>JARVJO010000305.1:2717692-2760524 GCA_031762555.1 Cynodonichthys magdalenae
CTGAACCAGTGAAGCTTCAGACGTCACCGGTGACGTCGCTCACCCTAAACGACACAAGCTTCGGCACGCGCTTCATTTAAAACTTCCGGGATTACTCGACACACGCTCCGAAGCCTCGGCACGGGAAGACCCATCACTAGGGTCTACACATTGAACATAAACAACAAAAAATACACAACGCACGTAGTTCACGTGACAAATTCAACATTAAAGTAACGACACAATAAACAAAATACAAAAAATAGAAGCCATAGATCAAAATGCTTAAAGTGTAAAATACAAGACTGTATACAAATTTATCTAATCAATCTCAAATTTTCCTTCACTAATGAAAAACATTGTACAGAAAACATCGTCTTCAATATGTCGGGCAACACAAATACAGAAAAATCCTACATAATCATTATAACAGAAGATAAAAAAGCTTATCAGTATAGTTGTTTTTCTTATAAAAAAATTTTTTTTTAAAGCTGTTCAAAAGTCATTTTTCTGATGTATCCCCATGATGTTTTTCTGTAATGTTCTCCATGTGAACATAACCCTATAAGGTTGACATCTTCATAGAATTTGTATGAACTTTTGGTAGTATAAATCTACCTTCACGTCTAGTTTGATAATCATGTACATTAGTGCTAAAGAACAATTTAGAGCAGTGGTTCCCAAACTTTTCACCTTCTGACCCACAAAATATCCATGGAAGAGGCTTGAGACCCCAAATATTATGGGTCTGAGTGCTCAAATAAACAAGGGTGACCGTCACCTTTGATTTGATTTCTGGTTATTATCCAAGGACTTAACTTGATGCTTCGTGACCCACAGTTGAGTCATGACCCCACCTTTGGGAACCCCTGATTTAGAGTCTGCTGGAAAAGCAGTGATATTTTTTCAAATGATGTTCACATGAATTGTCATAAAACTACTGGAGTAAATTCTTTTAAACTTCATTTGATAAAGTTCATGTTAATTTAAAGCTAAATATTTTATATTTTCCAAAACAATGAGAAATATTAATAGAAGAGATAAAAGCCCCACACCGTAGACTTTTTTCAGGAGTTATTTAATCTTGTAATCAGGTTTCCACAGTCCTTCTGTAGCAGTCCCTGTTAGTCCCTGTTTCCTCTGAAGAGGTTAATGTTCTCTTTTTAAACCTCACATTTTGTTCTCATTGTTTCAGACCTGCCCGAGTCCTCGCGACACACCCACAGAGAAATTACACAAAGTAGAACCGCGCTCCACTTGACATTTTGTTTTTCTGATCTCACCTTGCAGCTACTACCGCGGCGCGGTCGGAGCCCTCCTGGTCTACGACATCGCCAAGCACCTGACGTATGAAAACGCCGAGCGCTGGCTGAAGGAGCTGCAGGACCACGCCGACAGCAACATAGTCATCATGTTGGTGGGCAACAAAAGCGATCTACGCCACCTAAGGGCCGTGCCCACGGACGAGGCCAAGAGCTTTGCAGGTACTGTTCCTCCGAGGTAACCATGTTTGTGACGTACCGGCTGGTTCTGAAACTTTGATTTATTAAACCGTTGTAATAAGAACCCGATTAAAGCAGCGAGGAATCAGCACAGTCAGTGTCTTCAAACATGTCGCTGACTGTGGAAATAAGAACTGCAAGTTTTTCTTACAGTTTTGTTGGCACCATTCCTAAACGCCACCTTTTATTGCTCACATTTCTTCCCTCAGCATATTTCTCATCTCTGAGCAGTAAGGCTGTCTTTACTTCAGTGTGTTCACAAATACAGCAGCTGTCCTCAGATTAAATGAACTCAAATACAAACTAAAGAACTTTATCAGTTTTTCAAAAATATTTACATTTTTGTTGTCTAGGCTTTGTTAATTTGACTTTTAGTGATTTTTTTGCTAAAGTTTTGATAGTGTTTGTACAATGTGGACTTTCTTCCTCGCTGGTTTGATTTCTGTGTTGCCCTTTTCTTAATAAATGATAAAATAGTATTGAGAGAAAATCAAAATCTTCTTCATTTGTACTGGAAAAACAGAGTTATTATGAATGAAAGCAATCTTGTTTTTCATCAGTGCCAAGCTGTTTGTACTTATTTGTTTTTATTTTTCTATCCCACTGACACAACATATGGTTTGTAGTTTACATAATGACCCTGCTGTGAACATGTTTATGCAAAGTGTTGCTGCAAGTCTTAAAAACAGAAAATCAAACAAACAAGTCTGACGCTTCAGATGTTTTTACTTTAAATTACCTGAGATATTACTTTTTTATTTCCACTGTTCCTTACATTTCAAATGTACAAATAAGAGTAATTATTATAAATAGTGGTTAATTAACACGTAATGATGACCAACAGTGATACTCAGAATTCATTGTTTCATTTTAAGATATATGATCTGGATGCATTTATTCATTTATCACTTTTTATCACAACTTTTTACATTTATTTGTAACTCCCAACTTTTATTTACAGGTCTGTTTTTCACAGAAGACCTTTTTGGAAGTCAAAATGAGAAAAAGAAAAAGAAAAAAAGATAAAGTTAATGGATTTGAATATTCTGTTTTTTTTATGGAAATGTGTTTGTTGGCTAACCATGACACTATCAGTGATTTATTGAATGAGAGTTAATACAAATCATTTATGTGTATGGATATTTATATTTGTTTAAAGTGCTTTAAGTCATCAACAAATGTTGTGTTTTTAGACCCAATTAGAAGAATCAAACAGGAAACTGTTTTCAGAGAAATCCAAATCTGAAACTCATTTGGTTCTCAAAATAATAACGCTGCAGGTTTTTAACATATTTCTCTGGATTTGTGTCCTGTAGAGAAACACGCGTTGTCCTTCCTGGAGACGTCAGCATTAGACTCATCTAATGTGGAGCTGGCTTTTCAGACCATTCTCACAGGTGAGCTCATCTTGTTTTTATTGAATTGTATTTATTTGGTCGAACATGAAGGTTAAATCATAAATGAAACTTTGGCCTTTAAGGAGTTTCATGTTTGACCCTAAAGAATAAACAGCTCTTTGTTTTTAATGCATTCTGACTCATCTGAAAATAATAAACATTATGTTGGACATTTTCAGTCATGTAGGACTTCAGTTCTAAAGGTTCTGGTAAAAGGTTGGTGGGTACGATGTGGGCGACACATTAATATGTAAAGATTGCACGAGAGTGCACTTTGGGTTGTGGTTAAAAACCACACGTGACTCTCTGATCACCTGGTTGCAAACACTCAGAATTCAGAGAGACTTCAGTGGGAAACTTGCATTTTATTTCTTTATTTTTTCACAATTTGAACTGGTGTCCAACAGTAGCAGCTCAGTGAGACACCACCGTTAACACCTGAGACCCTCAGGAGGGAGAGTAGGGAGAGGGATTTTCAAAAACTAAGAAGCTCACTACAGTTATGTTTGGTTCTGTAGTTGTTTTTTCAGTTTGAAATAACATTTTTAGTCACATTCTGATTTATATTATTATGTTCTGCCACTAGATGGCAGCAAATTCCACCTGATCAGCTCTTGGCTTCCATCCACTAATGGAAAAGGGGCAATACAGTTTCCTGTTGCAGGAGCCTGAGTCTTTGTCTAAGGTTAGAGATGTGAGTAATTCTTGTGGGTAGTTGATCTGAAGATGACTTAAAGGTCACAAATCCACTTTGTTCCTTTTCCTAAATGGACTCTCTTCAACATGTTTTTCTCATATAAACATCTCAGAGCGCTCTCCTCAGGAGCCTCATATCCACTCTTACAAGTGATAACATGGGGGGGCGGGCAGTCATAATGACTTGGGCAACCCCTGGAGTGCCTGAAGGGACAATCCAACAGTGAGTGGTGCTTCCACTTAAACTGGTCTTTGGTTTATCAATCAACATGAGTCACTTATTTGCTTGTGTTCTGCTCCTGCTCCATGTTGAATTCACTGAAGACTGCTCGAAGCCTTTCAACCGTTCTGCCCTCTCCTCATCTTTGTCAGCTATTTCTAATTCATAAAAAAAAACTTCAAGCCAACAAGCTCCATTGAGTTAATGCTGCTAATTAGCTCATTATGGCAGGAAAAGCTGTGCATTAGCAGGCCAATAAGAGCTGAACTTTAGACCCAGTGGAGCAGAGGAAACGTTACTCATGTAGCAGAAGACGGAGCAGATCAGAGGAGGTCATCCTGGTGGCTTTTTGTCGTTATGTTTGAAGAGTTTTAGAACGAGTCATAATTTTGCCACCTGACAGAGTCATGAGTCTTGAGTTGCTGTAAATGTTCTCAGTGCAGAGGCAGCTTTTATTTCAGGACTGTTTTCAGTTTGTGGTTGTAGTTTAAAAAGAAAGGCATCAGCAGCGAATCAGTAATGTTTCCAGCAGTCAAACTCTCCTCAAACAGATCAGCTGACCACCACAAAGACTTCTGAAGCACAGCGTAACAAAACGTCTTGTAGAAATAATGTGAAGAAGCAGATGGTGGAGAATTAATCCTGGAAAACAAAGGTTAATGTGTGACTTGACTGTAGTTTTGAAGCACACAGGTGACCAGTAACGGCTCATCTTCTTTCTGTTTTAGCTGTAGCTTTGTGAAATGCCAAACTGCAGGCATGATTCTTCCACATGATATAACGTTGCCAGTTTAGGGTGGAAAGAATCCTCCAGTGCTGCCAGGAGTCTGGATACAACAGTTGTTGTTCAGTTTTTGCCATGCTGTTTGTCTTTATCACAATATGTCCCAGTGTTACTCGGATTTATCTGCATCTACTCGTCTCCTCACGCCACCCCTCTCCCTCTGTTGCAGCCATCTACAACATCGTGTCTCAGAGACAGATGTCGGGACAGAGCAACTCCGACTTCTCACCTGCTTCCAACGTCGTACCCATCACAGTTGAGCCCACCCAGAGCTCGTCCAGTAAGGGTTCCTGCTGCCAGAACAACTGAGACTTTACCTCTGACCTCCTCCTTCACCTCGGTGGAGAAACAACCAGATACAGACAGACGGACAGGGACAATGGAGAGACAGGTAGTGAGATGTACTCAGGGTTTGATCTGTTATCTGGAGGAGAAATGGAGGGAGGGAGTAAATGAGGGACAGTAAAGAAATTTAGAAGAGTAGCCAGGATGTGTGATGAGGGAGGATTAGTATCAGTGGAAATAAAGCAGGTGAGGTGTTACAGAGCTACATCATCAGAATTGATTCACAGTCAAACATAAGATACATTTTAAATCTCATTCAGGCTTCTGTCTTTTCAAACTGTTCTATTTTACAAAAAGGTGAATGTTTTCTTTCTGTTTGTCACTCCTGGGATAAAAGGCCGTAAGACTGAATCACACCAAAACCCTTCCTGTTGTTCCTCAAACTAAAATATTCAGAAAATTGTCCCTTTTCACTGTATTTATTGAACACTAAATTATCTTGCTTGGCTAAAAGGTTTCCTTGATTTTTCCACACTAATGGCCTCACTTTAAAGGAATACAATGCGCTTTTCTTTTTGATAATTTTTCCTATCCTGAGTCATTGTTTTTCGAAGTGCACATGATGGAATTTGGTCAGATTTGCTCCAGCAGGCCTCACAGAGCAATAACACCCCCCTCCCCAAAAGTGACATGTGATTTCTGATGGCTTTTGATCTGTTTGGAAGCCTCTTCTTCTCTCCGCACACTTCGTACGCCACCGATGAGTCATGCTCTTGCAAGCTTTGCACAGCATTAACTGGAAACGGGACGGGATTGTTGGTGGATGGGTTAACTGCAGCAGGATGGCAGCTTCGGCTCGGCTCATGACCGTTTCGCCCTTTTTCTCTGATCCTGGGAAAGACTTGAGAATTGGTTTAAATGCATGGACAACCCCATACTGCTGCCTGCCAGCTAGGATAAATGAATGGATGGGTGGGGATAATATTTCAGGGGATGAGATAGTGAGGGCACTCAGCCCTGCCCTGCTGCTGTGGTCTCTGATGTGCCCGGGATGGCTTGTTTTACTGTAAATGAAATCCTCCACTGCCTGCTCACCTACTCCTCTCTTTCTCTGGATCAGGACTCTTGTCTTCTGGGATCTCCCCGAGGTCTGCCCTCTCTTTCACTTGTCTTTCTTTCCTGTCCGGGGGGTGGGGTGGGGGTAGTGTTCAGCGGTCAGGATTGGGTTTGTTAGCATCAAATAGTTTACTAGATGAAGAAAGAACGGACTGTAGCGTTAGAGGGGGCTTGATTAAATCCAAAGGTTCTGGACACAGATGGTTTTTATGTGTTTCCACATCAACACAGACTTCTGTTCACTTCACAAGACTTCAGCTGGGTGGTGTAGGTTAGAACTTTTTAAACTTTTAGTTGAATATATGTATATTTGGACTGCACATGTACAAATAAATTGTTTGTTATAGCTCACCTCTTACGTCTCTTCAGTTTAAAACAAGCAGCTGAGCAGATTTGACTCATGTTATTCTTCATCACCCAATATTGATACGGCTGTACTAGAACCTCTAATGTCCAGTGTAATTTAAGATGTTTGCAAAGTGCTGTAGAATGATATTGTTTCTCTGATTACTGATATTAAATATTAATAGTCATTATCAAAGGATCAATTTAACCATCAGGATTCTTGTCTCCAAGAAAAAAACCTTACACGTTCTGCTTGAGTTCATTTCATTTTTGTTTTATTAGAAACATTTACAATACATTTTGAATCTTGAAAAAATAACAAATAACCAGAACTAACATGGCGCAGATACAATAATAATAATAATTATTATAATAAAAATGTCTTCAAAAAATGTAATTCACAAAAAAAACATGTGCTATAAGAAATAAACCTGCAATATCACATGCCTGGTAAGGGCATGGCACACTGTAACAGAGTTCAAAAACTTTTTTTATTATTTTTTTATTTATATTTTTCTTTCTCATCCATCAAAGTTGACGTTCTGCCTCCGAGGGCCACGGCGGCGATCCTCCCTCACTGTTCACAGAGAAACCAGAAACTAACGCCGGCTGATGCCGGCCCAAAAACTAATGCACTACAACCACTATTAGACCGGTATGAAACACCTCTACTGTGCTGGAAAAATTGGAAACGCTACCAAAGACAAACTGTCAGACTGCATCGGCCTCTTTGGAAAGGGGTTGAGTTTCGCCAGCAAGCGCCATGTCAGGCCACAACTTTTAGAACAACTCGCCGTTTCATCTGGGTTTTTTTACATGTTTTTTTCAAACCGTATCAGCTCTATTACAAATGGAAGGTAAATTGCAGTGGAAACAAACGTTCATTCCCAAACAGGTAACTGAGAAGTTTTTGCAGAGTCTGAAATGGTCTTCATCTGGCTCCAAACTCAACGACAGCCTTCCTCTTTCTAAAGAGGCTCCAAACTATGAAAATCTACAGCAGAGAAACGGTCCAGTGTGAGTCCACCCTGCATCGTTTCTCCTGTCTAAGTGACCATACAATATACATGCAAACTATACGGCAATGAATCTGCTGCGTGTGTGTGTGTGTTAGTGTGTGTTCATCTAGTTACATATAGATCTACACAGTGCGCTGTCGTCTGCTCCCTGTCGCCTCCACTTCTCCTAATTAACGCTTCAGGAAAAGTCGATCATAAAGGCGGTTTTTTAAGCCGATTACGTCCCGTCGCCGCTGATCGATCGCAGACCGAGCAGCAGATGAAAGAATTGTGCGAGTGATCGTGTTTACAAGTTGCGTGTGTGTGCATGTGTGCGAGTGCGTGGCCCTGCTGGGCAAGAGGGTCACAGCTGCCTCATTCATTCCAAGCGTTGCAGTTTTTAAAAAATTTTTTTTTTTTTTACATTTTGATAAGAAAAAAAGCGAGTTTAGATTACAGAGGAAATGAGTAATGGTTTCAGTCAGTAACGTGGGTTAGTTGAAAAGGGGCGGGAAGGGGGGGGGGTTACAGCAAGCAGCACTGCACAAAGAAATGCTGATGCAGGAAAAATAGATATAATCGAGGCACAAAAATGATGCTCTGTGACTAAAATATCTCCAAATTCTAAAAATATTATATTATTTTCTGTAATTATTCCACTGTTAGTGCACTGGTGTTGAAGTAGTGCACGTCTGAAGTTAAAATTTCAGTTATGGGTCACTTTGTCCAGGTTTCTGTGAAGCACATGAATAAAGTGTCCATAACTTTCATAAATAATACTTCTTATTTTTTTTACTCATTAGTAGAAACTGACCTCCCTGTGTTTAGAAATATATTAATTTCTTGTCATTTTAATTAAAAAAACAAAATGTCTTGAGGTTACTCATAAATATGCTGTTTCATTTTTTTATTTGTCATAAATAACATCCAGATACTGACTTTTTTCCCTCTGCTTTCTATGAAATAATAACCCATGTTAGCAAAATAGATTTGAAAAACTGTAATATGTTTTTTTTATTCATTTTTAAGTTACTTTCTATAAATGCATGTGGAAGAACTCAAATATAGACTACATTGAAAACTTGTTGCAAATTCTTTAAAAAAAAACTAACTTAAAGCTCACTTTTTAAATCGACAAAACAATACAGTTGCATAATTTTTTTTTATTTTTATGCTTTTTTTACATTCAAATGCATTGCTTGCTCAATGTGTGACTGACAGGTTGGTAGAATTGCTTTAAGTGCATCCATTAGAAATAAGGATTTCCTATCACTCCTTGAAAGGGATTCTACATAAATGCATAAAGATCTTTTTGATATGAAGAGAAGAAAAACATCTATTTTTACTATAATAGTAGCCATAATACAGTATTGTAAATAATACTAACACCAACAGAATGAACCACTACATCGTCCCACCCTGTGCTGCTCCACAGAATGAATTCATTCAGGTGAGCTGGACAAATAAAACTTAGCTTCATTTTAGGAATCAATAATTAAACTATGCATCAATTAGTTAAACTACACAGTAAATATAAGCTTTTAAATTTAAGGTCTTAAAGCTTTTATACACTTTAGATATCAGGCTGATGAATCTTTTTAACTTCTTTTTGATAAATCTTACCCTCGTTTTACTATATTTTACTAACATGCAGGTGAAAGTAAGGATGCAGTTTATGCCTCTTAATGATTTGAATAAAAACCCCAATTTTTCTACATAAATGTCGTTTCTTATCCAAACTTCTTCAGATTTGTCGCGTTTATCAGGAAGAATAAATGATTAGTAATCCAAAGAGTCTCTTTGGGGAGAAATAAGTCCGTCAGCGGTGTCTTTGTTGTAAGACAAACGACACGCCTAATTTTGAAATCATTTTTGGGATTAATTCCAACAATCAAATCCTCATCTTGCTTCAGTTGACTCCAAAACCAGATTAATTTTGGTGCTAAAAAATGTTTCATATTGTGATAAGTTAGCTCGTGTTTTCTTTGGCAACATCTGACCTTTTTTCTTTCTGGAGACAAAAGAAAACGAAGCAGTGCAAAAATAAATCTGAAATAAGTCATAGTATGATCAGCACGTCTGCTGCGGAGTGGAACCTCAGAGGGAATAATGGATGTAAAGAATCAAAGCGTGTGGACGGCACTGACAGCCTATTATCTCATGTAGTCCCACCTTCTGCTTCTCTCTGACGCCGTTTTTTTTTTCTCCTTACAAAAGCTCCAGAGACGCCAGCCTATCAGCTCCGACTCTTCAACAAACAGCCAGAACTTCTGTTCGAAGCACGATGACTGTCTTCAAATTCACACTTTGACTTTTTCCAGGCTCCTCGCAAACTAGAAGGAAGCGTCTAAAGTTCTGAATGTGACGGAAACTCATAAATAATAGCTAATAACTGAAACCCTGAAGCTTTTAGGATTTAGTTGGATTTTTTTTAATCCGCAAAAATGCACTGTTCTCTTCCTAATAATTAAGGTATTTAAAGAATCGACTATTTATTGTCCTTTTTATTGCTTTTCATCCTGATAAATAAAAGCTAATTTCTTTTCACGGGGGAGAAAAGAAAAGTTATTAAATATTTGAGTTTTTACTTGAGATTGAATACATCAGCGGATTCATAAAATTCATAATTACAGTTTATAATAGTGTCTATATTTGGATGAAATACTAAGTTTAAATAATATTTCTTACATGTATGAATCTATCTAATATACTATAAATGTCAAACAGGTGACGGGGCGCATATATGACAGATTTGCTCTCCCTAAACTCAAACATTTTGAGTTTGTTATGCTAAAACATTGACAAATGACACTTTGAGATTGTAAAAAATAACCAGAAACTCCTTCCTACCTGAAACATTACTATATTTACAGAAGAGTGCTCTCCAGTAAAGGACAACACTCATTAACTTACAGCGTCTAAACCGGGAGAATCTCCAATAAGACATCTCTTCAGTAAACCAGTGCAAAACTGAAAGAAATTCAAATTAAAACAGCATTGACTAAATGGATGAGAGCTCTCCCAAACTGCCACTATTAATAACAAGAACCACCATAAACACACAAAATAAATGATAGGGAATCCTTATGTGCATGTCTTTCAGATTCTGTGAGATATATTTCACCATCAGTGGTCGGTTTGGTATTAATCAACAATTTTGTAATAAGGTGCTTTATTCTGTATTTTATGTTTTGTTTTTCCTTAAAGAGCCTAATGTCCAGAATTCCTCTAATCCCACCCCCCTCCCACCCACCCACCCGAGCGGTTTGATTCACATTCTTCTTTTTTCCAAAAATAAGTTCTGTAAAAAGTTGCTTTTGGGGGAGTGGTGCTATCAAAGGCCAACATTGCTACCTTGTGAGCCAAAGTCATGGCAATATTCCATAAAAATATTAAGGCAGAACAGAAAATAAGAAAAAAATACTAAGTTCAAGGAGCAGTGTCAGACTGTCTCGAGCGTGACGCTGAAAAGCTTAGGCCAAAAACGCTGTGCAAGTTCTCCAGCCATAAAAACCCTATTTATTCCTATTTCTGATACATTTCAAGGTACTTGTTAGTACAGTATCACGTGAGCTCTCTGCTTTCTGTGTGTTTTTTTTTTTTAATGGAGGGGCTTTTGTCTGCCCTGAAGACTTGTATCGTTAAAAAGAGACGGAAGCCAAATTATTCATCAACACACACAGGCCTGCTGATTCACTGGTGTCACCACGACACACACACGTGACAGCAGCTCAGAACTCACTCCAGTCATCAATACAACTCTTTTTTTTTTTTTTTTTTTTTTTGCTTTTTGTCTTGGAGCATACCCCCCCAGCTCCCTCCCTCCCATCATTCAACAGTTTTAATCCCTACCTTCCCCCTCTCCATCCGCTCCTGTAGCCCTCTGAAATCCCCAGGCTGGGGCTAAGGCAGACGCAGAGGGTGTGTAATTTGATTCAGCATGAGTGCTGGTTAAATGGGGCGTTTCCTCGGCCTTCCTGTCAATTACAATAGTCTGATTTCATTCTGAGGGTAAGGCGAGGGGGCTGCCGTCGGCCGAGGCGTTTGGGGGCGAGGGGCCAGTTTGCAGGACTTTTTGTGTAAATGCTGGTCGTTTCAAACAGCACCCCGTTCTATAAAGAGCAGGGAATGTACTGCAGCTCGTGTGATTTGATCGTGCACACTCATTCCAGGTACACGAATCGTGTATTTCCCTCCTAAACCCCCCAGTTTTGTCACAGCTGCCAAATTCAGCTAGTGTCGTTCAAAGCTTGTGTGTGCTTTCGGACAAAAGAGGGGCCCCCTCCCCCTCCCAGTCCCCACTTGGGGTGAAAAAAAAAAAAAAGGAGGGGGGCTCCCTGTCGCCCAGCTGCATCCATCGAGGTCCAGAGTCCCCACACGGTCCGCACCTGGGCCGACCCATTTGCCTAATTGTCAATGTGTGAATCCAGGCCGTGTCCGAGCTCCCTGCAGCCCACGCCGCCGCCGCCGCCCAGACAATACGGTCCAACTGTAAGCTCTGGAGGTGGGGGGGTTTGAAAGCCACTCCCAAAGGAAAGAGAGAAAAGAAAAGAGGCTTGGCGAGACCTCCAAACTCGGGGTCAAAGCCACAGTGCGCCATGAAACACCTGCTTCTGTACAGCTTTGCTAATTACAGGGGGGGGGAGACAGCAGGCCCCTCGCAGCCCCCACATCACGCTGTCAGCAACCAGACGAGGAGAAAGGATTACACTCCTGTATTTTACAGTAGCAACTCCTTTAATCTGCTGCTGATTCAGGAAACATTTTACACGTTTTACCCAGCTTTGTTTACAGCACGCGCCTCAGAGAAATGCTTGTTGACTGAGGGGCGGGGCGGGGCGGGGGTCTCCTGCCTCGTCCTGCATTGTTCGGTGGCTGCGGCCAGGCGACCACACCAGACAATAAAGAGCGGTCAAGGTGGCTTCGAGACAAGTCCACTGGGAATATTCAGAACGAGCCAACTGGATGAATTCCAACTCCTTGTTTTTTTTTTTTTTTTTAAACCCGCCCCCCCCTCACACAAATGAAACCCGTGCTGCGAGCATCATCAAATCTTTTCAACAAACTGCAGTGACCAAAGAGTCGCCAATGGCTACCAGACGGAGAGTTTTACCGTTAAACAGCCTTCCTCCTTTTCTGCAAATAACATCAATCCCATTTAACTAGTTACTATAAATAATTGACATCCTATCCCTTTTTATCTGGTTTCTACAAATGAAATAAACATCTGCTTCTGGTTGGAATCGATCTATTCACATTTTCACTTCACCCAAATTTTTTTCAAACCAATTCTATAAAACCACAATCACAGTACATCTGGAAAAAGTTGAATTTATCTTCACGTCTGCTTCTGAAAATGTCTACAAAACAATTGATAATCCTATTTTAGACCAAGATGATTGTAAGGTGCAATGATTTTTTTTTTCTCCTTCTAATAACATTGACTTTCTGGGTCAGTCAAGTGCAGATTGGCTTCCTTAACAATCATCTTCTTCCTTCATTATAAACCCACTTCATGGTAAAATAAAAAATTTGAATAATAAAATGTTCACATTACCATTTTCTTCTGCCTACGCTGTGATTCATGAATGAAAAACAGCAGCAGTCAAAAACAACTGAAAAGCAGAGTACTATACTTCTCTTATAAACAAAACTTTTATAAAATATATATGCATATATATAAAAAAGAAAAACTTAAAAATATTTCTTATACTTTTTAGTAAAGCAAGCAGGGCCTTCTAAAATATCTGCTTGATTGTTTTAAAATTTTCTGAAAAACAAAAATGTGTATAATAATAATAATAATAATATAATAATATTAATAATAAGAATTATTATCAGAACAGTAAATAATTATTGAAGAAACACTGAGGAAACTAAGAATAAAAACTGACGTGGTTCTTTAGGAGAATATCCGGATGGCCTGTGTGACCTGGGTGTGGCACACCGGACACTCCGGGTGGTTCAGCTCACAGATCCGGATGGCACACTCCATGCAGAACAGGTTATGGCCACAGGGCACCAAGGCAGCCGTCACTTTGCTCTCGAAGCAGGTCATGCAGTCCCGCACGGTGGCCGGCGGCGAGTCCGGCACCGGCAGGCGGCCCGGGAAGCCTTCGCCGGCTGAGGTGGGCTCGCTGTGAGCGCGGCGGGCCTGGGCGTGAGGTGAGCCGGACACAATGCTGGTGACTGAAGAGTTGTTGGCGGTTCCGCCTCCGCAGGGCTCGGCCAGGCCCGGAGACAGTCTGGTCAGGGGCAGTGGGAGGCCTCCGAAGCTTTTGGAGCGCTGCTGGGTGTAAAAGGACACCTGTTTGGGGTAGTCCGGGTCGCCCCAGCCCTGGGTGCCCTCAGATCCAAAATAGGAGCAAGGTTTTTCTCCGGAGCTGGAGTAGTTGCCCTTGTTGTACATCCCTCCTCCCTCTCCGCCTCCCCCTCCACTCCCCCCTCCAACTATGGCGTCTGAGAAGTTCTGGCGGTAGCTGCTGGTGAGAGGCTTGCGCTGGCCCCCCTGCAGCCCCCACACCTGCTGTAGCCGGCTCTCCAGACCGCCGGTGCTGCCCGCCGGGCTGCTTCCGCCGTTCGGTCCCAGACAGTCGTTCTCGTTGTTGTGGTCGTGCAGGCCCCCCGTTCGAAAGGCGATGTGCGCCTCGATCTCCTCGCGGGCCCTCTCAGCGTTGCTCGGCGACCCTGTGATCTCGAAGACGGGGTCGCGGTCTCGGCTGGGGGTGACGATGTACGTGCAGGTCTGCTGCTGGATGCGTTTTATGGTGGAGCCTTTAGGCCCCACCACCAGCCCCACCACACGGTATGGCACTCTCACCTGAATGGTGGTCTGGCCCGGTAACGGCGTGGGCGGGGAGCCGCTGAAGGACACGCCCAGCTTATTGCGAGATGCCCGCAGCATGGAGAAGTGCTCTGCAGCAGAGATGATTTCACGACGGGCCAGCGCAACATCCTCCTTCCGGCCGGTGATTAGGAACACGGGCTCCTCTCCTCGGACGGGGGTTTTGATGTAGGTGTTGGTTTTGGCTCGCAGGGCTTTAATCTTGCAGCCTGAAAGGACACATTTTAGACTTTTAAAAACAGTTTTAAGACACGTGCATCAAATCAAAGAGTTAGGGTGGTCTCTTCTAAGGGCAATGACTTTTGCACAGTTCTTAACTTCCTTGTGTGAGTCGGAGAGGTTGTTTCAGTTTTGAACTTGTTCAGAGAGTTTGTGCAACATCCTTTATCAAACATAAAACCCAAACATAAGAATGTGGATGGGCAGGAATACTGTTTTACAAGCAGTGCACATGACAAGAGGCTGGGATTTTTTAGAAAATGTGGCCACAAACACTCAAGGGTTCAGTAAAAATGCAATTTTTACTATTTCCTTTCTAGTCACCCAGTGAGATCCCACCTTTACTGACTGGAAGAAATTTAATTTAGACGCTTCTGATACTGTTCACTGCTCCATATTACAAGCAAACAACATTCAGTAATTAGTGTGATTTAGGGGGTTTCAGGCCCTTTAGTGTTAGCTTGTGTTTAATGTTTTTCAAATTACAATTTAGCAACGTGCACGTGCAGAGGTGCTGGCCGGCACAGATACTGCTGGTCCTTCATAGCGCTGGTGTGACCTCTCCTTGAACTTGAAAAACAACACGGTCAGCCAACGGTAGTTTCGTTTTGGTGCCATTTCTTGCTATAAATCAGACTGTTTTTGATTATTCTGTACAAGTTGACTGCATTAAGTGCTTTTAAGATGGTGTTCTGCCGTGGGAGAGTGCAGGTTAATGTTATTTCACGACAGTTTATCTGACCTTGTGCGAGGACAGGACAGGAAATGTATTGTCTCAGTTATTATTGAAAGAGGACCAGCAGGTACGTTTGAGGTCAACAAGAACACGAAAAGACAGCAGTTCTGTTTATATCACACATATATCACACCGAGGATGCATTAGCACAGGTTAGCTTTCATTCATCTACCAATATTTCCAGGATTATTGATGATTTCAGCGCGCTGCTCGACTCAGCAGACAAACCGAGGAAGCCACCCTCAGCGTTCGGCAGGCATGAAGGCGTCTAAAGACACTTCAGACGGAAGCAGGATATTTCCCTAATGCCCCACACAGACCCACTTTGCTCAGGAACGCTCACTTCCAGGAAGTAGCAGTAGAGAAGGAAGGATGGTGATACTCAGAGGGGTTACATTCGCTCATGCCCCAATTCTGAAAATGCCCTCTAAGGCCACTGCTTGGCTAATAGATCTGCTCGTGACACAAGTGCTCATGGAACAACTTGCTTATTTATTTTACTCAAACTGCATTTTAGGTTTTAAGACGTCAACGTCCTAATTAAATCATTTCTAATAGACAAAGATGAATTAATCAGAAGCAGGATTTAAGGCCACAGGAGACAGGTTTGCTCCCAGGCTGCTGAACTGTAGGTGATTCAAAACAAAGCCACGCTGCATCGAGGAGCAACCACTCTGAAGGTAGAAAACAATCATTCCTTCATGACAGGAAGCTCCTGCTTCAACCAGACCAGCTCTGATGCTGGGGGGCTAACGAAGGGCCCCATCAAAAGATCCCCCCACTTCTATAGTCAGGACAGAAACTGCTTCATTCTGGATCCACCTGGTTCACTAAAAATTCAAAACTTACACTTCAGGGTGACAGGGGAAACTGCAGAGAGGAAACGGGGGAGGGGGGGACTCAGCAGCATAAAATCTCTAAAAAGGGGGGTTAGTTTGGAAAAAAAGCCATCTCAGCTCATGAGCCCGTTTGTTTTTGTCTGGAGGTAAATCGGGATTTCACTGAGGGAACCTCACCCACTCTGCAGTCTTTGTGCCTCAGTCTGAGCCCAGCCCCCTCCTGTCTCCCCCCACCGCCCATCATGACAGACAACCATGTGGCATTGAGAGTGTGCTCAAGGCGTGACTGCATCCTTCAGCTTTCAGATGCTACAACCGTGTTTTTCTCCTTTCTCAAGGTGCTCATCACCAAGTCCTGAAGATCGAACAAAAGAAATTTATTAAATAGGAAGAGAAATCTGCACGATTATTTCTCACATACTGATAATTAATGCGTCCTTAAATTTAAAATTTGTTTGCAAAATTTGAGACTGGGTGCCTAAAACCAGGTGAATTTGTCTACCTCCGAAAATAGCCAAAGTGACCGAAAATAGCTTTAAGTAAGTGACCGTATTTGTTTACACAGAGCCTAATGTAGGTCAGCCATGTGACTCAAGCCTCCACGTGGTTTTCAGCATAAAGGGCTTTGTTTACATTGAGTACAGACCCACATTTCAGTAACACACATCAATATATCTGGAAACCTACAAGAGTAACATCTTTCAAACTGATAATCTATTTTATGTCTGACTTGATATTTGGCAATGAGTACCTTTTTAATAAAAAAACATTTATCTGTCCTCTAAGGCTAAATTAGCTGTAAGCTAAAAACAAAAACCTGTTGAAAAACCCCTCAACAAAACAAACACTCAGATTTAAAGGATTCTACCCCCACACCCCCATGTCTTGGTGGAACTTCTTGCTGAGTCACCCTTTAAAAGCATCCGGTAAGCCCACCCCCTCCCATCATACCCAGTGGTGGTTCTAGAGGGGAGGCCAGAGGTGGCAGCTACCACTGGAAAAAACAGAGCTCGTCACACAGCTGCTACCCTTACCAAACATCAACCAACAGGTGCTTTTCTACCCCTGAAACACAACTTTACTCAGTCCTGAGAGTTTCCATGCCTCACTGACAAAATATTCATTTATTTATTCATTTTTCAGAACATATTGAGGTTTGCCCTCAACCAGAATCAGAGATTTTTTGTAAAAACAAGATTATGTACCTCTTTTCTTCACTTACTAATCTAAAATGCATCACAAATGTGTTTTAGGGAAAAATTATGAGTCATGAACCAAAACTGACCACTTCAAAAGAATCAGCCGTCGCTGGATTCAATCACCAAGTAGGAAAATAAAGGTGCAGTAGCAGCTGCTACAGCCAGCTTTCTATAGCTCATCATTGATGATTTACAGTAAGAATGGTGTATAAACTATTTTCAATGAACAATCTGTTAAATTAACTGTTTAAGTTAAATGATTATTGTTATATTTTGTTACATGAAAACTACATCAGCTGCTCTGAGTTCTAAGATCTCAGTCAGAAAATCTTGTTTTGTCATTTCTGTAACTCAAACAAATAATCTGAATGCATGAAATTAAGTCTGAAAGTAAACTTTTCTTAAAACAAACTCTGCTGCCTTTGTCCACCTAACAACTCTGTACCCCTTTGCCCCCCTCCAAGTGAAAATCATGTAGATCTGCCCCCCCCCCACACACACACACACACACCTTTGTTTGACAGCTTCTGTCACTCAACTTCAGCTCTTTGTTCATTAAAACTGTAAGAAAGGAATAAAAGACAGGATCTGTTTTATGTGAGAACTTTCCAACTCTCCTCTCAGAGGAGCAGGAGCCCAACAAGGTGACCATCCCACCCCTCCCTCTTTGTCCACTGGTGTCAGTGGGCCGGAGCGCGAGGTAAACAACGAGCTGGATGAGCTGATAAAAGAAATAACTGCACATCAGGGGCTGGAAACATCTGTCAGGTTTCAACCCACATGACTCATTTTGCTTATCTTATGCAGTTCAAAGTGAAAGACAATCCTCTCCTCACCAGCTGCCCCCCTGTTTTTTTTTTTTTTTTTTTTTTGAACAGTCTGGCGCGTCTCAGACGACAAAGGAAGCAGCGCTCCCCCTGCTCCAGCGCGTGTCTGCGCGCTGACATTGATCATGGCGTGGATGGAGAATAATTCACCCATGAATTCAACGAGGGGGGGCTTTTCTCCCAAATACCCCCGACCCTGTCCACTGTGTGGAAATATTCACCCGTAAAAGCAAATAATACAAAGAATAAAATGAGCTGAAAGCAGCTTGTTTCTGATGAGAACTTGTGGCGGAAAAAAGTGGGAGGATGGAGTCTCTGAGGAGTAAAAAACGGAACACACCACTCCCTTTTCTTTGTTAAATAACATCAGGTAACAGTTGGAGAAGCCCGGGCATGCAGCTGTCTGTGGCGGGGAAGCAGGAAGTTTGCAGGGAAATAGAAACGTGCAGCCAGCGGTTTTTACCTTGTCTCCCCACTATCTCGGCCACATGTTCGGAGCTGGGCACCGGGACGCATTCCGTGATGTTGCAGCCTCGTCCTTTCGTCTCACTTGAGGAGCTCTCGTACAGGGCGCACAACTTGCTTTTCCCCTGCAGGATGGCCGCGTCCCCGCCGCTCCCCACGCTGTTGGCGTGGTTGTGGAGGTGGTTGTTGTTGTTGTTGTTGCTCCGGTCCTGCACTCCTCCTCCTCCTGTTGTCGGGGCTCCGCCGCCGCCGTCCTCGCCTTCCCCGAGCCCCAGCAGAGACAGCTGGCCCAGCGCGACCCTGAGGGCACGGGAGTCGTCCTCCTCCTCGTCGGGCGGCACCAGGAGACCTTCTCCGCCGAAGCCGGAGCCGGCCAGATCCCCGGCGTAGCCCCCATTTTTCTCCATGATCCCTGCTAGAACCAGCAGGCTAGGCATGGCTAACAAAAGAGTGTGTGAGACAAAGACAGGGGGAAAGAGACTGGAGAAACAGCACCCGAGCCGCCTCCTCCTCCTCCTCCTCACCCCCTCCTCCCTCTCTGCGCTAGACCCTCCCATGGACCGCCCTCATCTCCCTCCATCCGCCACACTCGCTGCGATACCGCAAAATGTGCTATCGATCCCAAACCAAGTAAATACAGGACCGGGATCGATCCGATCCGATACTTTTAATTTGCAAAAGCATCCTAGACAGGTAGGGGTCCCTAAATGATGACCCGCGGTCCAGACATAATGAAGTCTAAGATAGGTTGAGGCTGTTTTTCTTTTTGCAGATGTTTGATAGCAATTCAAATGAAACAGAACAGCTTTTTCTCCTTTTAAAATAGTTCAGCTTTTCCAACATTTACAGACTCTACAGCACAGCTTCGTCTGTTTTTACAACAAAGACAGGCTCCTGTAAACCTCTGAATATACATCAAGTTCTTATGCAGAGGGGGGTGAAAAGTTCTCATGATAGGTTGTGGCAAAAAGGGGTGGAAGACTCAAATCTGTAAAAAAATGACACAATTTTTGTCACACAACTGCGAAAATGATAGATGATTTCATCGGTTTGGATGGAGCAGACTGGGCACTTTAGTCCAGTTTTATTATACCTGCTGAATGTGCTCAAACGCTGTATTTTGCTTTCCAGAATCCAGCTGTTGTACCCAGCCACAGACATTATTGGCCAAAATCTCATGGATGGAGAACAAAACAGATGTTTTGCACAAAGAAATCCATCTGAAAAAAACTGTGGAGCTTTAACCAGGACAGATTTGAGAACAAATAATATCAGCATTTTATTTATTTAGAGTGTACTCTTCACAAGGAACTCTGACTTCAGATCACTATTCAAAACTCACCTATTCAATTAGGCCTACCCACCATAATTCTTATTTTTTTGGAAAGTGTCTTTGAGTATCCTAAAAAGCGCTATATTATTATTATTATTACTCCAGCAGGAAGAAACCCGCAGTGACGTGTACCACAGTGGGAGGAGTTTCTCAGGAGGTTAGCGGTGCAGCTGATAAAAGGTGTACGTGAAAACAAACATGGAACAACCATGTGACCGCGCATCGGTTGTTCAGGTTCAGATCGAGTTGGGCCCGTATGTGCCTGCTTTGTCTCATTGTTAGGAGCCATGTTGAATCATTGAGAGAAACATCTGTGCACTTTAAGCCCCGCCTACTCCCTCATATTTCCTTTAAAATATGAAATTATAACTAATAGCAGCTGAACCTTTCCAAGAAATGCAGCAGCAAGATAAAGAATATGAATTAACAACAATCAGCAGCTGACAAAAATTACCTGCAGTGTTTTGTTTTTAAATATTTACATGTTTGTTTACATGAAGGGTAAGGACACAGCTTCAACTGCCACCTTCTCGTTAGGAGTTTAGTAATTTAATTCATGCCTATTACGGTAATTTGTTTATGGTGGCACAACTTTTCTAGCATTTATGGTAATTCCCAAATCTGACTGTTTTGGCAGAGAGAAGTCGCCAACCCACAGAGAGGAACAGGCCTGAAAAAAAAACAATAGTGAGTTATGGAAAATGGGACACCAAGTGGGTTTATTTTTGTTGCAGAATGATGACATAACAAAAGCCACACACCAACAGCAAAGGCTGCATTCTGAAAGCTAAATGCGAAATTTCTCATTTAGCCAAAGCGTTTAGGATTTAACTTTTTACTTTTTTGTAAAAGTTAGCAAATAAACAGTAAGTTATAATGTTAGTGAATTTTTCTAACTATTTTACACCCAAAAAATGAGGTAAATAATACAAATGGGTTAGTGACATTTTTTATTATTTTATTTTACATTTGGTGTATAATAAGAAATACTAACATGCTTTCACTAAAAAAGAATTTAAATGTATTTTATATACTCTGAACCTTTATTAGAGAAAAACTTATTGACCTCACCGAACCACAGTTTTATCCAGAGCAGTGTGTCATGTTTTATCTTAATAAATAAACGATCTTTGCTTTTTACTCTTAGTTTCGATTTGAAAACCCAGATCAGATTTAAGCCCAACTGTTTAGACAACTGAAAAAACGCATCACTTGCTGCAAAGATTAGATCCATACAAAGTGGAGAAGGAATGTTTTAAATTTACCTTCTGTTTTTGTTCAAACACCAACCTTGGGATCGATACTGTGATCGATCTGCACACCGGTACTCTGAGTACAGTATGGAGCTCCGACCCCGTCGGCTCTGTGGATGGGGCCGACCGAAGCGTTGCTCCACCCAGTCTGGTTTACACGGCTCCCCCTCCTCCTGACCGAGACAAAAAAAAACCTAGCCGCCCTCCCGCGGTAGCTACCATTCCGTCTCAGGTTTGCAGGCATGTGGCAGCCCACACCGAGCCCGAGTCCCGCGTGGAAAGGAGGAAATAACCCCGCTCCGCTCCTCCTGCGCCTGCAGATGCGCTGCAGAGCTTCGGAGCTGCGCAAACACACATTTCTATCTGGTGACTTATGTAAGAAGAAGACATCCAGGATGTAAACAGTCATTTAAAGGTGCAAGAACAGCGCGCGCACATGGTCATCTGGTTGAGGGAAAGATGATGTCAACTTCATGGTGATGGGGAGGAAATGAGCAGCTTCCGCTCAGCCGAACCGGCTCGGATCACAGGAGTGAAGGAGTTACAGTTTTTAAAAATAAAAATCAGAATGAGGTTTGGGGGGGTGGGGGGGTCCGCCCACCTCTGTGAGCTTTGCGGCAGGTCACCGCGCTGTTTTCTCTAGCGCCGCTGCGCATCAGGATGTTATGTATAGGAGGCAGAGAGGGTGTCTGGGGTGGGGAGGTGGTGCGTGCGCGAGCAGAAAGGGAGTTGTCAGACAGGCGCTGCAGACCTCATGCAGTTGGGGGTGGGTGAGGGGGATGGGGGGGAGATCAGTAAAACCCTCGCACATTTCCCGTTTTGAAAAAAAAGAGAGAAAGAAAGAAAAAAAAAAGGTTTTGCAGCAGCCCGGGTGAACAAAGAACCGCGCGCGGCGCAGTTTTCTCGCGCACAGACTCCACAACATGTCCGCGACTGAAACCAACCGACCGCGTGCTCAACAAACTGCCCTGATGGGAATAAAATGATGCACAAAATCATTTGTCCGTTCTGATTTCTGCCTTTTTTCACCACACAAAGAAGTACTTGTTATTAAAAACTTGTAAATGTCTCATCAGCAGAATTAGTGGAGTTCTAATTTCTCCACACTGGATCAACAAAAGCTTTGAGGAAATCTCGGAGCCGCTGTAGAAATGTCTCTGAGGCACAGAGCAACAACTGATGTCCGTGTTTTTAGCTTCCTCCAAGTGTCAGTCTAACTCCAGCCTCTCCATCTGTGCATGTGCAGGGTGGCACGTTGCATAAGCCCATACCTGCAAAGCAGACTCCACTCAGCAGCTTCAACATTATTTACCCCCAAAATAAACACAAAAACGTAAAGTTTCTGCACCTGGACCTAATATCAGCTGAATGGAACAAAGTGATGTTTGCATTTAAAGGCACCGAATGCAAAATATGAAATTCTGCAAAAATGCTGTTTGAACACTGAGTACTGAAAGATTATACTGAAAGCTGAAACCGAGTTGTTTAAAACGAGCAAAGAAGAAGCTAAAAAACGAGTAAAACCCTGGCTAAAAGTAGCAGAACTCTAAAAAAAGCTAAATGCTGGCTAAAAGACTAACTCAAATTCATTTGTTTAAGTTACAGGGGAGCTGGTACCTCACTGTTCGAAAGGCAGGGACACCTGCAGGACACAAGTCCATCACAGAGACACAAACCGTTCACAATATCACTTAAATACATGCACGTCGTTGGTCTGTGGGAAACCCAGCAGAACTCAACACAGAGCGAGAAACCAAAAGTCAGATCAAACATCTCCTGAATGAGCTGAACACTGAAAGATAAGGAGCTAAAAAAAAGTACAAAGTATGCAGAAGGAGTTATAAAAGAGTAATAAAAAACAGGAAAACAACAACTTCACACATCGTTGACTCAGCTTTCACACAAAGAAGATAATGAGTTATATCCAGTGGGTCAGTTTGGGAGCTTTTAATCCAGGAATCTTCCTGATAACATTTTTAATGTGGGTCTGCACTCAATGCAAACAGCACAGGTGACTGATCTGTGTAGCTAAAACAATACGGTGGAACTGGACTGTGTGTTTAGGTGGAAATATTAAAGTTAATCTTCTAAAGGTGAAATAAACAAGAAAGATGAAACGAGACACCTGGCAGTGAGGAGCCAGACTTTCCTGTAATGAAACTGGTTTAAAACAGAAACAAGAAGTGTAAACACATCTGCACAAATGTTTTAATATTTTCTTGTGAGACTCGGTGGAACACACATGGAGCAGTAATATCATCACACTTTACCAAACAGCAGCTCTGAAAATAGGAGCAGCATCATTGTTGTGATGCCTGAGTAGAGCAGGTGTGTTTACATGCCTAATCAAAGTCTAGACTCGCTCTCCAGGTGCCAATCAGGAAGGGCTTCACTCCCTGAGGGGGTGTTGGGGAAGAGGACTCCCAGGGAGACTCCTGGTATGAAAAACTCCTCCTTCTGCATCTATTTCTTTTTTCTTTTAAGGGTAACGCCTTGCGTGGCTGCTGCACCCTGGGCACCTGTTCTCCCAGTCTGTTGTGTTTTTGTCTAAATCTCTTAAACGGGTTTTTCCGAACTGTAATTTCCCTTCATGGGATCAATAAAGTATCATTCATAGAACTCAAACCAAAGAGAAATTACATTTTCTGCTTAAATACAGTTTGAAAGCTGAGGAATTAATGACTGCTGAAATATGCTGAAGAAGCTAAAACTGGGTTGGTAAGGCTAATAAAAGCAGAATTCTGCTTAAAAATAGCAAAATGCTAGTTCAATGCTAAATGCAGCATAAGCTCAAAGGAGTATAAAGCTAATTAAAAGTAGCAAAACATGAGCTAAAAGTGGTGAAATGCTGGCTAAATGGTTAGCTAATCAGCAGAAGGCTAGCTACAAGCTAAAAACAACTAAATGGTTTATAAAAGTAACAAAATCCTTGATAAAATATAAAAGTCAAACACTAGCTAAACTAGCAAAGTAGAAGAAATCTCCATTTATCCAGTGAGAATTTGGTAAATGAAGGTAAAATCTCTTAAAAGTTACAAAAACCTAAAGTCACAAAGTCATGAGCTGAACGTTAAACGGCTGAAAGGGCACAAAGTCTGCAGAAGTCGTTGGTTTGCAAAAATTGTCAAAAAAAAAAAGAAAAGAAGAAAATAGTGGGAATGCTGAGTCAGCAGTCCCACAGTAAGAGCAGCTTGAGGAGAAGAGCTGGATTCATAGGGGTTTACCCACCCGAGGTCTGTTTCCAGTCCCCATCTAGAGGGGAGACCAGAGGACCTGACCAGACCTGGGACCAGACCAGCTTCTCTCAGAGAGCCAAGCGTGCCGGTGTGTCCAGAGGTCGTCTGGCTCCATTAAAAGGGGTCCACTGGGAGTGCAGGGTCCTGAATCAATGTGGAACATGGATCTGGGATAGTTTTTCCTCCGTCCCACTCTGCCCCTCCTGCCTGGATGTGTGAGCATGGAGTGCTTGTTGTACCACATAATCTTTATGACTGGTTCTGAAAGGACCACAGCAGGTCTGGTTTCCATTCAGACCCTGCAGGCCACAGTTGTCATTTATACTCCTGTGTGTGTGTGTGTGCGTGTCTGTGTGTGCGTGTGTGTGCATGTCTGTGTGTGTGTGTGTGTGTGTGTCTGTGTGTGTGTGTGTGTGCGTATTAACAACAGGATACTTGTGAAATCCAGAGTGTCCAGCTCATGTTACATGCACATAAAAAAAAAACACAACTCTGATCTTGACCATCTGGCCGTCTCTGTGAGGCTGTTTCTTTCTTTTTTCCTTCCAATAAAAGACCGACTGGCATCTTTGGAGAGAAGCTGGGATCCAAACATGAATCTCTTTGTCCGCGAGCTCGTGCAAATATTGCTTTCACCTGTGGACGGTGTCTGGCTTTCAGAGAGAGGACAGATGATAGGCTGTAAATGTGTGTCTGAGAATCCCTGAAGGACGTCCCTTTGACTTCCACGGCCAGATGTCCTTTTCAGGACTTCTGGGTGCCCCGCTGTCACTTGAATGAGGCCTCGGCGAGCACAAAGAGACGTGTTGGCTGCTCACCACGTGCTGATGCCACGCCGAGCGGGCTTTCAGGGATGATGTAAGTCCTCATGCAAATGATACCACATCGTGTGTTTGTAATCCACAGAGAACGCTGAAGTCTGTCAGCTGAAGAACTGAACATATGTGGGAGGTCCTTCCCTCTTATCATTTAACTTTTATTTGTTTATATTTGATGATGATTTATTTTATTTTTCTGCAGGTTTTGTTAGTGTGAAAATACACTGCTTGTGTAATTCTACACATACAGAAAAATACACGACTCACTTCTCTTTGTTTGATCTGGACTTGATGAAAATGATGCATTTCGTCTCAAACTCTGCTCTTTGTGTTTAAGTTTTCTGCAGTTTTAGGGTTTAGAATGTTTGCCACTGATGCGGTCCTCTGTTGTTTTGTTCCTTTTAGAGATCAATCTTGTACCTCTGGTTGCAGACCTAATAAAAGACCCTTAAAGGTACAATAATGACTCCAACAGGATTGATCCTTGTTTTGTTTTTCACCAGGATTTGAACTCCAGAGATCTGTTTAATAAAAGTGACTAATCCAGGATAAAAGAACAAATCTGGGTTTGACTGAGCCCAATCAGAGGATCCCAGATTAATCGGTTTCATAAACATTAAACCAGGCTGAAAAGGAGCGGCGAAGTCAAGTCAGGCGGAAGAAATCCCGTTAACTCCGCCCACCGCTGGCTTCAAAATCCCGGGAGGTCGATGACGGATGAAGTGATGCTGAGGTGGAAAAAGGTTCAGCTTTTATTCAGCTCAGCTTTAAATGAGAAACAAAACACTGATGGATGTTTCTGAGCTGTTGAGTTAATTGAGCTCCTAAAAGAAATAAAATAGATTATTTATTCATTAAAACAGACTCAGTAATGAAAAGGCTGTTTTCTGTGAGGCGGGTCAGGGAGGAGTCTGCTGAGGTGGTCACAAAAATACTTCTATAGAATCTTAGATTACATCACAATGTTGTCTAATAGGACAATTTATAATTTATTCATAATTTTATCATTTTTACTTTTACATTTATACACATTTTACTACTTAGGAACATAATCGTATCTTTTAAAGGCTCAAAAACTCCACATATTTAACATGAGAGGGTTTAAAAGTCCAAACTGAACTCTGAGAGATAAAAACATAATTTTTTTTTGTGTCCTTATTTTTTAAATTGTGTGAGTACCAAAAAATATACTTTTGATGATAGAAAATTTTAAACACAAAGAAAAATACAAATTTTTCCAAATGCGAAGAGAAATGTTAACATGAAGCTGTTGTTCCACACACACACACACACACGCACCATCAGACAACAAACACTCCTGGAGGAGGATGGGACTAGAAGAGTTGTTGTCAGCTGGGAGTATGAGTCAGGTACAATGACTTCATAGCTTTTTACAGCATTAGGTCATCCCCCCCTCCTCCCCCACCTGCCATGTGTAATCACACTGATGCTGCCCAGTTTTAGCGACACGCCCAGTGATGATGAGCAAAGCTCACCTCACCGCTCGCTTCCCGTAGACTGGTGGTCTCACGTCCCATCTCCCCTTCAGCTCTTTTCTGTTCAACTTTGATTTGATGGTGTGAACGCTGAGTCAGCATTCATTACGCTACTGTTTTCCAGTTTTCATGTTTTGTAAAATCAAACTATCTGCATGTTAAGTGATTTCAGACATTCATATTTCAAACCCTCATTCAGAGGATTGATGCTAGGACTTTTAGTTTCTGTAACTTTTATACTTTTCAAATTATTTCACTTTATTTACAAATATTTGCTCTAATAAAAAAAACGATCTCTTTAAATCCTTTGGAAATCTTGTTCTCTTTCTATCAACAACAGGTAAGATATTATTTTTTATAACCAGAACCTCACTTGAAAATGGTTAAAATATCTTTTTAATAGAAACTAAACAATAGCAGAATGAGTTTAATTTTTAATCCCATTTATGACTCTTAATGTTTCTGTCACTTCTTTTATCTGAAAAAAACACAATTTCTTTTAAACTTTGCACAAGTTTTAAAGCTGCACTTTTATTTGGGTTATGTTTTAGGAATTCTTTGCTGTTTTTACTTTATTTATTATTTATAATTTTAAATATTCTGCAAACCAATGGGCTCTGATAGCTGCACCGTTTTTTTTTCTAAACCAACTTATCTCTTTATGTTGGATGATGCAATCATTTCTTAGCATTACAGATGGCTGAGAACCACTGGACAGAGATCTGGATGATTCTGCTGGACCTCGGTCCTCTTCCATCATTGATGAGCATCCAGACCAGCCGTTTACAGCTCGGTAACATCAGCCATGGAAAATGTATGCTCAGATTGTTACGTAATGATCAACTCATCTCTGATCTGTTTGTGTTTTTGTTTCTATTTAAAATAAGAGGACGGGTCAAAAATACAAGTTCTGCTGCTTGTGTTGCCCTCAGGGATGTTTTCTGATGGTTTTAATTAAATGATCATTTCATGTGAATGCCAGCGCAGGTCAGTTTGTGCAGTCGGAGTGGACCAGAGGGCCCTTAAATTAAACAAACGCCTCTGTTATTTTCTTCCTTTAACGCCACCAACAGGAGCAGCCATGCTCTGATTAACGACTGAAGATGCACCAAAAGATTCTAAAACCAGACCTGAACCAGGTGTGGCTGCCACGGCAACACAGTCAGTTTTACAGTAGGCTGAAGTTTGAGATATGGAAGTGTGATCATGTGCATAAAGTTATTTTATTTTCAACGTTTGACCATAACAGCTACAACATGCTAAGTTTAAATTCTGCCATGAAAGGCGGAGGGCAACATGCATTCCTTCAACAAATTAAACTCTACAAATGTCATCTTATCTTAAAAAAAGGTCAAATATTTAACAGTTAAATAAAAGTAAAGTATTTAAAACGTATTTCATTTCCCTTTAGATTAAAATATTCTGAATTGAATTGAAGTACTGAAATTAAAGTTGACTTATGAATTATGCTTAATATTTGATCATATTTATATTTTTCAGGTCAGTCTTGATCACACATATCCAATAAGATTAAACCATTGTACATCTCAGATATGTGTGTAAATAAATATTACTTTTATGTGACTTTGGATGTTTGTTTCTCCTGTTTTGTCTGAATGATGTATTTTTATTGTCTGTGATAATGGCTGCCGCCAGAGGGCGCGCGCGGGCTTGCTTTCTAATTAGCAGAGATTGGCAGCTGCCTAATCAACTCAGCTGACGTTCAGGTGGCTGCTGGTTCGGTTCTGCTCTGCTTTACTCTGAGAGAAAGCTCGGTCTCAGGGGGAATAATGTTATGACCGACCGGACTGTGGACATCCTGAAAGGTCAGCGGAGCCACGAAGACAGGGAGACGGTTTTTTTCTTTGAAACGGCGGCAGAGATAGAAGGTAGGAGCGGCTTTATTTCCAACAGGTCGCGCGGGGGTTTTAAGATGAAATGTTTGTGCTTTGATTGTGGTGGGTTTTTATTTAAAGAGACAGACAGACAGACGGGGAGTTGAGTCAGTTCATGAACTCCGTGACCCACTCTGAGGAACTAGTTTCTGTCCAGCCGGAGGATGGCGCCGCGGATATGAACCGGACCTATTGTGGCGTAGTGCCGCCTGTCAGGCAGCAGGGGGCGCCAGAGAGACACAAGACCTCCATTATGATTCGCTACCACAGGAAAGAGGTTTATTATAGGGATTTTCGTGTCTGTTAGTAAAATATCTCATGAACTAACAGGCGTATTTTAACGCATCTAACAAAAATTTATCACTGAATACCAATCTATAACTGATTAGGTTTTGGAATCAACTCTATTTAAAACTGCCACCAGAGGGAATAAAACTTAAAAAACACAACAATGGCTATAACTCAGTCATTCTTAAAGATATTGAACTAAAACCTGGTGGGGTAGTAGCTGAGACTGGTCTCCATCACTTATTCTGAACGCTTAACAGAAACAATCTTAGAATAACATTATGCCATTAACTATTTGGAGTCAACTCATTGTGTCTGTTAGCAAAATATCTCATTGATCTCTGGACATAATTGAATGAAACTTTAAGGGAATATTCAATGGGTGTTCCAATACAACTGATTAAATTTTGGAGCCAACTCAATTAAATATGGCTGCCACAGTCAACTCAAATTACTATAATTATGTCGTTTGTGTAGCTAGTTATAATTAGATGTATTTGTAGGTGAGTGTCATTCAAGTTCTACTAATTGTGTCAGATTTTATTATAAAACTTGAGTATTAACTACTTTATTAGTCTGTCAGAATAATATCTCATTTACGGCTGTATGTATTTTAACGATACTTTCAGAAAGTAATCATTAGAGGAGCCTCTGCACTCAGTTATCTGTTGGAGTCCAATTCCAAATGACTATAACTTGGACAGCTGTACAGGTGTTGGGCTAACCTTTGATGTGGCATTAGCTGAGAGTTGTTTACGACATGTACTCTGAGCATCATGAGGTTATTTCTAAGGTTTGATTAAAATCATTATGTTGTCATTTTACAGCACAAGATGGTTTTGGTGTAAATGTGTGGCAGAAGGCCGGCGGGTGATGTAGCTGTAAGAAAGTCAGGGCTGTGATTTTCAGACAAACAGCCTTGATGACGTCACTGCTTAGATTCTGCTGGGACAGGTTGGGACCACAGACAGCCAGCTCAGAACCTATCCCCTCTTCTTCCTCAGACTCTTTGGAATGTGGGCAGAATGTGGTTTTAACACGTTCTTTGTGGGGGGAAAAAATGCACGGATGTCCCTGACAAGGGTGTTTGCATTTCTCTGTAAATTGTTTAAAGTCCAAGACCAAAAAAAAAAAAAAACCTCAGCAATCACAGCCCTGATTCCAGCCAGAATTTCTGTAGGCCTGAGTTTGGATCTGCTGATGAAAAAGTGTGGTTCCAATAGAAGCCAGCGTTCACAGAACCACACATGGTTTAATAGAAGCAGAAATGAGTCATGGTGCCTGAATGTGGGCTGTTTGTCACAAGAGTTTCCTCAGATTCCCACGGGGGGGCTTTTCTTCCTCCTCAGATCATCTTCAGCCTGGATCAAAGAGTCCTTCATGTTTTCAGTTTGTTTCTCAACTCAAACACAGTCTAAACACTCGCGGCCGAGCCTCTCTCTGCTGAGGTTTGCTCTCATTTGCATTGGAAACTAAATGTGAGGCTCGTAAAGGAGAGATTGTTGGATTTTCTGCTGCACAGAGAGAAACCGTACAGCTGAGGCTGAGCTGTACTTAAACAATAATTAATGTGCGACAGGGCTGAACTGAACATCTCAAAGAAAGGAGAGAAAAGTGAAGCTACTCCAGCAAAAACAAGTTCAGGCATTTTAACATGACTTTCCAGGTACTTCGCTTCAGTAGTAAACATTTAAATTTTATCTAAATGAATCTAGAGCTGAAACTTCCATGTGGTGAGAGTCAGGGGGAAGTATTTGTTTTGTTGTTCTTGTACGAGCAGTTCCTCAGGTTTTCAAACTGAAACAAAACTCTGAAGCATTTCCTCTGAAAAATACCTCAGTTCTTCTTCATCTGGGCTTTTTCTTTTCTTTTGAACAAGTCCAGGTCTGTTCCTCAGGATCTAGATTACATGTTATTTGTTTCCTGCCCACTGAGTGGCATGTGGGCGACTGGGAGAGGAGGACTGACTGTCTTCAGACTTCAGCTGAGATTTAGGTCCGAGTTTGTCCCAATCAAGTGAAGGAAGACATTACAATGAAAGCTGGGAAAAATAAAATAAAAATAATTAAAGGCTGAGTTATTTATGTTGCCTGTCGCCTTTCATGCCAGAGTCTGTCTAAAACCATGAGGAGGAATGTCTCCTTCAGATTCAGGTGGAGGAGTTCAGGTATCTGGACATGTGATGAAATGAAGCAGGAGATGGATCTGATCAGGGCCTCAGTAATCCTCAGTAATGAGGGTCGATCAGTAGTAGAGAAGATATAACATTAGCAGCTGATTATAAAAAATATGAGGGCAGAGCAGGACAAGCACACCTGAGCTCCTTCCTGTTTGTGGACAGGTGAGCCTCAGGAGTGTGTTTGCAGGTGGAAGAGAGCCTGGAGAGGTGAAGGTTCCTGCATGTTATTGGGAGGCAGACGATTCACTGAGACGGTTTGTTTTTATTGTAATATTGTCGTCATGGTTTCTTCCTCACAGAGGAAGCTGACAGGACTGAGCTAAGCTTTAAAAACGAGCCACGCCCACCCTGATGTGACCCATGGTTCTGTTAGAGCAGCGTTTTGTTTGGGGAAACAAATGGATGAAGAAAAAGGATAACAGTAAAATGTTTTGCCTTCATGTCAGGTATTCTCTAGTGGGACTTCACAGTAACATGGAGGCTGGAAATCTTATAAAAAGGAGGCGGGGCTTGTGGGCGGGGACTCAGAGGCTGGTTTCTGCTGGAAGGCCTGGCTGTAGCTGCTGCCCCGTGCCCAAACACAGGGATGCTGTTTGCCTTCGTCTCCATGGTGAGATGTTCCACAGACACGCATCTTTTCCCTCTTCATCAGGTCCGGGTTGGACCTGTGATGTCTTTAACTCCACCCCGAAGAAATAAATATAAGCCCCGAGTCGGTTTGTGTTCAGACTTGACCTGTGGGATCAGAAGATCTCATATCTGTGGATTTTATGTTTTATATTCATCAACAGCTTATTTTTTCTGCTGAGGGGATGTTTGTCCACTTCTAAAGAAGATTTTTGTTTCCTTTTCCTGGAGGAATTCTTCTTTTTGCCTGGAAAAAATCATTTCCAGCCTGATTAGCACTCTGCAAGCTTCAGGAGCAGCTGAGCATCCTCTGTGTTTGACGACAGTCGCTCCGGTGGAGGAGGTGATGGATCTGCCAGAGCAGAAGCAGAGAGAGAGTAGGATTCTTCATAGAACCGGTTCTGTTGATTGTTGTGGTGACACATCAAGTTTTACCTGTGTGGTTTTACCGTCACATTACTGCTTTGTGGCGTTGACGCCCGCCTTAAAGAAAGGCTCAACCAATCAGAAACTACGGTTGGTGCTGAGGATTTCTCATTCATACGGGAGGAAACTGAACCCAAACAGTCAAAACATGTTTTTAATTAATTTACATCATTGTTTTTGTAACTTGTAAAAAAAATCAAAGGTTAATTTGTTAAAATTAGGATTTTATTTTTAAAATTTGAGCAGATTTTTCTGTCCCCACACTGAGGTCAGTCTGACTGTTTGGATCAGCTCAGTTTTCCTGACTCCTCCCTTCAGCCTCACCCTCCCCTTCCTCCTCCTCCAGCAGTATTACATGTGCTGCAGTGACGGCGAGCAGATCAGGGCTCGAGCCAAAGGCGAACACACCCACCAGCCGAGAGCAGGACCATTCAGTCAGTCCTGTCAGGAGCAGCGGCAGATAAACTTCCACAAACACTCAGACTGTTCAGCTGCAGGGAGGAGGTCCTCACAGACACGGTAGGATTTGACTTCTTTTTTTTTTTCTCAGTTCCTGTGTGTTGTCCTGCTCTCAGCTGGTTTAACTTGTTCAAATGGCTTCGAGCTGTTTTCAGTTTGGGGAGGAGCGGCACAGAAAGCTGCCTGTTTAATAAAGGAGTGGAATGTCTCAATTTTAGGAGCTTGAATTTGTTTCATTTAGTCAAAGTTGGTTCAGAGAGCTGGAGGGTGTGGGTGTGTGCACGACTCCCACCCACATGGGCGTGCACGCTCAGGAGAAGGTTGGATGGCAAAGTTCGGTGCTTCCACCCACTCCTGAAGCAAAGGAAGATTTGTTATTTTTTTTAATCATCTGCTAGGAGCAAAGTTCCTGTTTATTTTATTCAATGTTCTTTTATAATTAAATCTAAGTTTTGTTTAATCCTTCAAAATTATATTTTATTTTTGTTTGCTTTTATTTAACCAGGAAATTCTCAAATGTCTTCTGAAAAATTAGCCAATTTTTTATCGTTCCCACACAAAAATCAGATGCCTGGTTAGAAATAGGACTCAAATTCAATTAAAACTTCATCAACGGAAGAGTTTAATCCAATCAGAGCTGCTCCCTGTGATCATCTCTGCCTCTGAGAGGATAAATGTCCTCATAAGGGCATCCTGCAGCATTCGTTAGGAGTCACTGCTTCATATACAAAGATGTTGCAATCAGCGGCGAGGAAAAGACAAATACTGCAGATCACACTGATCTCAAGAGAGTCGAAGCAATTAGCAGCTTTTTTAGCTGTTTTTTTCTGTTTTAACAGAAAACACAGCCGAGGAGGAGGGAGATGTTTTGTTTGTTTTTGCCCTCGTTGGATGCAGCTTTATGAGTAATTATGAAGGAATTTATGAGCCCCATGAGGCAGCAGGAGTGTGTGAGAAACTTGATGAGTGAGCAACAGAAAAATGCTTTTATTTTGAAGGAGCTGAGCCAGAACTTCAATTGGTTCTACTTTAAATTAAAAAGTGAAACCTTTGTTAATTTCAGAACATCAATTTGCTTAAATCACTAATATACAAAAAATAAATGCAAATGTTTCAATCCAGATTTATTCATTTTAGTTTTTTACTTTCAAGAAGTCAGATGTTTTTGTTTTGGTCATTAAGGGTTTTTGTTTAGGAGTTTATATAGTTTGTAGTTAAGATATCAGAGGGAAACTGGGGGGAAAAAATGAGCTGCAGAGATTCATGTTCACCTTGTGACTCGGTGCACCAGGTTTCAACTCCATTTCCTCCTCCTCCCACAGCTCACCCCCATCTGCTCCTCTTACTGATCAATAATCGCCATGGAAACCCCGAGCCAAAAAAGCTCCGGCCGCAGAGCCGTGTCCCCGGCCCGCATCACCAGGCTGCAGGAGAAGGAGGAGCTGTGCAACCTCAACGACCGGCTGGCCGTCTACATCGACAAGGTGCGCTCCCTGGAGTCGGAGAACGCCTCGCTGCGGCTGCGGATCTCAGAGTCCGAGTCCCTGGTGACCCGCGACCTGTCCGGCATCAAGGCCACCTACGAGACGGAGCTGGCCGACGCCCGGAAAACCCTGGACCAGGTGGCCAAGGAGCGAGCGAGACTGCAGCTGGAGCTGGGCAAGCTCAGGGAGGAGCACAAGGAGCTGAAAGCCAGGTAGGAGGAGCTTTGTGCTTTTAATTTATTAAAACTACACTAAAGATTAAACATGGAGTCACTCTTTTTATCCAAAGTTTGAGCTGAATGTCAGCAACAGTCAAACATTTGGTTCGTTTGCGGGAAACTCCCAGAATCTTTTCGCATGATTCGAACTGCTGCCAGATGATGTGCCAAAACTAAAAACTGAACATTTCCATTTTCATGGTGACATTTGTTCTTCATGTTTAGCGTTTATGTCCCAGCTGTCGCTCATCAAACACATCCATTCTGAAACTAGTTTTCAGTTTAACCGTGACGAGGTTCAAGCTTCGAGCCCCTGTAAATAAAGTTTGCACGTGTTTGTTGTGAGTTTCCCGCTGCTCAGCCTCCAGATCCCACCCAGGTGACAGAACACGAGGAGGAGCAACAGCCTCCTCCTCCAGGAATGTGCCGCCGAGCCAGACGGGACATGAGGACATTCTCAACGGTTGAGTCTGAAGTGACTCGTTGCTCAACAAGCTCAGTTCTCTACGCCTCGGGGTGGGGGGTGGAGATACACACCTCTAAACAAACTAACCCTCCTCCTCTTGACAGATTCACTCTTTAGGTTGAATTAGACTTTCAGTAGAGAATAAATGAGCAGAAGTCTGGGTGTGGTTTTAAAGATGCAGCTGGTGGTTCTGTTGGTTTCCATTGTTGAGTTGATGATGTGTGTTTATAAACCCTAAATCTGTAGCTGATGCTGATAATCTCTAAGTGTTGAAGGGACTGTTTTCTTGTTTAATTTAACGTTCTCGCTCGGCTGCAGGGATATTTCCCAGAAGCAGAGCTGCTGTTTCTGTCGTGGAAAAGCCTCGGCTGCTTTTATCTGCTGCACTCCGGACCGCGGTGTTTGGTGTTTTTGGTTGCCTATGGTGTTATGACGGGGTGGTGGTGACTCAGAGGGTTTTTTCACGGCCGCTGGAATGAGCTGACTGGACTCCCTGTGAAAGGAGGTTTTATTAATATGCAGGCGGCAGAGACAGACACTCAGCAGCTCATCTGTCGAGTGTTTGTCTGGAACAGGTGAGGCCTTCAGCCTCACACACGACGGCTCTTCTTCTTCTCTGGTTAACTACGACACATGTGCCCTCCCCGGAGGACCAACCTTCAGCTGCCAACCATTGTCCCTGCTGCGCTTTGAGGCTCGGAAACGATTAAAAATGGCTGAAAACATGCTAACATGGAGGATGTTGTGTTAATTAGTTTTATTTTATTAAGTAATGTTGATTTTAACACATTTCCCAGATAAAAATAAATCAGAGTGCTTTACAATAAAATGAAAAATGACCATATGTCATAGCACGTGTTCTTATACTCCTTTCACCTGTTCACATCTAATAGCAGTTAATAATAGCGTGAATGTTTGAGTGATGGTGAGACCTTGGACACAGCTGTGGACTGATTAGTCGTGGTTTATTCAGCATCACCAGCAGCCAGCTAATCAGTGACCAGAACCAGGTAATAAGTTAACACCGTCTTCCTGTCCTGACCCCACCTCATGACTGTGTCTTAAAGGGGGCTGACTATTTCCACACTGAGTCAAGACATCACACATTCCATTCTCACAGCTAATGTTTGATCACGGTTCTCTTTTTATGTGTTGAAAATGTTAAACCAGGCATGTATCCAACTAAAAGCCTCCTGAGTCTGTGAAACCCTCAAGAACCCCGTGACCCAGTCTGCTCATAAAATCATCAGTTCAGTCAGAAATAATCACATTATAAAAAAGATATTACTGTTCACCTGAGAAAAAAACTATACTAAGTGTCTTTAAAAACCAGTGGATAAACATCTAATAAATTTCTTCCGTTAGTGGAGTATTTGTGTGTAAATTGTTTGAATGGTTGGTGATGGGGTGTTGCAGTTACACTTAGAAATATGCACTACTTTTTGTTTTTATTTTATTTTGTTGGTGCAACGTCTGAAATAATAAAATATTAACTCTCTAAAACATTTTACAAATAAAGTACAACAATTTTATAACATCTTGCTAAACAAAATCTTGTCTCAATAAAAATATCTTCAGTCTTTTTCTAATCAAAGCACTTCCTCCTTATCGTGACCTGATCTGCAAAAGTTCTGCTCAGATTTATCTGAAATTCAAACAAGAAACTTAAAATTATCTTTCAGATTTTTCTATTCAGTTGGATTCACAGAAGCAAAAAGATGAAATAACAAACCGTTTCATGTAAACCTGATTATTTATTTTATTATTAAACTCCTCAGCTGTCAATAACAGGTAAAGACTCGTTGATCCAGTTTTTCTTTCATGTAATCCTGAATCCCACTGTGAAACAAAGTCTTCTTTTAAATGGAGAGAATAAAAAGCTGGAGATAAGCAGATCAAAGCAGAGACGAGACGAGCCCCACCTCTGTGTGGTTTGAGGCGTGGCACCAGGTAGATCAGTCTGCAGCTAGTTCTTTATTTTCCTGCAGTCTGGTAGAACCGTGGCAGACAGAACCTGGTCCGACACGTTCAGGTCCAGCTGCAGACTAGAGCTTACTGTAAAAATGTTCAGTGAAAGAATAAAACGTAACAACACTGTCTGGGTGTGATGCTGCAGCTCCCGACTATCTGCAGGAAGTGGTCTTATCAGGGAGCACATTTCCTGGATTGGTAATATTTCACCATCAGAGCAGTTTATTATTAAATTAATCATCTGGTTCAGAATTAACTCCTTCAGCCAACATTCTCATTTAAATTCACAACAACTCCTGTTTCTGTCTGGAAACATGTTGAATATTTCCTGCAGCAGCCGGAGTCTGAGGATCAGAACCGTCAAACTGTGTTCTTAGGAAGTAAAGAGAAGTTGTTGATGTAATTAGAAGTGGTCTAATATTAGTTCCAGCTTTTTAGTCGCTGAGTTAAGTTTCTATATTTAAGCAGAGGGAAACTTTAACCACGTCTCCAAGGCAACAAACTAAACATCATCACGTTACTGGTCCCTTTAAGGCGAATCAGGAGGATCCATTCAAGCTGCTCCTGTCAGGTTTTATTCCTAAAATGGAATAAGAGGCCGATGGTCCTCTTCAGATCAGCATCAGTGATTCAGAGAACGTCTCGTCTGCCGGGAAATAAGACGACTGCACCACCGCCGTGACTCTGAGTGTTGATGTTGAGAATGTTTCAGTTTGTAGTTGGAGAGAAACTCTGGCTGCAGCTGGTGATTATTTACTGTTTAGTTTGCAGACGAATGGCCGAATCATTTAAACGATGGAAATTAATCCAACTTTCTCAATGTCAAAAGTGGCTGTTTTGGAGTTCTTCGTCGTCACAACGGACTCTTGAGGCTGAAAGTCGGAGCTCTTCATGCATTACTGAGAACATCATCATTCCATGATGCCTGCAGCTCCTCTCAGCTGCATTTATCCTCCAGGGATCGGTGCTTTGTGGTTCTTCTTCACAGCAGGTGTAACTCCAGATTTCAGGGAAAGCTCTGGTAGAACTAAGGACTGAAGTGGTGGTCCCATCCCAGTGTGGTGGTGATGATGATGGTGAGGCGTGATCAGAGCCGTGGTAGTGCTATTTTTATTTTTTTATTTTTTTATTTATTTTTTGTCATTTGTAGTTTCTGGTTTTCTTTTTTCTCTGATTTTCCTAAAGATGAATAACTTTATTGGACGTTACAGTTGTTCAGGAGCTTTCTGAAGGTCACATGATAACATTTTAGACAACTTCTGAAACTTTTAAAGAGCTCTACGTTGAAGATGAAATTAAAAAAATCAGCTGGAACCCTCCTTTAGGCATGTACTGTAATGCTAACAAATTGATCAAGTATATAACTTTGATTAGTACAACTTTATCATAAAATTACTTTGGTAAAAGTTAAAGTCTCCAAAATAATTACTTTAGTAAAAGTCTTAAAGTATCTGATATTTACTGTACTTAAGTATCAAAAGTAAATTCCTGATATAAAATGTACTTAATTATTAAAAGTAAAAGTAAGTAGAGTAATCAAAATGACATTTATTGGGAGGTGACCTCCCCATAAAACATTATTCTAAAAGCCATAATGTCATTAAAATGTTGCAGTAGTCTCTATGTTTCAGTATATCTGCCACAGTCCTCTTCATGCTGTAGACATGTCTGTCCTGCTGGACATGGTTTGTGTCGTGTGACGGTGAGCTGGATCACATAAAACTAACACGTGTCAGATTCTACATACTTATCATCCAAATTCAGGCACAATTTATCTGGATAGTTTTTTTTTGTTTTTTTTTTAACAATAAGAAGCCAAAATGTTTCTACTTCTTACCTTTTTAAATAGTAAAAAGTAGGCTGAAACATAATTACTCAAGTAAAGTACAGATAACCAAAATTTGTACTTAAGAAAGTATTTGTACTTTGTTACTTTACAACTCTTCTTCTGGCCAAATATCCCTCCAATAAATCTAAAAGTATATTTAAAGTTCTGGAGTAAAAAAACTTCATATTATGAAGTTTTTTAACGATGCATTTCCCTTCAGTGTAGTTGAGAATAATTGGATGTTTTTCAGCTTTATGGACAAATCAGTAACTCTAAATATATAAAAAATACATTAATTTTTTATAGAGCTTTAATAGATGCCCACTCCAGACCCCCACAGTCACACCAACACATTTATACAGAGGTTGGGTTAGGTGTCTTGCCCAGGGACGCTTGGGCAGGGATTTAAACCAGCGACGCTCTGGTTACAAGGAGAACACCAACCCCCTGCACCACTGAAACCTACTGTATATCTTCTTATTAATTATTATTATTATTATTAATTATTCCCCTTTTACAAGAACTGTCAGCTCATTGAGTCTCTGCAGTCACAACTTCAAGTATTCAGTCTGAGCTGTTTAGTTAGGTGTAATATTTATACTAGTTTACAGAAAATAACATTTGTAAAATACTTTTGTACAAAACAATTTAACAAAGTTAATTTGGTAGAAACCTATTAATAGAACAAAGACTAAAAGGCTCTAACTGAAGTCTAATATGAGACCAGTCTGTGTGAAAACCAGGACTAATCAGGATCTCAAAGACCCACATTAGTGCTGAAACATGTCTAGTATTTATATCTATACCTAGTGTATCTATAAGGTACAACTAGCAGGACTAAAATTCTGCTGCTGCTTCTCTTCACAACCAGTTTAAAGCTGTTTTACTCCACCTGGTGTACAGGGGTGTAGCGTAAAACAAAATGGACTCAAACTACACAAATATAGATAAAAAAACCTAACTAAAGCCTTTAGAGAAATGTAGTGCAGTAAAAATACACTTAAGTACAGTACTCGAGTAAATAAACTTTGTAACTGCCCCCCTCTGCTGCTCTTCAATTTTTTTTCTTGCTGTTTGATCATATTTCTGCTGCCTTCAGGGGAAACCTGTTTGTTCCTTCATGATGATCTCAGCTTGTTTTGTTGGCGGACGGTGGTCCGTCACACGATCAGGACGGTTCTGAGCTCATGCAGCCGGAGACTCTGGGAGCTCCCCAGAAGTCCTGAAAACTGAGTCAGTTTGTGCTCCGTTGTCATGTGACGGACCGGAGCAACACTGGTGTTACTGCTGATTTATTGCTGAACACTTTGTTCTGTGAGTTCTGCTCAGAGTTCTGTTTGTTCTCGTCCCTAACAGAAAACAGATGCACGCAGGACCCTGAACGGACTGTGTGGAGCCCTCCATGTTGGCTTTATTGGTGGGCAAGTAATGAGAGAGAGTTGGATCTCAGCAGAGCAGAACTTGGTACCGGTCCCAGGTTCTGGCAGGCTGCTGTGCTTATTATGTGTATTTGTGGAGTTTATAGAAATGAAGTTTCCATCTCAGAGTTCAGTGAGTCACTCGCTGAAGCACGGAGTAAATCATTTTAAGATGGTGGGGCTCTTCGGACCCTCTCATTCTTTCCATCTTTTGGATTTTGTTCCGTCCCCCTCTGTACCCAGAGGCCTCCAGTTTGGGGAAATGGACCTGGTCTCGTCTGTTTCCATCCTAAATTGTTAAATGTGCGACGTGTTTAGATCCTTCCAGATCTGCTGGAGCTCCTGGTCTCTGATCTGAACACGAGTCGTTCTGTTGAACCCAAAGCTGGTTCTGAGTTTGTTTCTGGGTTCTTTCAGCTCTCAGCCTCACATGTTCAGCATTAGTTGATGCTTTTGTTTATTAGAAATGAAAACTGATCCAAGTTCTAACATCTTGATGTGATTTCTTTATAAATGGGATGAAACTGCTCCTTTCTTGGGTCTGATTGGGATCAGTTAAAGTCTATGAGGCTTTGTTGATTTGGACTGGATTGTTGTGTCAGTTGTGTCAGCCAGCTTTAATTATAGGTTTGTTTCTAAAAGCCAAAACTCCCTCCTGGCACAACATCTTGGAGTTTAAAAAAAGTTTGTAACCAGATGGGTGTGGAGGCAGAAGTGAAGTTTGTGGAATGCTTGTGAAAAGTCTCCATATTTTCCATCTCACCTGGTGCAAAGCCCAGTTTGTCCTCCAACCGTGTGCCGTCTTCCTGTATCCTGTTGCTCTGCAGCTTGTTAGCCGTCACCGGGCTCTCCGGTGTTTCCTGTGTTTCCAGGGACTCTGTGTGTGATGCCAGGCTTCTGCAGCTTTGCATGAGAGCTCCCAGCCAATAGGCTTGTTTCGCTCAACCGCAATTTGTTTCCACTCCAGGCAACAAACCCCTTTTTTTTCTCTCTCTCTCTCTCTCTCTCTCTCCACTCATTGCTTGTCAAATAAAGAACCCCAAATCATCGTTTCATAAGCACCACATGGGTTTTATTTAGCTCAAAGCTAGCATAAACAGTCCCATCAGTTTTCTGTTGTTTTCTTTGCAGACTGAGAGGCCGGAGGAGACGATGTTTGAAACCAGGCTGGAAACACAACAGGGAGCTTTCTTGTTGATGCAAATTTGGATTAAATACGGTTCTGGTTTGACATAACGTGAAGCTCCAACTGAAACTGAACCGTGGCAGAAAGATGTTCCTGTTTAGCTGAAGCAAAAGTGTTCAGGCAATGCAGCCGAACCTGTTCTTAAAAATCCATCTTTCATCAGAGGCTGCACAATCGAACTGAATCAGTTGCGTTGTTACTTTTTATTTTTCATTGGAACTTTTACACGTTCATCAGGTTTGATAAGAATGTTTATGAACAAAGAATTGGTTCAGGGGAACCATGAACGTGTTCTTATCTCAGCATTCCTTATCATATGAGCTTGTAATAAAAGAAATAAGGGCTCTGGTTGAGACCCTGCTCATAATCATTTATGTAGGAGTAAAGAGTGTGTTGAAATGAGAGGAGCAGGTCTGACTCACTCTCTGAGTCATCAGACAGGCCTGCAGGGAGGAGACACTCTGTGTGTGTCCTGTGTAAACACACACATGCTAACACACGCTAGCGGTGGGCAGGGTTCGTTTTGATCCCCCTGCAGAAGAGTGAGACAAAGACAGGACATCTGATACTTCTAACTTCATAAAGTGTTTTATAGTTATAAAAAAGATCACGTTTTTTCTCTCTGCGTGTGTGTGTTCGTCACATTTAGTCTGTCTGCAGCACATGGGACACACTCGGCTGAAACACTGAGAGCTGTGTTCTCCTCTGCCACATGTGGCTGTGTATGGGTGCCCACCCCACCCCGCCCCGGCACAAACTATTCATCCCAATCAAACACAATCCCTCCTTTTGTGTCCTTTGTCTCAGAGGAAACACGGGAAGCGCTCCTCTGCCAGACTGTAACATTTATTCTACCACAGAGTATTTGTAAAGTAGGAGCTGCAGAATGTGAGGGGAGGTCTTAGAGCTCCTCAAGATTTTATTCATTACCTCATTTAAGTCAGAAATTGTAAAATTAATATTTAAAAAACTGAAATGACTTAGTTTGCTAATCATTGAATAAAGAGTTTGCAATTATACGTCTATTAAACTTTGTGATCACAAGAATCAGTTACCATAAACACTAACTAAACAAAAAGCTCATGGGATCATTGGGTTTATCCCAGGAAATTAAGGCCCTGTTTTAATGGGAACTGTAATAGAAATAATACTTCTTGGTTTATGCCAGTAAATCATGACAAACTTTAATGACCCAGGTTTTCATGACACCCTGTTTATCAGTGGATAGAATGATTACAGCCAGAACAAGATCTAACAACAATCATTCTTAGATTTCACTTGTATTTATCTTTGTGTTTATTTATTATTTATTTATTGCTTTATTACATAATGGTGTTTGTTAAACCGTATATATGAGGCCTCAACTGCCTCAAAGAGGAGCAGAGAGCAGGGGGACAGTTCAATGTTGATCTCTGTGTTCCTGTTGTTGCAATAAAACTCAGGTTCAACGAAGTACCTTCATTCTTGGACCACGTCTTTCTCTTTGTTAAATACATATTTTCCACAACAGGAACATTCTCTGGAAATGTTGGCTTGTTTTCAGTTTTTTACTGGAATAAAAAGAGATTTATATGAATATTGTTTTGGTTCTCAAACCAAATATCACGTCAGACTCCTCCCCCAACACGCATAAGTTTAAATATGCAATCATGTCCTGCGTGTGACTGTCTGCAAGATAAAAATGTTATCAAAAGCCCTATTCTGACGGGATAAGTATTATCTAGGGACCCCAGGTAATAAACAAATTACTACCCAACGTCTGCTTTTTATGTGGCGCATTCGCACGGGATAACCGAAGCC
>JARVJO010000305.1:2773147-2785804 GCA_031762555.1 Cynodonichthys magdalenae
CTGCTGATTACCGACCGAGCTGTCATCGGTCGACGCGCTCAGAACCCTGACAGCATCACTCATCACGTCTTTCCAGCATCCTCCAGCGTTTATATGCAACAGGAGAATCTTCCAAAGACTCTCAGCTCAGGGTTTTAAACATTTACGAAGTGCTTTAGATGTTTTTTTTGTTCCCACAAAAACAATCATTTTCAATGATTTGCAGCTCACCTGTCAGATAAATATTTTGATCATCTGGTTTGTCAGGAAGGTTTGGGTTTTTTCTTTTTGGATATTCAGGATATATATATATATATATATATATATAAAATATGTATGTATGTGTGCTTTAAATCAAACATAAATCTCATCAGCTGAGTCAGATTTATTTTCAGATAAATTACCGTGCCTTCAGAGCAAACCAGGTTTTCTCAGATCACATGATTCAAGCTGCAGTCCTGTGACTGTCAGCCCCCTCGTGCCCCCCGGTGAGCCTTTAAAACTGGTCACGAGCTTCTTTTTTTTCTCTGCTTACTGCTCAGCTCGGTGGCTTCCTGTATCAGACTGTACCTCTGTATGCTTTGCTTTTATCCCCAGTTATTCACAGCAGGTAGATTTGTACTGTAGTTTGGCAGCTTTACTCATTTATACTCCAGTGGAAAGTTTATCAATATGGAAAATACTTGATGGCTGTGTTTTTTTGTTTTGATCTGATGCAACGATTCTGCTCATTTTTATGTCGTTATTCCTAAAGTGCCTCGACTCTACAGACACTACAGATGTGTAGAATGAATAAAGAGCCAGTCTTTATCATGCAAACTGCAGATGTAGTTTAGTTTGTCAGCTGAAACCTCTGAGCTGCTGGTCTTCATCAAATATCTGACAAAAAGGTGTTCATGCCAAAGTTTTATTTTCCTTCCAGAAAGCTAATTGAGGCCTAAAGTTGTTTGATGTATTTTTTCCTATTCTATAATAATGCTGAATAAAACCTATGTTTTCCACTTTGTTTTTTATTTATTTATATATATATATATATATTAGTGTTACAAAAGAAAGAAAAGTGCAGATATTTTATTATGCATTATATACACACACACACACACACACACATGTACCCACAGTTGCATTCAAAAATACACTAATTTAAAAAAAAATCCAACATTTACAACATAATGTACATTCAGTTTGGTTTGTTGGAATAAAAGAACTTCACTGGACAGAATCAGATGTTTAAATCCAAAATATGGAGCAAAATTACTTTTAGTATTAAAAAATGTTTTAAAGTAGACATATCCTGCTTTTAAATCCTTTAGTTTGGGTCTTTATAAAGTGGCTTTGGTCTGATTTCCTCCTCATTCTAACTTTACCAGCTCTTTCACCACTTTTCTGATGTGACTCAAAGAAGCTTGATTTGTTACTGTTCCTTTAAGCTGCTTCAAGCTCCGCCTCCTCCAGCTTCCAGACCGGTCCACTCCGGTTTGAGAGATGGGGATGCAGAAATGTTTTCTTTACAATTTAAAATACGTCAACTGAAGACCAGAGTCTGACCCAGAACCAGAGGAGAATTAATGAGTTATATGTTATTGTAGTTGGTAAGTCCAGACCTTATATGGTCATTTCATCACAGGTTATTTTGACATCATAGCTCAAGAAAATGTCAGAAAATAGAGAAAACTGAACAGGTTGCACAATGTGACCCAAACAGAAAAAGATATCTTTGCAGCACCAAGAGAAACTAAATTAAACTTTTCTGCCTCCAAGAGACTCCAAGTACAACAAACTGGATTTAACCGGTAAAAAAGTGGATTTTACAGGACATGTCCTCTTTAAAGCCAACATAAGTTATGGCTAAACATTTAACTAAATGGCCAAATGAGGATCAACACCTCCTCACAGACTGACTTTTTCTGCAGATGATAAAACACACCTGCTCAAACTGACTGCTTCTTGTACCTTGAAAGTGAAAAAAAAAAACTTGTTTTTAAATGTCTGATCTGATTTTCTGTAATTCACATCACTTCCTGTTTGTGCTTTCTATCTGTTGATCTGTAAAAAACAAGAGGTTCTGAATCCTGTGAAGCACCAAAAACTGGGTTTGTTCTACATTCATGTGACGTTAACATTATGTTCATCTTTATATTTACAAAGTTTGGAATCCAACAGCAGCAAAAAGCCACATTTAGAAGCGACGTCGTCACAGATCACTGCAGGAAAATAAAACTCGTCCGAACAGGCGGAGGAATCATCGCAGACAAACTTCTCCCAGGAACAAACGGTTTCATCAAAGTGATTTACTCAACCAGACCCCCCTCGCCTGTCAGTCTGGTGTGAGTCAGAGGGGGGGCAGTACCACCCACAGCCCACAGGGGGGCGGTGTTGCTCTGAAAGGAGGCTCCATCACTGAGCTCCAAGCTGAAGGCCTTTACTCCTCTTCATCACCGTCACTGCAGAGTTCTCCTGGGGGAGGGCCGGGGGGAGGGGGGCCGGCGGACCGGGGGCAGGTCGTAGTGTCCCGGGATGTGGCTGTTCACAGGGAGGTCATAGTGGCTCTGGGGGTCATCGAGGGGGGCGTGGCCAAGGGAGCTCTGTCGCTCTGAGGAGAAAACACAAAACCTGCAGTTTGAGTTAAACGACTTTTGATCTGAAAAAGTTACAGAAAATAGATTTTTTTCAATCGAACATGTTTCTGAGTTCTTAGAGTCAAAAAAATAAAATAAAATAAAATAAAATATAAAAATCTAACTTAAAGCTGCAGGTTTGAGCTGAAAAATGTGGAACAAAATCTTATTTTTAGCCAAATGTCTACTTTTTTATTATTTAATCAGTGATCAAGAAGAAAAACATATTTCATCTGCTGGCAAAGACAGCACCCATGTCTGTTAGCAAAATATCTCATGACTCAACGGACAGAGACGAGTAAAAACTGGTGTCCCGATGATCCCGCCTCACCTCGACGCAGCATGGCCACGTGAAAAGGCGGCGGGCTGATCTCGGTGTACGCCCGCTCTCTGGGGACGGCCGACTTCATCTCCATGTAGCTGCTCTCCGGGGGGCAGAACGGGGGTCCTGGCAGGTCCTTGATGGTGGCGTAAGGGTTCTCGCTGTTCAGAGAGCTGCTGCTCACAGCCGCCAGGTCCTTCAGCTCTGCTCAGAACAGAAAGGAGTTAGCAGCTAGGAGGTCGAAGGTCAACTTTAGAAATTTACTTTTGCCCTTTTAGGGAGACGTTTTAATGTCTAGACTCATAATTTTAGGTTAGTTTGCTTCTGAAATGATTCTTTATCTCTTAATTTACTTTTATACAAATATATTTAAAACTTTCCACATGCTTCATTTTATTCAACCTAAAAGAAAATCTTTAGTCTGCTCTGATTAATCTGGAAACTGATCCAAACTCCGCTCTGTTAAAGGAAGCTGATGAAAAAATCTTCCTTTGATCTGAATATTGAAACAAAAAATGAGAATTAAAGGAAAAATATCTTTAAGATGAAATAAAACAACAAAAACAGCTAAAAGCACTAAATAAACCTCTGTTCAGAACACTTTAAACTTAGTTTTTTATAAATCAAAAAGAGATACACAATCTGAATCTTACTTCTAATATTCCCAGCTTGTTTTTCTATACAGCTTATATTTCCTGCTCCTCAGTGGCTGGCAGGAGGAGAGGAAGAACAGGGAGGAGGAGGTGATTAAGTACCTTTGTTGTAATATTTTCCGAGGCTGGCGCTGTAGCTGTAGCTCCTGTCGATGCCAAAAGCTCCTGTAAACAGTAAAAGACACATTTTCTGTCTGTACTTTCATTTATGTCAAACTAATCAGAAGCAGATCAGCTGCTCTGCAAACGTGGAAAATCAATAGCAGGTGTGAGAACGCCGCTGCCAACAAAAAACCTCAGCTTTTTATGGAGTTCGAAGCGTTTATGATACCTGGAGGCCTGCAGAACTTTCCCCTCAATTTCTCAACATTTTCTCTGATTTTACACAGAAGAAAAGTCACTAATGTCTTCAGTACAAGCAGTTTTAGATAATCTGAAGATCTTTTATCAGTTGAGTTAAAATGTAAAGTTATTAAAGCTTTTATCAGAGCAGGAAGCTTCAGTTAATTTCCTCAGCAGTAATTTCAGCTTTTAGCTGATTGAACGTGTCAGGAGGTCAGAAAACCACTGATCCACTTTTATTAGCTCAATAAATGTCCGTCCACTCTGCAGCTGCATGAATTAAATGTCAGTGAGGATGAAATGCAGATCACCCTCCATTTTATAAGATGTTTGGGTCCACACTAGAAATGAACAGAAAGGCTGATAATAATCTGCACAAAGAGCTTCATGAAGCCAAACTTTAGCTGAAAATTTACCGACGTGTCGTCATTTTACCGACAGCTAATGTTCAGCGGTTCATCAGATATTTTGCTAACAGCACAAAAAGCCCAGCGACCTGAGTCTTTGCGGGACTCGTGGTGTTTCCAGTCTGCAGGCAGCGTGGCGTTGCTCTCCACTCCGAACAAAGCGCACCGCTCCCTCGCTGCGTTCTTCCCGCTGCAGAACAGCTGGTTGTTGTTCTGAGGGACACAAACAGGATGAAGCCACAGGCCGGGTTTTAAACTCTGCTTTTTCATCAGAAGAACCGAAGAGGGGAGCTCCACCTTGATGATGCGCTCGCGGTTGTTGGGGAGGTGTGGCAGCGGAGGCTGGTTCTGGTTCAGGGTGTGGTAGCTGGGGTTGGAGTAGTAATGATGGTAGCTGTGAGGAACATCTGCAGGACAGTCAAACAGGTAAAACTGTTCAAAAAGATGTCAGCAGGATTAAATAAGTAAGATATATAAAATAAATGGGTGTGGGATGACTGGACGCTGCTCACCTGGAACGGCGTACTCAGAGTTGACGCCGCGGCTGGTGGAGAAGGAGACGGTGGGCGTGTTGTTCTGCTTCTCCTTCTGCCTCCGCCTGTAGAGCAGCAGCAGGGCCAGCAGCAGGACCACCAGGAGGACCAGCACCACGATGCCGCCGATGGCCCCCCAGGACTCCTTCTCGCCTGGGGGCAGGGGAACCATGACGCTGCCCACCTGCTCCGAGGAGTCTGGTGGAAGAAAAACTCCCTTACAGCAACTTTCAACACTTTATTTGACTCTGAAAGAGAAGATTTCAAATCAAAACAACTTTTAAATTTGCTTTTTGTTTCAACTCTTACTGTTCTGGCAGGTGGCCCCCCCGTAGCCCGGACGACACACACACTCCCCGGTTTTCTTTAAACACGTGTCGCTGTTGGGGCAGCGCTTGGAGCAGGTCTGGTTACAGTGAGGACCCCAAAGACCCTCAGGACAGGGCTCACTGCAGCGGGGGCCTGAAGGAAAATCTAATTAATCACATTTTAAACAACAAATAAAATCTGCAGAAATAAATCTCTACAAAACTAGTTTCACAATAAAAGTTGATATTTTTGTCTGAATTTTATTCTGAATCTTGCCTCAGAAATAACAGAAAGGTCAAAAGTTTCAAATAAATGTGAACAAAAATTTGCTGCTTCAGTAATGGTTGGAAAAAGAAACTAAGAATTAGTTTTTTTTTTCTTCTCAATTTAAACTTATTTTTTGCCTTATGTTTAGTTATTTATATACTTTTCTGTCTTTTCTTATAGTTTTCATCTTGTTTAGTGTTTTTGATGAGTTTAATTACTTATATTATCTGAAATATGTATCAAAGTCTCATTCTGGTGGTGACAATTTAAAAAATAAAGATGTTGTCATGAGGACCACACTGTTGGAGAACTCTCTGATGAGCTGAACTCAAAGCAGTGATCGCTTAAATTAATAAATATTACCGTTTTTCTTTTCAAACAGCAGAGCTGTGAAAATAACCGAGAGGTGGTTTGAAAAGCTGTGATTCCCTCCGTCCTGTTGGACCTGCTCTGAGGTAACCGGGCCAAGCTGGCAGAGACGGCGGCGGGACGTCATCACTTACCCGTCCAACCTGGCAGACAGCGGCACTCGCCGGCGGCGGGCCGGCAGCCGCTGGCATGAACGCAGTCGCACCTCTTCAGACAGCCGGGGCCGAACGTGCCCATCTGCACAGAAGAAGAGGAGCCAACGAGCTCAGAGTCATCGGGGGGATTCTCTGCTTCGGCACAGAACATATACGACACTGGTTCCGAGGGGCGGACCGGCTGTCGGCTTGGCTCGGTTCAAACAGAACGAGTGTTTGAGGCCAAAACACAGAGAGTGATGTAAGGAGAGAAAATGTTCTGTAACATCTATCTGCTGTGTGCAGGTTTTCTCTTGCAGACCTTCCAAACAAACTGTCATGACCTTTGACCTTTAACCCGCTAACCGAGGCCTGCAGAGATGGAGCTCTGATCATTGCACAGTCTGACCTTTGGGGTGAATTTGCTGGGACGTCCACTCTTATGAAGACTGTTTTCTTTCTCTCTAAATGACCTTTGATCTTTCCTGATGTGCAGCAGCTGCTTCTCTGCGATCATTGCTGATGTCTTTCGGCCTTGGCGTTGTGTTAGCACACACCTGTTTGCTCATGAGCAGCTATAGCTTTAATAGAGGCGGTACCTTTTTTTCATCTCATCTCTGTAGTTTCTGCAGCTTAACTTAATTCCTGGTAAACTATAATTCAAACATCTCTGAAGCTGAAATGTGGATTTGTCTGCAGTCCAGGTACTCACATGGCACGGCTCCTCGCAGTGCGCCCCCTGCCAGCCAGCGGAGCATTTACAGGATCCATCTGCAGGGTTGCATTTTGCCCCGTTGCTGCAGTGGCAGGTGGCGTTGCATCCCGGGCCCCAGGTTCCCTCAGCACAGGGCTCAGAGCAGTCCGGGCCTCGCCAGCCTGCAGACAAGTGAGAAACTGTGACATAATCTTTTCCTCTCCTTTAAAACTCCTCTATCAAAGTTTTATTTTACCCTCTTTGCAGAAGCAGGTCCCGTCAACAGGCGAGCAGTCGATGAAGTTGTCACAGGAGCACTCCACGGAGCAGTTCCTGCCGTACGTACCGCTTTTACAGGGACTCTCACAGTGAAGGCCCTGCAGCAGAGAGAGGGACCAGCAGGTCACTGTGTGCACTGTCTTATTTTAACTTCTACTAAATAACTGAGGTTGAGAAGCTTAGTTTCATAAAGAAAGAAAAGCTTAATTTTTTAACAGACTTTGTTTCAATGGTGGGCAAAAACCGTGTCGTTTCTGCCTTTAACCGTTTCTACCACCTGTCAGACGACTTCCTTCAGTTTTAACTTGACATCCTTACAAAGAATTAAAAAAATCAAAAAGGCTTTTAATGGATTTCAGGGCCAACTGTTAAGGGATTAATTAATTAATGTATACTGTAGTGCATGACAGGGCTTTGCACTTCTGTTTATTCCACTTTGTTCTATTAAACCACTTTTTCACAAAAGCAAAGAAAGAGATTCTGACAGATTTCTGAGAAGATGAGAGTCTGACAGGACAGGATGAGACCAGGATTCAGGTTTAGATGTTGTTCTCTTGTTCTGTCTGCACCACAACTAACATGCATGGATTTTGGATTTTTTGGTTATTTTTTTTGGGTCATGCTTATTTTTTTAAGAAAACGCCATTTAGTATTGTAAGAAGCAAACACTGTAAAAACAACCTAATGTAACAAAATCACAACTAATGTCAGAAAGGAACAAAGTGTTAATTGTGTAATACAAATTGTATTTTGTTTGTTTTGTTATTAACTCTTTTATTGAGAAAGCAGTTGCATGACAATTTACTTACTTTTGCGTTCAGGTTTTTGAATTTTTAGTTGAAAAGCAAAAAAGATTTTGGATTTTGTGTATAAAACGTAAGAGTAACATTCTGCAGGTATCCTGCTTCAGGCAAGTTAGACTTTTTTTAATGTCACTTGAAATGAAATTTAAGTCCAACTTCATAATAAACACAAATGGGAAAAAACCCAGTTAGGGACAATTTTACCAAAACATTTAATTTAAACACAAAACAATTAGCTAACAGAGGCTTTTGGTAAATTGTTTTAAAATTAAAATTAATGCTACCAATTATTTTAATATTTGAGACAATATACAATAACCCTACTTATAATGTGTTAACATGTTGAAGACCTCTAAAAGATTAATTTAATACATTTTAATGTTAATTAAGGCCTTATTTTTGGATTGATAAATTCAATGCTTTTTAAGACTTTTTAAGGAATCCTGTTCTGAAATGTGTTTAAATGTATAATTTAATTTTAAGTGTTGTAATGAGATGATCTGAAAATACCAAAAAGACAAAAAATAAAGTGATCAGCTGTTCCTTGGCTGCTGGCCTACAGGAAGTTAAAATTGAACCATGAAATAATTTCTTTTACAATTTGTAAAAAAAAAACAAATGTACTTTATTGTCCTGTTTCTAAAGATTTTAGATGAGCTTTCACTTTAAAAAAAGTCAAAAACAAAATAAACTTTACAATCTGTTTTTTACCACCGTAATATTTGATTTATGTGAAAAAAAATTTAATCAAAAACATTTTTCCCACCAGAGGAGGAAATGAATCCATCTTTTCTTTGATAAATCAGGTCGACGTGTTGGACTCACCGTGAACCCCGGAGCACACCGGCACCGCCCCGTGGAGCTGTCACACACCCCTCCGTTCACACAGAGACACGGCTCCACGCAGCCGTGACCGTAGAAACCGTGAGCGCAGGTCTCGTTGCAGTGAAGCCCCGCCCAGCCCGGCTGACACGTGCACTCTCCTTTCATTGGATGGCAGCTGCAGGGCGTGACAACAAATCAAACCGTGAGAACACCTCGGCTCGCCGCAGGAGGACGAAAAGGAAGGACGCCCACCTGAGAGTGTGTTTGTCCTGACAGAGACACTTCTGCTCGCAGTGCATGCCGTAAGTCCCGGGGTCACACATGCGGTTCCGGCAGCGCGGCCCGCTGAAGCCCGGCTCACACAGGCAGCTTCCATCGATGTTGAAGCAGCGCGCTCCGTTCGCACAATCACACACACCTTTACAGTCCGGCCCGTAGGACCCTGCAGCGCAGTCCTCCTTACACCTGCAGAGGACAACTGATGGTCTCACATGGACCAGAACCCCGCCCCCCAACTGAAACGTGTCTTTCTACACACCTGGTCCCGGTGAAGCCGTCCGTACACCGACACTGTCCGGTTAACGGGTCACATTTCCCTCCGTTGTGACAAACACACTCCTCAGAGCAGTTTTCTCCAAACCACCCATCAGGACACGGTTCTGTGCAGACCGGACCCTGCAGAGACAGGTCCCAAAACTCAGTTCCACCTGGGACGAGGGAACGCGCCCACATCTGGCACGGTTTTTGATTTGTCCAGAACTCTGAACCAGCACACATTTTATAACCTTTATTTAAAATGGACAAATGTCCTGAAGACGTACCGTCCATCCAGGAGGACAGGCGCAGACCCCAATGCCCTTACAGGTCCCACCATTCTGACAGGGACATCGCAGCTGGCATTTCCTTTTACATGTCTTCTCACAGCTGGAAGACAGGGACAGAAAGACAGAGACATCAGGAGAGAGACAGGAGGACGGAGATGAGGACAAAGACAGGAGGATGACAACAGATGGACGGAAATGAGGACAAAGACAACAGAGATGAGGACAAAGACAGGAGGATGACAACAGATGGACGGAGATGAGGACAAAGACAACAGAGATGAGGACAAAGACAGGAGGATGACAACAGGAGGACAGAAATTAGGACAAAGACAGGTAGATGGTGACAGGAGGAAAAATACAGGTGGATGATGACAGATGGACGGAGATGAGGACAAAGACAACAGAGATGAGGACAAAGCCAGGAGGACGACAACAGGAGGACAGAGATAGAAAAGCAAAGACAAGATGACATTTGGAGAAGCAGAGACAGAGACAATGAAACAGAGACAGAGAAAGGACCAAATGAATGCCTCTGGTAACTCTGTGTCCTTGTGGGACATTCTTGAGGACAAAACTAAACATTTCTTCATGTTTGTCTGGATTCTGACAGCAGATGTTGATGTTTTGATTCTGAAACTTTCAAAGAAAGTCCTGTGGACCTGTCCCCAGCCAATCAGAGCCAATCAGAGCTGAGATCATTTGCAGCTCAGATTTGTTTTTTCCTGCAGCTGAGAGGAAAGAACTTCCTCCAACTGCACCACGAGGAAGAGTTTCTGCTGCCTCCTCTTCCTCGGGGGCAGCTAAACCAGGATGATTCAGAGACTGCAGCTCAGACCATCAGGGTGTCTTTCCCTGCTTCAAATTAACTTGTGGAAAACTCATAAAAGGCCCGAGTCTAACAAACTGCAACGGTTCAGGTAATGAAGTGAGGTGTAATAAAGTCTCCCAGCAGAAACATTTAACTCTGAACATGCTTCAGTTCAAACCAGGAGCCAGTCGAGCTGAGAGAAAAGTCTTTTCTTTACTTTAGACCCTCATCTCACAGAGAAGAACTGAATCAATTCTCTGGACTTTTATTCCAGTGGCACATCTAGGATTTTTCTGAGTAAGGGGCCACTATATTCATAGAGGGGCCAAAAATCTGTTCAACATCCTTTCACACAAATCCCCAGTTTTATTAAGGTGTATACATTTAACCAGTTACACGTTTTCAAACACTTGTAATGTCATGAAATTTTTTTTAAAAGCTTACACAATAAATTCTCTTTACCAGTATCAGTAAAATACTTTCAAACACACAGCATGTGAGAAAATCCTGTCATTTGTCAGTTGAAAGACTTTTTCTGCAGGATGTTCAAAGTTTCTTAAGAGAAGAAGAAGATTGATTCATGCTGGATTTTCTTTTTTTGACTCATTAGCGCCTCTAGTGTTTGAACGTGGAACTGCATCCACCATCATTGCTCCCAGGTAAAGTCAGGTGAGAGACAGGACAGGGTCACTTCAGGGGGCCAATCAGTTTTCAGCTGGGGTCAAAGCCCCTGTGGCCCTCGATCCTGTCCAGAGTCACACAGACCTGAACCTGTCTCTCCACTTTTAAGGATCTCAAACACTGAGTTTTATTTGTTTTGAACATTTTTAAGCACTTACAAAGTCCCGGTGAAGCCGGCCTGACACGTGCACTCCCCGCTGGTTTTATCACAGGACGCTCCGTTTTTACACTTGCAGGTCTGCAGACAGCCCCTCCCGTGGGTCCCTGCAGGACAGGGGTCCTCACAGAGTAGTCCAATGAAGCCCGGCGGGCACTGACAGGCTCCGGTCAGCGGGTCGCAGAGGGCCCCGCTCTCACACTTACAGTCCTGACGGCAGCCCGGACCCCAGTGTTTGGCATCACAGTCTGGAGGCAGAAACACAAGCTCCGATTTAAAAACTTTAACTTTTCTGTCAGTTTTACATGATGCATATCAGTTTTATTAAACTGAACTCTCATTTATTATTGCTTTTAGATCATTTATACTAATAATTTCAAAATAAAACGCATTCATTCTAACAGCTGACTTTATTGAACTCATCCCTCTGTTTGGACTCTGGAAGAAAAGCACCAAATTAGGCTTGGAGCAAATGGTGCTGCTGAGGCCTGCAGAGTTTATAAAACTAACTCAGGACACGCAGGACCCTGGACCCAGGACCCAGGACCAGTCCCTTCTATGTTTAGAGGAACTGGTTCCCTGTGTGGGCACTGGAATAAAGGTTCTGTTGGACTGTGTCACGTTGAGTAATGAGGATCTCAGCTGGAGCGGTGAATATGTTTACACAGACCTCTGCAGCGCAGCGTGTGTGTGTGTGTGTGTGTGTGTGTGTGTGTGTGTGTGTGTCACACAGATGATGGATTAAAAGGGAAATAAACAAAAACTGCAGCAGTATTACTTTATTCCTCTTTGCTCTGTATTTATTTAAGCATATACATTTTTTTGTACTTTTTATTCATGAACCAAATGACATCTGTCCTGTTCAACCACACAAAAATCAATCTCATAGATGAACTAATAGAAACTCTGCAGTCTCCTCACCTGCACAGAAAAACTTACTCTGAACTCTAAATAAGTAAATATTTGTTAAAAATGAGATAAAAGTTCATATTGTTCTTGTGAGCTGCAGCTGAAAGCAAAGTGTTCTATATTAATATAATTATATGTTTCAGCTCAGTTTATATATGAGCACAAAGTTCCTTCTCCCATCTATAAAAACATCTTTAATCCCTTGTGCACAAACTCAATTAATAAATTATAATAATGATAAAAAGACTTATTTATGGAAGTTAGAAAGGAACTGAATGCTTTTTAATGGCAATCAAAGCAAATTGAAAATGCATCTGCATAAAGTATCATTAATGTGTTCATTGCAGTGATTTATAAAGCAGAATGTGCATGTGTGCGTGCACGTGAACCAAATAGCAGATTCATGTTTCTGCAGAGGAATGAGCTCTGATAGGATGGGAAAATTCCTCTTTTTCCCTGGTGGATTGGTCACATTTTAAGTTTTCTTTCCTTTAAAGTGCACATAATTTCCAGGAAAGCCTCTCAGAGCTGCGTTTCAGGGTTCAGGTGAAGAATTAAACACGCTAACATGACTTTTTTAGGTTTTATTTTAATTATGTTCCATTTTAGCTCCTCCCTCCTCCGTTTGCCACAAACAAAGAGCGTACTGTAGCTGAACGTCTCTGAACTGTTCTCCATGTTTCTGAGCAAACCATCCAAAAATTTAACCCCCCCCCCCCTTCCTCACTGATACATAACTCAGCA
>JARVJO010000305.1:2858357-2873660 GCA_031762555.1 Cynodonichthys magdalenae
TGCAGCTCGAGAAGAAGCTGAGACCACCAGTCCTTTCAGCTGGCTCGGAGACATCGCAAACTTTATATTTAATGGGATCGGGACGGCAATCGCTTCTAAACTGATAGGAAAATTCAAATAGTTTGTGTCGTTCTGTCATAGTGGCAGAGTTTTTATTCTAAACATGACATTTAAACAACAAACTGACTCGTCAGGAGAAAAACTCACTTCTTTCTGTAGGATTCTGTGATTAAAGTTACTTCCTGTGACAAATAATGATTTAGTCTCACATTTTTATTGTTCTTATCTTTTCTTAAATGAAGTTATTAAGCAGTGAACAGCTGTATCACTTTTCAGTGGATTTCATGGACAAAATTACCTTTCTTTTAATGTCCATTTTTTTGCTTTTGTTTTGAAAATCAGTGTTTTCCATCAAAGTATTGATTTAACAGCTTTTTATGGATGTTTTTCTGTGCTGATCTGTAGCAGAAATAAAGAACCATGTTGCACCTGAACCTCTGTCAAAATATGTGGGAACTAAAATGCTTAAAATAAAACTAAAACGTCTCGTTATGATCTATGTTCACAATATGGAGGTCAAACTCTAAAACACAAAACAGCCAAAGTTCAAAACTTGGTCCAAACCAAAGACCAGTCTGTCATTATTTATTTATTATTGTTATATAACAAATAATTCTTTAAAAAAATACATTAATAAACTATTGATTGTGTAGGGTTTGGAACATAGATAACCTGAAGGATAAAAAAAAGTTCACATATAGAAAGACTAATGTTTAGCATTTATTTCTTACTCTACCAACACTTTTGATTTATTTTCTCAGTGATACATTTTATCACAATACAGCAAATAAAATAAAAACTCACTAAAAATCCAATTATTTAAAATAGAATATATTTTTATTGTCATTGTAACAAGTGAAATTAGGTGTTCCCTTATGGCGTCGGAATAGATCTATCGATCCATCGATCCATCGATCCATCCATTATCTATTCCCGTTTCTTCTTTTCAGGGTCACTGGATCCCAGTGCGAGGGGCCGGTACACTCTGGACAGGTCACAAGTCCATCACAGAGACACAGAGAGACAAATAAGAAACAAACATTCACTCTCTCACTCAGGGACAATTTAGAGTTACCAATAAACCCAACAGTCATGTTTTTGGTCTGTGGGAGGAAGCTGGAGAACCCGGAGAGAACCCACACATGCACGGAGAGAACATGCAAACTCTACCCAGAAAGGTCCCTGGCAGGGATTTGATCCAACAACCTTCTTGCTGAGAGGAAACAGCTCTACCAACTGAACCACCGTTGGTAAAGCTACCACCGTAGATGGTATAAAGATGATAAAAATAAATAAAGACACCATTGTACAGAACTTTTCACATTTTATGGGGTTATTGTACATTGATATTGTACATATTGCACACTGGTTATTAGACATATGTTGGTAACGATGCATTTTTGTCAGTGACAACAATACATATATAACCCACAACACAACATAACACCAACAAAATGTATACATTTGCCCTGTGGTGTTATGTTGTGTTCAGTGCCTGATAGCTATGGGGTAAAAGCTGTTTTTAAACCTGTTTTTCATTGTTCTAATGCTCCTGTACCTCCTGCCTGATGGCAGCTCTTGGAACATTTTGTGACTGATTTGACTTTAAAATAAGAAGAAAATACAGACAGAACCATCATGTGTTTATTTTCTGTTAAACAATTTTGTGTTCTCGGTCAGAAAGGACTCACCATAAAAACCTGTATTATACACATGATCACCACTTCTCGTGTCACATGTTTTAATGAAGTTCTAGTGAATATTACAAGTTTTAACCCCTTAACAGACTTTGTTCCATTGGTGGGCAGAAATGGTGCGGTTGCTTTTAAACATTTCTGGATGTTTCCATATGCTTTTTTTTTTAAACCAGGGTGACTTCTTCTGGTTGTTACCTTTAAAAGAAAACTGGATTAATTTGAGTATAAAATAATCAGATGACACATGGTTTCTGTACTTTGGGTCAAAGTTATCGAGGACACTTGTTTTGAAATCATTTACATTTTTTGTAAAGTAACACCAGCTGTTGTGTTCCTGGTCAAAAGTGACCATGAATATTTTAATTAATTATCCCAAAACTGCGTTTGATATTTTCACAATCTTTCTAGTCTTCAAACATTAACAAACTTGTCCTGGCATCACACTGTGTGTATCTTTATGTCATTTTTAGATTTGCTTGAAATGGCTACGTCCCCTAAAATGGACAAGATGCTCGTTCACTGTGATGTTTGGACTTGGGTTATAGATGAGTGGCAGATGCCCCACTCAATATATGAACTGTTTCTGGTCATCTTGTTGATGACAGCCACGGTTGTTAAAGTGAATCACCCGTGACAACATGTGGAATCTTTTGAGTAGTTTAAAACATTGTCCAACCAGACTCTGGATCCCATAAACTTGAAGAGATTTTGTTATCAATAAATGGAAGTCTGAATAATATAGCAGAAAATCAGTTCTAAAAAACTTTATTCTTGTCTCCAATCAGCTCCAGCATCATACAGCAGCAGTCAGTGGGCCTCTGACATTTCATCTCATCTGAACAGAAACACACAAGAACTAACAAATCCCTCGGCTCATATAATGGCGATTCAACATTTTAACATAAGTCTCTTCCTAGTTACACCTCTGAAGGTGTTACCTTTGATGTCAGATGTTAACGGAACCAACTTTTGTTTATGCAGACAAAAAGAACAGACATACTAACTCTTATTCTCTGTTTTAAACTCATGGTGCAGTGATCAGAAAAAATAAAAATACAATACTGGATCGAACATTCAGTCAATCAGTTACAAAATTTCCTTCAAACTGCTACCAGAACTTCTGGATCTGTGCACACCAACCAAAATCAAAAGACTTTTAAATCAGTCAAATGTGACTTGAACACAACGTAAGGGTTAAAGTATGACCCATGGGGCCAGATGAAATCTTAACGCGGACCAGATTTGGCCCACAGACCTTGAGTTCAACATGTGTGGTGTAGAACTTAAATATATAACTAACACAGGACACAAATCTTTAGCCTAATAGCATATATGCCCTAGACATATTTGGACACAAATGACTTCTGCAATTATGCCATTAGGCTAAAGAAATATGATCTTGATTATGTTTCATTTGAAAAGTTTTATAGCTACTATAAAATCACAGAAACAAAGTAGGATTTTCCAGATTATTTTTAATTTTCTTTCACTGAGATTTACTACTTTATTACTTTTAAAGCAGTGCTTTGTTAACAGATAACAGAAGAAATTAACTCCCTCAGTATCACAGGAGGGTTAAATGATCCAACACTTAAAAAGTTCTGTAGACAATCCAAAAAATAAATAAAATCAGTGAAAACAGTTGATTTTTTATTAGCAGAGAAACACTGGGTGAGGTGATTAGATAATTAGACTACAACACAATAAAACAAATCAGAGGAATAAATTACTGGATGGTGCAATCATTCCTGCTTCTATGTCTGACTCTGTGTTCATACTGAGCTCTCAGCCTCTCCTGTGCCTCTCTGAGTTCTCTCTCTCTCTGCTCCTGTAACTGATTCATCGTGTTTCTTATCTCCCTCTCTCTCTGCTCTCGTTCTCTTCTTTGTTCTTCTAGTATTCTCTCCTGCTCCCTCCTCATCATCTCCTCCGTCTCCCGCCTCCTCTCCTCCATCTCCCTCCTCCTCTCCTCCTCTTGCTCCCTCCTCTCCCTCTCATTCTGCTCGTAAATTCTCTGCAGTTCCCTTTGATGAGCTTCCTGCATCTGTCTCTCTACTTCTTCTCTCTCTCTGCGTATTGTCTCTTCCTGCTCCTTCAGGATTCGTTGTTTCTCCTCTTCGATCAGCCTCTCAGCCTCCTGGAACATCTCGTTGGTGTAGTGGCTTCCTCCGTTCTTCTGAACGATGTCTCTGATCTTCTGCAGGAGCTGGAGGACCTGAGGCTTCTTGTCCTTCAGCTTGTTGTTGAAGACGTGGTACTGACCGTTACATCTGTACACGAGCTCCTGCAGGTCTGGACTGTCAGACAGGAACCTTTCAATGGTGGTTCCTTCCAGGTCGTCTCCATGAGTAAAGAGGACCATGCTGTATCTGTCTGCAGCCTGTCCAAACACTTCCTGGATCCTTTTCACCGTCTGTTTTTCCTCCTCTGTGAATCTGGTCAGTGAGATGACCACCAGGAAGATGTGGGGTCCAGGAGAAGCGAAGGAGATGCACTGACTCAGATCTTTGGTTGTTTTCTTCTCGTCAAACCTGGTGTCAAAAAACCCTGGAGTGTCGATGACGGCCACCTTCTGTCCATCCACCTCAGTCCGGCCTTTGGCACAGTCCACAGTCAGGGACCTGGGACTGCACCTGGACTGGAAGTACTCTCGACCCAGAATGGTGTTTCCTGTGGCGCTTTTCCCAATCCCGGTCTTCCCCACCATCACCATCCTCACCTCACTGTTGTTTGTCAGCATCGTTCCTAAGGAAGAAGAAGGTTTGTGTCAGCAGTTTTTATAAAGGTTTCAGTTTTTAAAAAGTATTTTTTATTTTTTTAAGAACAAAACCAGGACCGATTTTAACGAGCTTGATAAGAAACTATCAGACTACAAATAAAGTAATAAATCAGATCAAAAAAGTCACATATAAGACATTGTTTCATTACTTTTAATCATTTTATTATATTACTCATTTATTGGATTTCTACTTTTATTGCCCGCCATTGAAATGGTGGGTAATACTGTAATCACCTCTGTACGTCTGTGTGTGTGTGTGTGTGTGTGTGTGTTCCCACCATAACTCAAGAACAGTGGGGGGGTTTTGTTGTTAATAACAGGTCAAAGTGAATGTACACATATGGAGCTGTTTACTTTTTGGAGTCAATCAAATCCAAGATGGCCGCCACAGCCTGCCAACCCTTCAAAACACATTAATAACCATAACTCAGGCATTCATATTTTTACATGAAGGTATCTTAAATCCAAATTGTTCTAGATACTCATCAAATGATGGGACATGACCTGCTATGGTTAAATATGTCCTTTTTCTTTTTCTAAAAAACAGCAACAGATGAAAAAAACCTGCAGCTACTCAAAAATCTATATTTTAGAGTTCACTTTATGTGACAACATGACAAAATCATGTTTATGATTAGAAACATAATATATAAGAATATAAAAACTGAGTTTGTAAATGAATTTAGTTTGTCAGCTTCAAACTCACCCCAGCTGTTGGCCATGGTGTTTTTGTTCCAGCAGCACTGATGAAGCTGAAGATGAGGAAGAGGGCAGCAGGTTTTATAATCCTACAAACCACACCTTCACAGACTTCTTTTACTTTCTGTCAGATTGAAAGTAAAACTAAAACTCTGTTTTTTTCCCCCTTCTATGTGAAAGAGAAAATAACAACACTGAATAGATTTATTCCACATTATAAAAACCATGATGTAATGTTGGAAGTTTAGTTCTCTTCACTGGTGTTCATTGTTAAACTCAACATGTTGTCAGCTGAGCTCTGGTTTCAGTTCACACAAAGGCTGCTCTGTTACAGGAAACAGTATTAAAGTCACTGTTGTTGGTGTTTGGAATAACTTCCTGAAACCTTCCTGTTCAACCTTTCCTTTAAATAAATGAAAAAATGTTTCTATTCAGATGTAGATGAGTGGATAAAACAAAAATATAAAATCAGTAATAAAGTGCACTTCCTCTTTTAACTGGTTCATGTTTTAGAAACTAAACAAGAACAATCAGGATCTTTGTGTTTTTGATCTTAGTTCCCTTTTTTGTTTTTCTTGTTTGTCTGTATCTTGGTATTCCTATGTTAGCTTTGTGCGTCACTTCTTCTATCAGCTGCTCAGTGTTTTTCCACTCAGTCAACCGGTCACACCTGCTTTCACCTAATCAGCTCAGCTGCCTCCAACTCCTGAGTTAATTTTCATTTTTAATTTAACCCCTGAGCTCCTCCTGTCAGTCTGCACTCAGGTTTTATCTAACCACAAACTCTTGAAAAGTATTTTTAATAAAGCTCATTGTTTTTATCAGGAGGAAATGGTTCTGAAGCTTAAGGTCGTAACATTTTTTCCAGATCGAATAACTTATTTTGTGATTTTTTTTTTAGGAAAAATAAATATTTCTTTCAAACTGTTTGAACTCCTGTTCTGCAGAGAACTGTTCCCAGTTTAAATTAAATTATTAGACGTCTAAACTTTTCATATCTAACCCTTTTCAGGTACCGACCCAAGACTTACAGGTACTCTCAAGTTTCTTGATTTATAGATTTAATTAGTGATTTTTTTAAGAAGGCAGTTGGGACAGAACCAGGATCAAATGTTAAAGTGAGTCACTTCTCTCAGATGCTGTTGATTTATTTATGAAGAGAAAACTCATGAGTTTTGTCACATAACAAATGAGTTCTGTCATTTCTCTGTTCTCTCAGCCTGAGTTGATGGATAATTATAAACTGGTTGGGTGGAATGTCAGGTGTTCTACCTTTTACCTTGAATTCATTTCTTGTAACCACTGAGGGAAGCTGCTGAAATTTCAGTTTCATTTTGACAGAAAGTGAAGGAACAGAGAGGGATAAAAAAGCCGTCCTGTCTCACTTCTTCACTCAGCTGCAGCTTCAGATCTCCTCGTTTTAACAGAAACAACTTCTCTAAACGAGACCGGTAGCTTGGGTGAGTAAAAATTTAATATTTTAAAACGATGATGTTGATGATTCTGTCCGGTGAAATGTGTTTAAAGCAGCAGAAGCTTTCTTTCAGCGGCTCTACACTGTAAAAATACATCAACTCAATAAAACTCAGGCAACAGATTAAAATATCATTAATAAAATTTCACAATGTTAAGTATTAAATAAACATTAAAGACCCTCATTAGTGATTCATTTAAAATTAGTATATTTAAATATTAAACAGTACAGAATTAATTCAAACCTAAACAACAATAGTGAGTTATTTTAAAAATCTTTTTATAGTGTAAATTAAGAAAAACTCCCTCACCCTCGATCTAATCTCTCCAGGCAGCCTCAGTGTTGGGTGGGAACTTATAGCCCCTCCCACTAACTTTCTGTTGCTGCTGAATCCTTTTTGTTTCTGTTGTAGCTCTTTTTATGTTGTATTTTATCACCATACATGGGTTATTCTCACTATCCCTGTGGAAAAAGCAAAACAAAAGAAGTTTTCTGACCTTGGTCAACAGTTAAATTTAGCAAGATAAGCAATGTGGAAGAAGACGATCATTCCCTGTGTTGTGGCACAGAGGAAGTGCTTTTTCATTTCAAATTTAGCTGATTACATTCATTTGAATTCACTCAATTTTCTCTCTTTTTAAATAAACATAACATTTGTTTTATTTTCCCAAACATTTTTATTTGAAATTTGATTCAATAATTGCTTCAAAATCAAAAACTCAATGATACTAAATATAAATTACTTAATTTAAGTAAATTTTACATGGCCACAGAATCATTTTTTACTGTGTAGGTGTCAGGCTGCAGGATGAATTTAATGTTTCTGTGGTGTTTTCTTTTTATCCTGACATAAACTACTTTTAGAAAAATTAACAGAAGTACAATAATAAAGACATTTAATAAATAAAAGATAAAATAAAAAATTCTGTCTACGACCTGTTTCAAGAACATGCAGCCATTGTCCCAAATGTGACATCCATCCATCCATCCATCCATCCATCCATTATCTATACCCGTTTCTTCCTTTAAGGGTCACGGGGGTCACTGGTGCCCATATCCAGCCGTCCCAGTGCGGGGGGGGGACACCCTGACAGGTCGCAAGTCCATCACCTAAATGTGACATTTTTCTAAAAAAAAGTTTCTGACATCTTATTTTTATATGTTGACAGATTCTTAAAAAATAAAAGCTTATTTTATTCAGGTCTTGTTTTAATTTTAAACTGATTGTCCTGGTGCTGTTTTTTCATTATTTCTTTTAAACTGAAACTTTTTTAGAAACTGCTGACACAAACCTTCTTCCTCAGGAACGATGCTGATAAACAACAGTGAGGTGAGGATCGTGATGGTGGGGAAGACTGGGATTGGGAAGAGCGCCACCGGAAACACCATTCTGGGTCATAAGTTCTTCCAGTCCAAGTGCAGTCCCAAGTCTCTGACTGTGGACTGTGCCAAAGGTCAGGCTGAGCTTTACGGGCAGAGGGTGGCCGTCATCGACACTCCAGGTCTGCTGGACACCAGGTTTGATGAAGACAAGACACAAAAAGATCTGGGCCAGTGCATCAGGTACGCTGCTCCTGGACCCCACATCTTCCTGGTGGTCATCTCACTGACCAGGTTCACCGAGGAGGAGAAGCAGACGGTGCAGAAAATTCAAAAAATCTTTGGAGAGGCTGCAGACAAATACAGCATGGTCCTCTTTACTCATGGAGACAACCTGGAAGACACAACGATTGAAGAGTTCTTAGATGAAGACTCAAACCTGCAGGAACTCGTGGCCAGATGTAACGGTCAGTACCACGTCTTCAACAACAAGCTGAAGAATGACAACTCTCAGGTCGCTGAGCTCCTGCAGAAGATCGAACTCATCGTTCAGAGGAACGGAGGAAGCCACTACACCAACGAGAACTTTCAGGAGGCCGAGAGGCTGATCGAAGAGGAGAAACAACGAATCCTGAAGGAGCAGGAGGAGAAAATCCGCAGAGAGAGAGAAGAACTGGAGCAAGAAATCCAAGGAAAATATGAAGTGGAAATGCAAAAAATCAACGAGAGACTCCAGGCTGAGAGAGAGAGGGAGAGGATGGAGAGAGAGGAGGAGAGGAAGAAGGAGAGGGAGGAGATGAATGAAGAGAGGAGGAAGGAGTTTGAGAGGATGAGAGAGGAAAGAGAGAGAGACAGGCAGGAGAGAGCCAGGGAGCTGGAAGCCACCAAAAAAGATTTAATGGAACAGAAAGAAAAAGACATCAGAGACCAGGAAGCCAGACTGAGGTCTCAGTATGAGCAAAGAGCCAGGGGCCAAGCTGAGAGGAAGAGTGGCTGCACTATTCTCTAACATAAACTAACAAGTTCTTTATTTTTGCACCTTGTTTTATTTTTTATTTAGTTTGTTCCTCACGTTTTCTGTCAGCTGATCAGCAGACTTCTGTTCATTTCTCCTCTCTGCTCTGGATGGTTTTGAGTTTGGAGCAGATTTATTGGAAACTCCTTCAGCAGCTTCTGTTCCAGCTGTTTGATGCAACCTGTGTGCACTTTGTTTCTGAGGCTTTTCATTTTATCATGTTTAACATGTCATAGAGATGATTAATTAGATCATTTGTTGTTTAAATAAATCCTGATCCAAATGAAACAAAAATAAATGGAAACTGAGAACTCAGCCTCGTGCTTCTGTTTATTCTGACAAACCAGAGAACAAAACTAAACTGAAACTAGATACCCCCCCCCACACACACACACACACATACATGCATGCATGCATAAAGCATCAATGCACTAGAGCTCAGAATTACACCAGAACAGATTCTTTGTTTTCGATGGGGGTCCAGAGGGGGTGGGGGGGCCTGATGGACAGCCCTTCATCTGAGCTAAACCACAAATAATCTGAAGCTCCTATGTTGAATAGATTTTGAGTTATGAGCCTTTTTGTATGTCCAGACACCCCCTTTTTAGATGGAGCCCCCTCCTCAAATATGAGGTCCATTGTAAAACCGTTGGCTGGATCAGTGTAGGTCTGACAAATTTCATGTTGATCGGTGCAGCTGTTTCTGTGCTATGGTTACAAAAATCACTGAAAAAACTTAATTAAAAATAAACTGTATGAAAACTATATGACCTTCAAATGACCCCATTTTTGTGTAAAACTTTAAACTCTTAAAATCTCATCTTCATTTATATATGTTTATTATGAACTTTTCAGCTTCGACCCACAAAACAAAGACAGCAGCAGAGAACTCTTTGGGGTGAAAAACTTTTATATCAGCTAAAATAAACAAAAAAAATGTAATTTTTCTACTTTTATCCATTTTTAAGTATTAAACTCACTCTTTAAAAATGACAAAGGCAAAATAAATTCTGTTTGTCAGTTTTAAATGTAAGCTACCTTGATGTTTCTGGGCCCCGACCCCAACGTTTGGAACCACTGTTTTTCCTGTTTGTCTGGTTTTTGTTTAAAAAATAATCTAACTGTGAAAATGCAACATTTGGACACTTCTTGTGTCGCAGCAGAGAGGAGATCTTGTGTAATAAAAACCCCCGAGCTGCATCAGATCTGCAGCTTCAGGTTCGTAGAGGAACAGGAACCAGTTGGTTCTCAGTAACAGCTGAAGGTTTTCTTCAGGCCGGTATTTAAATCTTTTTGTTTTCTGACTGGAAATGGAAGATTACGTCTGTTATTCTACGGTTGTTATTAAAAACGGTCATCCACGTTCAACAGGTGAGTCTGATGGGAAAATTAAACATCTTTAGAATTAAAACATGTTAATGATAGAAAAAAATAATCTGTTTTGTCTTCATTTCTTTCATCAGAAAACAAACTATTAAAACAGAAGTTTAAATAATCATGAAAATAAATCCATGAACTGAACTTTTGTTTCATGATTTCTCACATCAGAGAGAGAAGACGACACAACGGTTTATTCTGAGGTTAAATCCAAAACAGAGGCGGCGCCGACCGACCCGAAACCAGAACCAACAGGTTTTACCTCACAACAAATAAACACAAATGTTTTCAAACTTCATCAAGGTTTTAATTTGTTTGAATTAAGATGTGAACAGGAACATTAAAAATAATTTAAACAGACAAGAAGAGAAATACTGATGATTCTGATTTATTGATTTTTATTTCTATTTGACCTTATTTAGAGATTCTAATGTAGAGAACCAACCTTCAGCTGCAGCTTAATAATATATTTTAACAGAACTGAGAGTATCAAGCTGCTGCTTCTAATTTTATTCATTATTCAGATTAAAAAGTGATTTTTATCACTGAGATCAGACAGGAAGCAAGACAAATAATGTTTAAATTGAAACAGACAATTGTTTTTTGTTAAAGTTGTTCACTTTACTGTGATAAATGTGTTTTTATTTTATTTGTTGAAACTTTAGACCATTTGTTGGTAAATCTGTAAAACACTTATTTTGTAATCAGGATGGTTCTAAATCTTTTCTGTCCACAGAGTAAAACTATTAGAGTTCATTAAAAAATCCTAATCATATATTAAAAACAGAACTTTGAGTCTGATGTGGTTTCATTTTAACAAAAGACCTGCAAGAATAAAACTGTTGTGTGATTTTAGGAAATAAAAATAAAGCTTGTGTTGTTGGTAAACAACTCCTGTTTGTTTGTTTGTTTGTTTGTTTGTTTGTTTGTTTGTTTGTTTGTTTGTTTGTTTGTTTGTTTGTTTGTTTTTAGTTCACGCAGAAACTGAAGCGTCGCCTCGACCTCGTCTGCTGCTGCTCTGTTTGTGGATTCTTTGTTTCCTTCTGACCGGGAGCATCATCATCATCATCCTCAGTGAGTTCAATAATGATGAGAGAAGATTTGTTTTTTATCAAACTGAATCCATCTTTCTGTAAAAACGTCTTGATTTAATTCAGTGTTCAGGTATTTATGTTTGTAAAACCTAAAACCGTTGAAGCTAAACTGACTGGTAAACTTCAGTCAGAGTGGCCCTCACAGACCTGACTGCAGAGAACCAGCGCCTGCTTGTTGAGAGGAGGACCCTGCAGAACCAGAGCGAGGAGCTGAGGGGAGAGCGAGACCACCTGAACCGGACTCTGAGGCTCATCCTGACCTTCAGCAGCTTCCCGGTTCATAAGTTCTGCCCTGAAAAATGTGAGTTTTTAACCAAGTTATTTCTTTAAATACCTGCAGAAAATGTGAAGTTTACTCATTTTAAACTAAAAATAAAAGAGTATACTTCTAGTTGATTTGTATGTACTTATCTGAGATATACTTATACTTAAGTTTATCTTACACTATACTTGTACTAGTGTAAAGTGTAAGATAAACTTTAGTAATACACTGAAAGTACATTTTGACACAGACTGGTTCATTTGTAGTATATTTCAAGATTTAACTTAAAGTATACTTAGAAGTGTACTTTCAGTATACTTTCATAAACTTATTGTGGGCCAATTTAGTACTGGAAGTATACTTGTTAGAAAACTTCTAGTATACTTATATCAGTGTACTTGGTAAATAAAAGTACACTTTGAGAAATACACTTTTATATACTTTAGTATTCTTATTGACATGTACTTAAAGTATACTTTTTATAAACTATAACGTCCCAATTTAGTACGTACAAGTATTAAATCAGTATACTTTCTAGTACACTACAAGTACATGGTGCCTACTTGTCATACTTAAACTTATACTCAAGTACTTATTAAAATGAAGTATTTTTGCTGAAGGTCTCTTCCTGATCAGGAGTTTTATTTAGTGAAGAAAGCAGATTTTACAAAGATCAGGAGACGTCATCAAATCTTCAAGCTCCTACCTGGGGTCGGGTCGAGGGTCCAACAGGTCCAGCAGACCTTCCTCTCCTCAGAGACTCTCTCCAGCTCCTCCTGAGGGACCCCCAAGGTGTTCCAGACCAAAGAGGATCTATGATCCCTCCAGAGAGGTCCACCAGAGGGACACGCCTGGAAACTGTTCAACATTTAAACCAAGATCTGTGCTCATCAGAGTCAAACCTGATGAGTCACGATCAGCTTTTACAGAAATTAGTTTAAAACACATAAATGTCTGGTTTTGTCAGGATTTGATGAGTTTTTGGACTCAGGAGTGCAGCCAGAACACCTGGACCTGAGCAAGCTGCAGAACTTAACATAATTTAGATAAAAGCAGGTAAAGACTGTTTGTGTCCTGACTGCAGCGGCGTGTGGACCCTGTCGGCCCGGCTGGGTTCTGTTCCAGGAGAACTGTTACCTGTTCTTTAATCAGACCTCTCCCTGGAAGAGCTGGGAGGACAGTCGAAGGTTCTGTCAGAACCGAGCTGCAGATCTGGTTGTTGTTGATGACCTGAGAGAGCAGGTAAGGTCCTGACAGGACAGGTCCAACGGGCCTTCAGAACCGATGTCCTGAAAGTGTGACACTTCATTTGTCTCACAGGAATTCCTCAGTGAAAACACAAAGTTCTACTTCGATGAGTTTCATGGGTTCTGGTTGGGTCTACAGAGAACCAGAACCAGCTGGGTCTGGGTCGATGGACGGAACGACACTCTTGGGTAAAAAGTTTTTATGTGAAAATTTTTTAAAACTGCAATCTGAGAAGTTTTCAGTCAGAATAAAAGAACTTCTTTTTGTTTCTGCAGGATGTTTTTATTAAAAACATAAATCTTTGATGAGCAGAATCAGAGACTTTTGGCTAAATGTTTGATTTTATTTTAATAAATATAAAAGAATCAAACAGAATCAGGTTAAAGTTTGTGAACTGAGGAGGAAGAATTCTTGTTCTACTGAATCAGATGTTTTGTTATCAGTTTGTAAATGAGCAGCATGATGAGGATTTTACTGATCTTCTTGTTTTCCATGTGAAGGTTCTGGATCTCGGAGCCCCTCACTGATCAGGAACTAAAAGTTCTGCTGATTCCTGGACAGAACTCCAAAAAGAACTGGAGGCCGGCAAAAAATGAGTTTCAGAACAAATTCATCTGTGAGCACGAAGCTCTGCAGTGGTCCAGTTAGTTCATGTGTTTAAACTCTTCATGTTTAAAGAGAGAAAATAGTGTGGTAGTAGCTGAGAGTCATCCCCATCATAGACTCTGGTTCAGTACAATCAGATGAATAAATGTTGATGACTAATGTTAAAAAGTTTCAGAAAAATGTATTTAAAGAACTTAATTTTTAAAATAAAAACTCTGTTTGCCATCCATCCATCCATAAAGTTTATTTTGTTTCTGAATAAAAACCTGGTTATAATCTGTGTATTTGGGAGGCTGGAGGTTTGAGAGCAGAGAAATGAGGTAATTTAATGTTACAACAATAATTGTGTCAGGAGTCGAAGCTGTTGGAACAAACTGTCAGCACATGATGACCTTTGAATTTCCTGTTAAAACTCAACCGTTTCTCCATGTCTATGTCACAGCTCTGTTACAAAACGTTTTACACTTTATTTAAAGGTTAGAGAACAAAACTCCAAGTGGTTTTAGGTTATAAAGGAATTCACTGAAACAGGTCAGAAAAAAACTAATCTTAAAAAGTTTTATCTTTTTTCTTCTTTAATACAGAAACATTCTGGTCATTAGAGTCCAGTAAAAAGCTAAACTTTACCAGAAATATTTAAACTGAACAGATTAAAAATCCTCTGTGAAGGACTGGAGACATGTCCCGCTGTCTCTCACAGTTCACAGATGGACAAAAACACACGCTCCATGCATGGACAGATGGATAGGCAGATGACAGAGCATTATCATTCTAACTAAAAACTTTATTTATTTATATAAACTAATGTTTAAATCTGCAGTAAATATGTTTTTGTACTTTGGTATTATTAAAAAAATGTAAAGCTTAAAATTAAAGTAAAGTTTAAAATTATGACAGTTTAATTAATCCTGTCATACACTAATGTGTCCACCAGAGGGCGAATATTCTACAGATCTTTATTGTTTTTTTATTTTTTACAATAGATTTGTTGATATTTTCTATGTGGATGGCTAGAATGACTAACAGACTAAATAAAAAAAACTTTACTTAAAAAACTAATAAAACTTTAGTGGATATGTTTGTTGTTGTTGTTTTTTGTTTTTGTAATTTAAAAATTTAAAGCTTAAAAACTTGCAACATGTATAAATGTATCTAATTTTATTTCTCAGGTTTATTAATCCTGTCATGCACTCATGTGTCCACTAGAGGGCGACTATTCTACACGTTTTTAATTTACAGTCAGTTTGTTGATATTTTCTACTTGGCTGAATGACAGACTTTTTTTATGTATGGATGGATAAATGATTAACAGATTTAAATTAAAAAATAACTTTAAAAAAATAAATAAAGCTTTGGTGGATATGTATGTTGTTGTTTTTTTGTTTGTTTGTTTGTTTTTGTTTTTATGTAATTGAAAAATTTAAAGCTTTAAACCTTAAAAACTTGCAACATGTATAAATGTGTCTAATCTTATTACTCAGGTTTATTTATCCTGTCATACACTCATAAGTCCACTAGAGGGAGACTATTCTACACGTTTTTAATTTACAGTAAATTTGTTGATATTTTCTACTTGGATAGATGGATAAATGACCAACAGATTTAATAAACAAAACTTTAAAATAAATAAAGCTTTAGTGGACATTTTTGTTGTTGTTTTTTGTTTGTTTGT
>JARVJO010000305.1:2873760-2884790 GCA_031762555.1 Cynodonichthys magdalenae
TAAAGATTAAAAACTTGCAACATGTATAAATGTGTCTTATTTTATTACTCAGGTTTATTTATCCTGTCATACACTCAAAAGTCCACTAGAGGGAGACTGTTCTACACGTTTTAACTATACAATAAATTTGTTGATATTTTCTACTTGGATAGATGGATAAATGACTAACAGATTTAATAAACAAAACTTTAAAATAGATAAAGCTTTAGTGGATATGTTTGTTGTTGTTTTGGGGTTTTTTTTGTAATTGTAAAATTTGAAGCTGTATAAATGTGTCTTATTTTATTTCTCAGGTTTATTTATCCTGTCATACACTAATGTGTCCACTAGAGGGCGACTATTCTACACGGTTTTAATTTACTGTAAATTTGTTGAAATTTTCTACTTGAATGGATGAATAAAAAAACTAACAGATTTAATAAACAAAACTTTAAAATAGATAAAGCTTTAGTGGATATGTTTGTTGTTGTTTTTGGGGTTTTTTGTAATTGAAAATTTAAAGCTGTATAAATGTGTCTTATTTTATTACTTAGGTTTATTTATCCTGTCATACAAGCATGTGTCCACTAGAGGGAGAATATTCTACACATTTTTAATTTATAGTAAATTTCTTGACATTTTCTACTTGGATAGATGGATGAATAAATTACTAACAGGTTTAAAAAATCTTTAAAAAATAAATAAACAACGCTTTAGTGGATATGTATGTTGTTGTTTTTTTTTTTGCTTTTGTTTTTATGTAAATGAAAATTTTAAAGCTTTAAAGCTTAAAAGCTTGCAACATGTATAAATGTGTCTTATTTTATTACTCAGGTTTATTTATCTTGTCATACACGTATGTGTCCACTAGAGGGCGACTATTCCACACGATTTTAATTAACTGTAAATTTGTTGACATTTTCTACTTGAATGGATGGATAAAAAAAACTAACAGATTTAATAAATAAAACTTTAAAATAAAAAAAGCTTTAGTGGACATGTTTGTTGTTGTTTGTTTGTTTTTTTTTTGTTTTTGAAAAATTAAAACCTTAAAAACTTGCAACATGTATAAATGTGTCATTTTATTACTCAGGTTTATTTATCCTGTCATACACTCATGTGTCCACTAGAGGGAGAATATTCTACACGTTTTTAATTTATAGTAAATTTGTTGATATTTTCTACTTAGATGGATGGATAAATCACTAACAGGTTTAAAAATATTTAAAATAAATGAATAAAGCTTTAGTGGATATGTATGTTTTTATTGTTTTTGTTTCTTTTTGTTTTTATGTAATTGTAAAATTTAAAGCTTTAAAGCTTAAAATCTTGCAACATGTGTCTTATTTTATTACTCAGGTTTATTTATCCTGTCATACACCCATGTGTCCACTAGAGGGCGACTATTCTACACATTTTAAATTTACAGTCAATTTGTTGATATTGTCTACTTGGCTGAATGACAGACTTTTTTTTATTCTTACTTTAAAAAATATTTTAAAAGAAATAATTACTAGATTTAAAATTTAGTTTTTTTTTTGTTGTTATTTGAAAATAAAGCTTTAAAAACTGCAACGGGCTTTACATAAATGTGTCATATTATGACTCAGGTCAGGTGTATTTATCCTGTCATACCTGCCCACCAGAAAGTCTTTATTTAGTTCGCTATAGACCTATAGATTAAATTTAATCAAACAAAACACAGAAGTGGGTTTTGTGTTCAAAGACTGTGAGGGGCTCACAGACCCACGTGCTTCCTCAAAGAGTCCGTTTCTTTTAGGTAAATATTAACCTCATAAAGGTCAGAGTTCACCTGTAATCACCTGCGTCACCACCTACAGGTGAGTCATCCCAGCTGACCAATCAGAGCGCAGCATCCGCTCCAGGAAACTGAGTCCGGCTCCGCAGCAGCAGACCCGAACAGAACCAACAGAGACCCGGACTGCAGCAAGACCCAGAGACGGTTTGAGGTTTTTCAGAGGAGGAAAGTTCCGCAGCAGCAGTCATGGTCTGCGGCGGATTCTTCTGCGCCAAAAATGCGCTTTCTGTGCTCAACATCCTTTATGTGGTGAGTTTTTATTTTTTCATTAATTTTGATCTGAAAACTGATGTAGAGGATTTTATTAATTTTTTTAGTTTTTATTTTAAATCTGAAAGTAAAAACTAAAACTTCCAGCTGGAGACGCAGCTGTACAGAATTAACTGATTCTTATCTCAGCTGCTGTCGGAAGGTTTTTAATTTTTCTTCTTTAAAAATAAAATCAATCTTTTATTTTTACAAACTTGAAGCCTGAGCTGCTGAAGGTTTAGCTGAAGAATCTGAGAAGTCTGAATAAAATCAGCTCCGTTTTTATTTCTTCCTCAGGAGTAATAAAACTTCTCAGCTGCTGTTCCTCGGTGGTATGGCAAGCCCTTTGAGTATTTATTCAACATCCCTCCTGTCAAGCTTTGGTTTTGCTTACTTTATGACTAAACTCTTCAACATTTAATAGTTTAATGAAAGTCTTAAGTATTTTTATCCAATAGTTGAAGCAGAATTCACTAAACTAGTAACTTAAAAATCCAACTAGTTATTTAAACACACCGATGGATCATTTGGCCAAACTAGTCAATTAGTGTTGTACAAGTTAACTAATCTTAATTTTCAACACAGATTACACCGACTGACTTGTCAAATGTGCAACAGATGTTCAAAATGTAACTAGCATGTTTTTGTCCTTAACACTCAACTGTGAAGCTGAAAATGTCAACTGACTAAAATGTTGACTAGTTAATTAACAATTAACCAAATTTACTAGTCACTGGTTAACACTTTAGAATTTACTCTACTAGTATAGTTTTCATGTCTCACTAGTTGACTAGTGAATGTGTAATGTTTTTTGATAATTAGTTACCTTGAATGACAGATTAACTTGTGTGTTAAAGTTGGGGCTTTTTTTTTTTTACCAAACAAACCAACCGTTCAGCAAACTTACCTTCGGCTCCAACTAGATGAGCAGCAACTGTTACTAGTTAGTTTGTTAAACTGTGGCCAAACATCCAGTCAGTGCATGGTCACAAAGCAGTGGTGAGATGGATATTGAATAAATGACCAAAGGGCTTGCCATAGTAATAGGATTGTAGGTAGTTTTTGTTCACAGATCTTTAACTTTAGATAAAGAAACTATTTCTTAAACAAAACATTTGATTTTTTTTTCAGCAGAAGCTTTTTAACATTTTATTCCAACTTAGTTTTTATAAAGTCAGAAGATCAAAGATAAAATCTGAAATAAAACTTAATTTATTGATAGAAGTCAGACGTTTGGTCTTTTTAAACTTTATTAACAGGTTTTCCCTCTGAAGAAATGTTTCGGTTTGAAATATTTCTTCTCTCCAGTCGACGACAAGCAGACGTTTCCTGAGGACGTTGTCTTTCAGGACTTCCTGTTTTTGTCCTTCAGGACATTTTTCCACGTTCAGGCGTCCACTCTTTGCTCACATTTGGACTGATTTTAAGTTGTTTTAACAGTCAGGCTGACAGACATGAACAGAACTATGTTCAGGAAAACATTTGGCTGTTTTTTTTTTATTTTATTTTGTTAGAAAATAAAATCCAGAGGATTCTTTTTAAAAATCAGCTAAAAACTCATTTTAATGAACTTGATTTGTTTCATTTTGTTTAATAAAAGCAAAATCATTTTTATTTTTTATGAATCATCTTGTCTTTATCTGTAAAGTTTTTATTAAAATGGATATTTATAATCTAAATCAACAACAGAAATCACATCAGGGATGCAGTGAGAAAATTAAAAAATAAAAGCCCTCAGGAAGCAGCAGATCCTTTCAGAATAAGAGTCCTAAAACCTTCAGAGCAGGAGGGTTCAGTCTGAGTTTCCTCCTCAGATGGTGAGTCTGCTCCTGATCGGTGTGGCGGCCTGGGGGAAGTGGTTCGGTCTGGTCTCCAGCATCAGCGTGGTGGCGGGGGTCATCGGGGTGGGGGCCTTTCTCCTGCTGGTGGCCTTCGTGGGTCTGTGTGGGGCCATGAAGCACCAGCAGGTCCTGCTCTTCTTCGTATCCTTTCAGTCTGTCGGTCTCATTTTGTCTCCAACCTCTGAGTCATCGAGGGGTTAAAGGTCCTGAACCAGATCCAGTACATGATTGTCCTGTTCCTGGTCTTCGTGCTGCAGTTCTCCATCTCCTGCGCCTGCCTGGCTCTCAACAAAGACCAGCAGGTGAGTCCAGAACACCCACAGGAACCTGACCCCTTATTTACTGTTTTAGGCTTGGATCAGGGGTCTGTGAGGGTCCTGGGCTTGGATCAGGGGGCTGTGAGGGTCCTGGGATTGGATCAGGGGGCTGTGAGGGTCCTGGGTTTGGATCAGAGTGGTGTGAGGGTCCTGGGCTTGGATCAGGGGTCTGTGAGGGTCCTGGGCTTGGATCAGGGGTCTGTGAGGGTCCTGGGCTTGGATCTGGGGTCTGTGAGGGTCATGGGCTTGGATCTGGGGGCTGTGAGGGTCCTGGGATTGGATCAGGGGGCTGTGAGGGTCCTGGGATTGGATCAGAGTGGTGTGAGGGTCCTGGGCTTGGATCAGGGGTCTGTGAGGGTCCTGGGCTTGGATCAGAGGGGTGTGAGGGTCCTGGGCATGGATCAGAGGGGTGTGAGGGTCCTGGGCATGGATCAGAGGGGTGTGAGGGCCCTGGGCTTGGATCAGGGTTCTGTGAGGGCCCTGGGCTTGGATCAGAGGTCTGTGAGGGTCCTGGGCTTGGATCTGGGTCTGTGAGGGTCCTGGGCTTGGATCTGGGTCTGTGAGGGTCCTGGGCTTGGATCTGGGGTCTGTGATGGTCCTGGGCTTGGATCAGAGTGGTGTGAGGGTCCTGGGCTTGGATCTGGGGGCTGTGATGGTCCTGGGCTTGGATCAGAGGGGTGTGATGGTCCTGGGCTTGGATCAGAGGGGTATGAGGGTCCTGGGCTTGGATCCGATCAGAATCTTTGTGTTTTTCTGAGGTAACCATCTTTGAGGTAATATTTGTCAGATTTTTTTATTACATATTTTGCTAACAGACCCAACAAAAATATTACAAACTGTAATAAATTCTTCTTCAGAACCAGAACCTTAATAACCCGTCTGTGTTCTTCAGAACCAGCTGCTGGAGGTGGGCTGGAACAAATCAGAGGCGACTCAGAATGACGTGGAGAAAACTCTGAACTGCTGCGGCTACTCCTCCGTCAACTTCAACACTTCCTGCCCCGCGGTGAGACCGGGTCTGGGGTTCTGATTCTGTCTGTGGGCTCTAACAGGGTCCAGGGTCCCGTCTGTGGGCCCGGACCTGGTCCAGGGTCCCATCTGTGGGCTCAGACCTGGTCCAGGGTCTCGTCTGTGGGCTCAGACCTGGTCCAGGGTCTCGTCTGTGGGCTCTAACAGGGTCCAGGGTCCCGTCTGTGGGCTCGGACTTGGTCCAGGGTCCCGTCTGTGGGCTCAGACCTGGTCCAGGGTCCCGTCTGTGGGCTCAGACCTGGTCCAGGGTCCCATCTGTGGGCTCAGACCTGGTCCAGGGTCCCGTCTGTGGGCTCGGACCTGGTCCAGGGTCCCGTCTGTGGGCTCTAACAGGGTCCAGGGTCCCATCTGTGGGCCCAGACCTGGTCCAGGGTCCCGTCTGTGGGCTCTGACCTGGTCCAGGGTTCCATCTGTGGGCTCAGACCTGGTCCTGATGGTTTGTGTGTCCTTGTTTTCAGCAATGCTTCAGCTCCCCTCAGTCGTGCATCAGCTGCTCCTCCATCCTGCAGACGTACGCCGGTGAGGTTCTGCGCTTCATCGGGGGCATCGGGCTCTTCTTCAGCTTCACGGAGGTTTGTGTCGCCGCTGCAGGTGAAATATTCTCTGACAGGAAACTAACGATGCCGACGTGTTTCTGCTGGTTTCAGATCCTGGGAGTTTGGCTCACGCACAAATACAGAAACCTGAAAGACCCTCGGTCCAATCCTGGAGCCTTTCTGTAAAATATCAAGTGTTTCTGTCTTTAACTTCTGTTCAAATAAATGTGACTTAAAGATTTAAAATGTGTCGAACCTTTAAACTAACAGTAGCAACTGTTGATTTAATGAGTTTAAACTGAATTAATTTAATTAAATTAGTGTTTTTTTTCAACTTTTTCTTACAGGTCTAAATAAAGAAGTTTGTTTCAGTGAAATTTAACTTTTGGATCATTTAACTGTTTTTGTTTTAGATTGTAAATGTTGTAAAATATTAAATACAAACCTTAATAAAATGTAACTTTTGTGTTTTTAGTTTAACAAAATAAAGGTTTGGTTTGTTCAGTTGAGGATATTTTTTATTTTAATAGTTTTAAGAACTTAGTGAAAGATTTTTCACCTGAGCTGCAGAAAAACTAAACTTATTTACTGATGATTCAGGAGGTGACGTAAAACTGCACAGAAGATGAATAAATTGGGACGTTTTGGGACTGAAATGAGTTTTGAACCAAAAGTAAAAATCTAAGTTTTGTTTTCTTTAAATCATCATAAATAAAAACAGAATCTCAGTTGGCCACCATGATTTCTGTTTTTAAACTTTTTAATTAAAAAAATAAACCAAAATGTTGCAACTGTTCCTGCTTTGTACAAAAAACTGCAAATAAGTGATTTAAAGTCGATTACAAGATAAAAATGTAAACAAATAAAATCTGGTTTGCAAAGTGAAACCCTCCAGATTCTGAACTTTTATTTTATGATTTCAGTTTTTTCTGCAGCTGTGTCGTTTAAAAACTGGTTCTGTTTAATAAGATCAGTTAAATCTGGAGCTGAAACTGGACCGGTCCTGGAGTCCGTCTGCAGAATCCTTCCACACAAAAAGGTCAAACATCTGAACAAAGAGTCCACTTCTCTCCTGGTTGCCATGGAGACGGTGCCTCTGCTCCAACGGTTCTGTTTGTGCTGAAATGGACCGGTGGTTTCAGGGTGTCTCGTTTCACCTGAGCTCAGCCTGGTTCTGTGGGTCCAGGACCATAAACCCTGAGCTGAGAGGAGGAGACGAGCTGTTTGCTCATCAAACACTCCTTCTGCAAACAGAACCAACCGGGTCGACTGAACACAGAACTCCAGGCTCAGATCAAGGTTAAATGAAAATTATTTGAATTAAGTTGAAGAATTTAAAGTTTTCTTCTAATCTGAAGCTTTTTGTTTAGTTTTCCTCCTCAGGTCATGTTTTCAGAAAAAAAAGCTTCTTTTGTGGTCCGCTCACATTCCTGAGCTGATCCAGGATGTAAAGCAGGACCTGAGATCCTGAGGCGGTTCGACCGGTTCCCCCACACCTGTTCTGAGTTTCTTTACTCTCCAACAGGTGACAGTTTGACCTTTGACCCCTCCTGCTGTCCTTGGGTCAGAATAATCCATGGTTTGGACCTGTGGGCAGCAGGAGGGTCCGGTTCTGAAACTTTCATCTCAGATTAATTTGTTTATTTTTTGTCATTTTCAGCTAAATTATTTCCAGATTTTTTTTTTTATACAAGAAATGAAAAAAAGAAGTTTCTAGATTTTAAGAGTAAATTAATTCCCCAAAGTTTCCCTCAGAACATTACAAAGTTTGAGCCTTTTTCCCAAAGAAAGATTTATTTTAATCAAGATTTTTATTATGTTTAAGTTTACATCATGAATCAAACAAACATAAAATTCTTCTGAACTGCAGGTAAAAGAAAAAACAAGATTTGGGCCCAAAGTGAGAAAAAACAAAAACAGGTTTTTAAATTTAAACATAAATCTTGAGTTAAAATCTTCAATGTTGTGAAAATGTTTGTAAAAGTTTAAGCAATAAATAAAATTATCTGAGCAGAGAAAAGGTTTGATTTATCAGCAGAGAATCGTTTAATAAAAATCACTTAAAATAAAAACAAACTTGTTTTACATTCTTTAGTCGACACGATGAGCAGAATCCAAACCGGACTGAAGGTTCTGTTTTGTTTCTTTGGATAAAATAAGTTTGTGTTTGAAACAAACTCCTGTTGGATTTATTTTTAGATAAATCTGATTCTCTGGATTAACTTTATCTCCTGGTGGATCAGTTCTTAGGTTCCACCACCAGAGGGCGCCAAACTCCTGCTTCACCTCTGAGTTCGTCACAAACAGAACCTCAGATTAAATATAATCCAACAACTGGCAGCAGATCAGTCTGGACTTCAGCAGAGTCTGAGTCCACATCTTTTTTTTTCATGAATTGGTTTTGTTTAGAAACATGTTGGGATCTGAGCTTCTTTCAGGTTTAATTGAATATTTCAGTTTCTAAATGAACCTTCAGTTTGGATATAATCTGGTTTCCTGTTGGCTGGAAAGCCTCTGAAGCTGCAGCATCATCATGCAGAGTCAAAGCTGCTCGAACAAAAAAGATCTAAATAACAAAAAAACAATGGACCAAACGGTTTTAATACGGGTCAGGATGTGATCAGGGGTCTGAGGAGAAGGCTCTGTGGGAGTTGGGGAACTGCTGAGGGTTGAAGTCCGGGTCCTCCCTCACTCGTTTCTTCACGTCTGCTTTCACCTGAGGGGGGAGGAAGACATTTCTATGTGACGTCTGGATGTTTGAAGCATTTCTGTGTGTTGTTTGTGTAAACACCTGTTCTGAGTACGCCTCCTTCACCTCCTCAGTCTCCAGGTCGCTCTGCAGCTCCTCCGAGGAGGTGATGGGCTTCACTCCTGCCGTCCTGGCTGCCTGACTCACAGCATCAGAGAGGGAGAGGAAGCTGCCGCTGCCGTGTCCCGTCTGAAAACACACGTGTGTTCAAGGGGAGGAGCCACAAAATGCTTGGCACCAACAAGCTCCTCCCACTCTGTTTACCTTTCTGCGTTTTGCTGGCATGCCGTGTAAATAAGCGTCGGACAGCGGAGGCTGAGCCTTCATCTTCCTCTGCGTCATCATGTCGCACCTGATGATGGGAACCCACTCCTGCATCACAGGTGGAGATGTTTTTTTACAACCGCACACTCAGTGTAAACAGATAAATGTGGGTCTGAATCTGCGGGGGTCTTACAGGGGGGACGGCAGCAGCCCAGGTCTCTGAGTCTCCTGCCTCCTCGCTGCCTCCCTCAGCTCCTGCTGCTGCCATGTCACCACCTAACGGTGCAGCTCCGCCCGAGGCTCCCAGCTCTTCAGGTAACACCCTCGTCTCCCGTGACGACGAGGCGGCGTTCTGGGACACAGACATGGCTTCCTCCGCCGTGGTGGCTGCTGCGGGGGACAGGGTGTCCCCGATCTTTGGAGGAGGGGGACAGGGACATGAAGGAGGACCTGGAACTATTCAGAATCTACCCTGTGAGGACGGACGACTCTTACCGTTGCGGCTCGCTCAGGCTCCTCGACGTCGCCGGCAGCAGACTGATCTCCCTGAGAAAGAACAACATGTAATATTTATCAGCTGTTCAGAGACGGCGTCCACGGTAACATGATCTGTAACAGCAGCTGTGTGTGTGTGAGCCGCACCTGCGTGTGGACGATGTAGTTCTGGATCTGCTCCTGGGACACGGGAATGTGCTCCAAGATGACCTGCAGCCTCATGGTCATCATGCTGGTCATCCAGTTCACCAGGCTGGGGCTGATGTCGCTCGACATCCTCCTCTGGAACAACAAGTCAGGGTTTAACTCGCTGCTGCCTTCAGAACACGTTATTAAATATCACCCTGGACTGTATGAACACAAAGTCTCTCTTCCTTATAGAAAGAAAATATAGAGAAAATATTAGGGCTGCAACGATACAGAATATTTATGATTCGATTCAAATTGATACTTTTAGTCTCACAGTTTGATGTTTTTTTATTTAAACTAAACTCTTCTTAACTTGTAATTTAATTATAACATTTGTTTAACCTCAAAAATCCAGTTTTTAAATGAAATGTTGCTGAAACAGCAAGTTTCTCAGTGGATCTGTGCTCCACAATGCAGCCTAGGTGGAGCAGTCGAACACAGATCCACTGATCCCTCAACACAGAGCATCTTCAGAAGACAAGCTGATAAAATAAAAGTTAAAAACCTGTATTGTTCCATACATAGTGTGTATTGAACACTTCCATACAGGTACATGCATTCTTGCAGTCCTAGAAAAATATGTACATTTTTCACTGTAGTCTCAATATATTCTGAGTTTGTCCCAGAATACAAGGTTTAAAACTGTTGTCTGCTTCAGCCCCACCTTTATGATTTAGACTGTTAAAAATAAAGATAAGCAGGTCTGAACCACTTTTTTAGTCATCTTTTAATCTTCAGGTGAAGTTTAGACCCTGAGGTGTCAAAATACAAAAACTAAAATAAAAAGCGTTAGCATCACCTGCTACAACTCTGACCATTCTGAGAGAATTTACAAACTTGTCAAATGCAAGATATTTGTCAGAAACTCTCCATGGAAAAAAAGACTAATTTCCCTGAAAACACCCAATAAAAAGTATCAAATGTATTATCTGTTCTGGACTCACTATCCTGTGGTTGATGACGGCGGTCAGAGCTCTCTGGTCTCCTCTCAGACAGAACAGGTTGAGGGCGAGACACTCGAACAGAGCCTGGTTACACATCTGCAGCAACCTGGGCCCAAAGCTCTCATCTGGATGAAAAAACAAAGCTTAATTTGTCTTATTCTCTCACAGTTTGACTCTAAACGACTAGAATCTTCTTAAAGACACGGATGGACCTGTGCAGCGCAGGACGTGAGCGGCGATCTGCCTCAGCTGCTGTCTGAAGAAAGACATGTTGGTTTGTGTGACGTCGACTCCGTCCAGCACCGTGACTGAAGACTCTCTCTGCAGGAGGGGAGGGTTCAGATTCAAAGGAGCCAAACTGAGTTTTGTTTCCAATTTATTTATTGGATGTATTTTTTATCTGGAACGGGGAAGTCTGAGTTGTTTTTACACAAACCAATCGTCAACATGTGATGTGAAAAAGAGTTGCAGATTGAAGACTCACAAAGCTCTCGGTGATGTACTCCTCCAGCTCGTTGACGAGGCTGTCAGCAGCAGCCTGAGGAGGAACAACATGATATCACACCAGAGATGGAAACAACCAGAGAGGTTCTGTTTGAAATTAAATAAACACTGACAG
>JARVJO010000305.1:2884832-2918419 GCA_031762555.1 Cynodonichthys magdalenae
CTGACAGCGATGTTCTGGTCGGTGGGTTCTCTGCCGTTGAGGTAGTTCTGGGTGAAGAACTGGGACAGCTGAGGCTGGATCCGGCCCAGGGGCTGGTGCTGACCGTGCAGCAGCATCACCAGGTCCGACATGGTGAAGGTCTGACACACCAACATCAGCAGCTCTCCAAAGAACCCTGAGAAACAAAAAGTTACCAGTAAAAACCATCTCCCTGCTGCTGCTGCTGCGTGTCCTGGACAGGTGAGTCTGAGGGGTACCTGTGGGGTCCTCAGGACTGATGAAGATGTTGGTGACCTGAGACAGTCTCTGCATGAACTGAGCGATGCTCTCCGTGTCGTTCTGAGCTTGGCCCAGAGAGCCCATCATGGTGCTGAGGACGCCGCGGACGATTCCGGTGAACAGCTCCGGGTTCAGGGACTCGGCTGCTGCTCCGGGGGGGTTGGCTGCTGGGGTGGGTCCGGGGGCGGGAGCCGGGGTGGTACCAGAGGGAGGTGGGGGCGGGGAGAAGATGGGCTGTAGAAGAAAGGTGTAATGGTGAACCATCGGGGTAAAGGTGTCTGGAACATGAGGTTTTTGTTTTTCCACTGACCTGCTGCATGAGCTCAGTCACTCCCTGGATGAGGTTTGGGACCCCAGACGTTGTGACGGTTATTGAGGGGCCCCCCGTGGAGCCAACACCAGCCCCTCCAACCACCCCAAGGAGAGACCTGTAGAGCTGGTGAAGATCTGGAGCCAGGTCCTGGGGCAGGGACTCACTGCTGCTGGACTCGCTTTGGTTCTGGGTAGAAGTAGTGTTTGCAGCAGGAGGGGGTGTTGGACCCGAGGCAGAGAAGGAGAAGGAGGTGGAGGAGGAAGACGAGGAGGTGGATGTAGAGGAGGTGGTGGAGGATGTAACCGTTTGACCTGCTTAATAACAAATATTAAAGATGTTATTATTAGATAAAAACCAAGTGACCGAGGCTTGATGTAAACCTAGATGTAAAAGCAGAACCTGACCCATTTGTCCCGGCAGTAACAGCTGTCCAACCAGTCCACTGATCATCTGGTTGAGAGCAGCAGGGTTGAAGGCCTGACAGAAAACATCAAAGATCATCACGCTGTGTGGTTAACAGACTAGCAGGTTAACAAGCTAACAGGCTAACAAGCTAACAGGCTAGTCGACTAGCAGGCTAACAAGCTAACAGGCTAACAGGCTAACAAGCTAACAGGCTAGTCGACTAGCAGGCTAACTTCTTGTGTTATTATTCTGAATCAACCTGAGACCAGTTAGTGAGCATCAGTCCCACCTGGCCCGGCTGCTGGCCCGGCATGGCTGCCCTCACGTTGATGGTGGTTCCCCGGGTCCCGAAAGCCGGAGGGGGCATGCTGGTGCCAAAAGGGGGCCGGGTGAAGACCATCCTGTCCTGGGGCTGTTGGGGGCCCGCATGGGAGGGTGGAGGGGGCGCAGTCGGAGTGGTGGTGGGCGTGTTGGGACCTGTGGTGGTAGCTGAGGAGGTGGGTGTGGAGCTAGTAGGAGTGGGCTGGGGGGGGACCGCTTGGCCGGCGGTGGCGGCACTGGTAGCGACAGCAGCTGCGTACTGACTGATCTGCTGCATGACGTTTCGCATGAAGTCAGGGGGGAGGGCGCCTAAAGCAGGGAGGGGTAAAGATAATTTAAGATTTTTAGGATCAAAACAGAAAATCTGATTTATCTGCTTCTTGTTACCTGGCTGTCCAGGAATCTGCTGCCCACCTGCTGCAGAGTTTGGACCTGGACCTGAACAAAAACACAAAAATAAAACTAAACACACAGCTGGTGCACATCAGAGCCATCACTGTGTGGAAAACAGATTAGTTCCAGTGTCAGAGGAACTCCTCTGACCTGCAGCAAAGTGCTGCTGAGCAACAACAAACTACAGAGGAGCATTCAATCAGTGGCAGGTGGGGGACAACACACCGTCCGTGTTCATCTGCATCATGACCACCGGGACAGCCTGGTGGCTGATCCTGATGACCCGGGGGCCGGCCTGTCCCTGTCCAGCCTGCTGATTGGACGGGGAAGTCTGTGAGGGGGAGGTCTGTCCCTGACCTGCCTGCTCCGGCTGGCTGGCCGGCTGGGTGGGCGGAGCTTGTCCCTCAGTGCTGTTGGAGGCAACAGTCACTGTGGCGCCCAGGTTCATCTGCAGGTGAGGACGAGAGTGCAGTCAGAACAACCGCACGAGGAAAGAAGCATCAAAGAGCCGGAGCGATCCGGACAACACGTACTTGGACTGGGATGTGATGGTGCACGGCTCCAGGAACAGTGACGGGGCTGGCGTAGTGAGAGAACGGACGCACCACGTGAAGGTGGCGAGGGACCGGACTCAGGAGGTTCAGCCGCAGGTCACTCAGGGCAACGAGGGCGTTGCCGAGGAGACGAAGACACTCGCAGATCTGGATGAGAGTTCGCTGGTCATCCTCTCGTTCCTGTGTAGACAAACGTAAACACATTAAACATTTAAAATGGAAGATGTCCTCCAATTATTACTAATTAAACTAAAAAAAAAGGTTCAGCCTAAAGAAAAATGTTCTTTTAAACCTGGAATCAGACTGATCCGAACAAAACTGTGATAAAAACGTAAATTTTAACTTGGATTTTTACTGAGTTAGTGTTCTGTACAGAACTGCACATAAACTGGGACAAAAAAATTTGATAAAAATAAAATAAACAAAAAAGTAATCTGGAACATACAGCAGTAAGTCAAGTTTTTAACCAAACAAGCAAATAGTCTACAAACCTGTTGACTGAATTAGTAAAAATGGATTTGGACCCTAACCTCGTTCTGATTTTAAAAATCTAACATATATTTCTGTCATATTTAGGATTATTATCAGAGTTCCTTCAGCTTCATACCGTGTTATTGTTGTATTCAGTGGTGGTGGCCGTCTCCAGAACGCTGTGAGCTCTCTGAATGAACGGCTGCAGCCGCTCCTCGACTCTCCGCAGCTCAGACAGCATCTCTGCCAGCTCAGCCGGGCTGGGATGACTGGAGCATGACAGAGAGACACAATCAACCAGTTAAAGGACAGAAAACATACCTGCGTCTGTAGAAATGAGGCTGTTTGAGGTTATCAATCATCTTAGATCTGAGAAAACTGATTTAAAATCTATAAAGATGAAGTCTGAGCCTCTGACTGATTGAGTTTGTCTCACTTGGGTCCTGGCTGTGGAGTCGGTCCCTCTGACTGAGCAGAAGAAGAAGGAGGAGGAGGTGGGGGGGTTGTTGGAGGTGGGGAGGTGTCCATGGGCTGGGCTGAGGGAGATGGAGTGGAGGTGGTGGATGAAGATGAGGGAGGAGGAGGAGCGGCGGCGGCAGCAGAAGCCGTCTCGGTCTGAGTGGCGGATTCACTCGTCCGACCCTGAAAACAGAAACGACGAGCAGAGATGAGAGAGGATTCCACCGCAGCTTGAATTACAGGAAGGCTGAACTCTGACCTCCATCCTGTTGATGACATCGTTAACATCTCGAAGCAGGTTCTCAGCCAGCACCAGCCTCAGCCTGGGCTCGCTCTGCACCGGCTGGTCCATATCGATGTGCACATTTACAGACCCGTTGCTCTGTAACAACAGCAGCAATAGTTAAAACAGCCACGACCTCAAGTTGTGCAACATCCACCAGGTTTGGATTATACCCCAGTGCTGGTCGTCACTCTGGCATTCCTGGTGTTGTCTCCCAATCCTGACACCATCTGCTGGACCGTCATCTGAATCAGAACAATGTCTCAGGTTTAATGGACCTTTGAGGACAAACACTGGACACGTACGACAAACAAATCCAATTAGCAGACATGCTGAAGACTAAAAATCAGAGGATCATTTATCCGGATCTACAAAAACACAAATGTTTTTTTGATTTATAACAGAATAAACTCATCAGTTCCCCAAATTATACTAAACTTGACCAAAATGTTTCATCCTGTTGTTCAGCTCCTCAGGGTAAATTTAAAAGAGCTTTGCTCCAGACTCGTTTAACTCTGGAGGTTTGGTCACAGTTGCTGCAGATTTATTTATAAAAATCCTGTTTATATCAAGAGTGTGTGTTTGTGTAATTTGTGTTTTAGTTATGGTTTGCACCAACCTGATTCTTTTTAATGAGCTACTTTTTTCTGAGTTTGAGTTTTGAGATCTTATCTGTAGAAACGCAGCCTCCCACACGAGCTACTTAACTTCACACCAGTCACCATGGTGGTTAATCTGCCTTTAATGTTTGGTTTCCACATTTCACTCAGTTCAAACTAAACCTGACTGAATATGAAACTTAGCACCCAGGAAATGGGTAAATAATTTAGGAAGGTATTTTATATTTGTTGTCCCCAAAATTGCAGACTTCAGAAACTCCCTCAGCCCACATTTTCATCAAACATTCAGATGTTTGGGTCTTATCAGCAGTTACCTGTTAACTTTTTGTGATATTATCAAACACTGACGCCCACTTCACACCGCAACCAGCAAGTGATGTGGAGGTGAAAGGGCAGCTGGGTTACTTACCCCCACAACCCTGTCAATTCCTACCCAAAAAAAAAACTCCCAGAAAATGTAAGATCTGATAAAACGAAGGTGTCTTTACACCATTAAAAAGTTCTGCCACAAAAAACCCACAACCCTTTACAAACTGTTCTAAAGGTAAAACATTTTAGGTTTCTGAGCTTCTAAAAAAAAAAGAAAAATGAATGTTTAAATATCGTGTAGACGCCTGAAAGAAGAATAAATTATAGGTTGTTTTGGACACAATCTACAAACCATTACAGAATTTGCAGAATGCCACTTTAATGCACCATCTAACAATCTGTAAATCCCAGACGCAGACCCACCTGTATCTGCTGGGGGTCCATGATGTTTACGGGGAGGTTGAATGTTCCGAGCATCACGTAGCTGTTAGCGTTGCGATCGTGTGGTGCTTGCGATGTTCCCGGGAAGGATGAGGACGGCCCGCTGTCAGCCGAAGTGCCCCCTGACCCCGAGCCGGGCTGGGATGGTGGAGGTGGGGCCCTCTCCACCAGGTGGATCACCTTTCCACCCACATCTGCAAGAAAACACGGGGGGAACAGAGGCAGAACAGAGAAACTGAATTTGTTAAAACTTTGACATCTTAACATAATTAATCACTAATTAAAGAACTTCTTACTGCAGCTCTAAAAAATAAAAACAAGTAAAAACTAGTTAGAATGACTTACTGTAATCTGCCAGTGTTCTTTCATCCTGCAGCACTCGACCCTGATAGATGAGCCTCTGTTTGTCCACAGGGATGCCCACTGAGGGGGCAATGTGCTCTTTGAACTCTTTCACCGTCAGCTACAGAATAATGCAACAGAGTGAAGTTACAGCAAGAGAAGGCTGGCACAGAATGGCTTTTACCTCCCGAATGTGAAGCAGAGACTTTGGACTCACCTGAGAACCAACAGTGTAGGTTCTGCTCTGGGAGTCTAGTGTTTTCACTGTCACTTCTATATCAGAAGCTTGTTCCTCCATGATGTTCCTGCATTCACAAACAACAGTTTCTCTTTATTCAGATCTCTTTAGATGGAGAAGAGGTCGAGACAACCCTCTGAACTCTTGTTTTAGGAGCCATTTTGAGTCATTTTATAACCAAAACCAAACTTGTGTTTCTGTGCCACATTACTTTACACTGCAAACAGTGTCCATCTAACCAAGTCTTACAATCTTGTATCCAGACAAAAAGTATTTTTGACCTTGTTTTGAGACTGATATACTAAGCAAAAGTAGAATGTGCTACATTATTAATCTTGTTAGCATGGATTTTTTTCTTATTTCAAGAAATCTTGCCAAGTGCAATTGTCTTATTCCACTGGCAGATTATTTTGCTTAATTTGAAAAGATTCAGACTATAATGTAGTATTTTTAACTTATTTTTGAATGGCTGATATTTGCAGTATAGTCAAAGTGGAATTTCACACCCAGAATATGTTCAGTTGGACTGAGACTAGCCTCAGAGCTTAGGGGACTAAACATATTCCATTGGATGTTAACTGAATGAATGAATGAATGAATGAATGAATGAATGAATGAATGAATGAAAAAATAATTTCTGTGCATAGTTTGCATGTTCTCTACATGATTGCATAGATTTTTTTCTGGGTACTCCAGTTTCCCCCAAAATCCAAAAACATGCACGTTAGGTTGCCTTCCAGCCCAGGCCTTCCTCGCAAAAGATGATGTGGGATTTGTCTGCTTAAATAAAGGTAAATATTTTTTTTTAAATGAGCAGAATCGGACCGTAACCCAATTGATCTGTACCAGAACATGTAATAATTTTAAAAAACATACGTTCTTACTGTTTTGCTGAATGTGATGACCTGAAAGGTCTACCAAAATGTCAAATATAATCAACTACTTCAAATCAATTAATTTCTATAGGTAATGAATGCTAAAGATGCAGGTTTTCCCATTAGAATGTGATCTTTAGAGTTTCACAGCATTCAAATATCAATGGTCCTAATCTAATGTGTGATTGTGTTCATTTGGATTGATTTATATTTCTTACACTTTTACTTATTTAAAATAATTTTTATTCTTGATTACGTTACTGTATTTGCTGACAGCTTTTTAAATTATTGACAAAAGCTGTACATCCCCTAGCTTCATATTAATTTCCAGAAGGATTTTAAGTATTTTAATTATTATTATTATTTTTGTTCTGTTGTTGTTTGGCTTGGCTGTAAAGGCATTTAGTCTGATTTCAGTTGTTTTTGAACAGTAAATAATAAAACTGGCAATGACAATTGAAGCAGTATGAGCTGGAATAACATTTATGGGCAAATTCATAAAAAATATAAATTAATATACAACATATATAAAATATATATAACATAACAGCTCGAACTATACTGAACGTTATTGTTTGGGCTGTTAACATTAGTCGTGTCAGGCAATTTAAATGAAAGCAAAACATATAAGACAAAATAAAAAAAATAGTCTGACATGCTAATATTTTGTACGTTTGACATTTTTTACATTAGTAAACTGTGTTTACTAAACTATAGAGCTAACGGTGGTTCGGACGCTGCCGTTTCATCCTGCTGCTACACACAGAACTTTGATTTTTAGTGTTACCTTACTACTTTTACAGTTTTCTAACACTCATAAAACAAAGAGAACTATCCTTATATTTTCTAGCGGGAAGTTATAATGATTTAAACTTAATAAGCCTGGAAATTAGATTAGTTTGAAAAGCTAACTAAACGGACGCTAAGCTAATGCTAAAGAGGCTAAGCGTAAGACATTAATTAGAAAGGGTTTTTATTAAAATTAAAAATAGATGGTGATGTTAAACGCTTACCTCTCAAACCAAACTATGCTATCAACTTATCCAGAATATACACCTGATACTTATCACCCGACAGTTAACTACTTCCCGGTAGGTCCTAGCTCCGGTATTTGCTAGAGAGCTACCAGGCTACACGGAAGTGACGTCAGGGCGTAAGCGGAAGCGCAGTTCAAGGAGAAGAAAAGATGGCGAATCTCGTGGAGGCGACGAGCCGACAGCAGTTTGAGGAGTTCGTCTCTAAAGCTGGGAAGAACCTGACCGTGGTGCACTTCCAGGCGGAATGGGCTCCTCAGTGCGGACAGATGAACGAGGTGATGGACGAGCTGGCCAAACAGCACGCGCACACCACCTTCGTCAAGCTGGAAGCCGAGTCGGTTGCCGAGGTGTCGCAGAAGTATGAAATCTCCTCGGTGCCAACTTTCCTTTTCTTCAAGGCGGGAGAGAAGGTGGACCGTCTGGACGGGGCACACGCCGCGGAGCTGACTAAGATGGTCCAACGCCTGGCCGGGTACGGGAGTCCGGATCACGGAGGAGCAGCGGGAGGATCGGACCTGAACCAGCGGTTGAAGAAGCTAATCAACGCCGGGCCCTGCATGCTTTTCATGAAGGGATCTCCGCAGGAGCCCCGCTGCGGCTTCAGCCGGCAGATCGTGGCGCTGCTGAAGGAGCACAACATCCGGTTCAGCAGCTTCGATATCCTGTCAGATGAAGAGGTCCGACAGGGGCTGAAGACCTATTCCAACTGGCCCACGTACCCCCAGCTGTACGTGAACGGGGAGCTGGTGGGCGGGCTGGACATCGTGAAGGAGCTGGCCGCGTCCGGAGAGCTGGAGAACACCTGTCCCAAGGCCGCGACCCTGGAGCACCGCCTGAAGACCATCATCAACCAGAGTCCTGTCATGCTGTTCATGAAGGGCAACAAGGAGACCGCCAAATGTGGCTTCAGCAGGCAGATCCTGGAGATCCTGAACGGGACTGGGCTGGACTATGACACCTTTGACATCCTGCAGGATGAAGAGGTTCGTCAGGGGCTGAAGACTTACTCCAACTGGCCCACCTACCCCCAGCTGTACGTGAAGGGGGAGCTGATCGGGGGCTTGGACATAGTCAAGGAGCTGAAGGAGAACGGAGAGCTGGTGTCTGTGCTGAAGGGGGAGTCCTAGGTGGGCTTGTGTCTCAATCAGGGATCAAAGAACCTGCTGCACATCAGCTGTTACCTCACAGACAGATCCAGAGTCTGCTTCAGTCCAACACAGAAACAAGAATTTACTTTTGGTTTTCATGTTCAGAGTCTCAGTAAATGATTAAGAGGAAGGTGAATCCATCCACATAATTTAGTCTTTCTTGTCTGATTCTGGATAAAAACACTGAAAATTTCCAACTATAGTTTATATTTTCATTCCTCCTTTCTGTTTGGGTTCCTTCAGTAAACTGCTCGTCATCCTCTGTAACCACCTGACGCTGGGTTGACCATAACATTATAATTAAACATTTAAAATCCCATGTTTCTGTTGTGTTTAATATATAAAGTAAAATAACCCATCGTGCTGTTAAAACTACTTATTTTCTCCTGCTAAATCCCCTTGTTTTGTAAAATATCACCTTCAAAGCTGAAGTGCAACACAAACCAGTTATTACAAAACATTTTTTAATTGGGTAAAAACTTGAGTCACCTTCAGAAACTCCTTCAGGCTGAAAATCCTGGTTGTTTGTCTCCATCTTGTGGAAGAAAAACAAAAATAAACGCAAGTTTCTCATTCCCAAAATATATAAGATGATAAAATTAAGCCTAAAATTCAGAATATTTAATCAGTAGCAAAACAATTTATGGATTAAGTTTTTAGAAATGAGTTTTATGTTGCTTATTAAAACAAATGCATGTTTAAATATTCAAAGCAATTATGGTCCAAATAAATATTAAATGTTTCAGCTTGAATTTATCATTACTCAACAAAAAGAGGGCAGAAAATTTTACATAAATGTTTTTATTGGTCTCAATCCTCAATGTCCAGAAAATGACAACCTGTCATCTTATTTAAAAATCAAAACGCTCCATAAACTGGGAAATTTGAGTGGAATTATTGCAGGAAATTAGTCACTCAGATTGAAATAAACCCTCGTTTAATAAAACAAATACCGGTACTTACAAAAACAATATTTATTAGATATAAGCCAAAAAAACACAAGATTTTAGAAAATATCCTAAAAAATAGCTGACATCTTAAATGTGCTGATGAAGCTGAAGCAGAACAATAGCTAAAATGGGCAAAAGACAAGCTAAAAGCTAAAGGGAGTAAAATGCTAACAAGGTCAAAACTTGCAAACTACAAGTTTAAGATAAAAGTAGCTGAATGGTAGCTAAAATTAGCAGAAAACGAAAACAGCAGCTGAAGCACTAGAATGTTTAAAATTGAAAAGATCTAAATTTAATTTTATGAGGAAAACATTTTAAAAATTATAAAAGTTTCAAAAGCATTATTGAGAGCAGCCAATGAGCTAAATGTTTCATTTACAGCTGAAACAATCTGCAGCTCAGCATTTAAACACTGACAACATTTAAATTAAATATGATCAGATCTGCAGTAAAATGTTCATGTTCTGAAGTCCAGGATGATGAAAACATGAAGTTAATCATTGGCAGCTGTTTGTTTACAGAGTGTGACACGAAATGCTGAAAACATCCCAATCTTCTGCTTTTAATTGCCTCTAATGAGAAATTAAAGTCATCAAATCAAAGCAGGAGTTTTTATGATGAATGACTGATTATCTGAAGAGATCTGAACAAACACAGCCTCCTGACTCTGACCCTACATGAAGAGGAGTGAAAGAGTTTCAGAGCTGAAGCTCATTGTTCTGAACGTCTGATTCGTTTGATCGTTAACACATATTTATTTTAACCTTCTCAAAATGCAATCTTTAAATCAGTTTTCTTTGAGCTCAGCAGCTGCAGAACAGGAGTTAATGATTGACCTCCTCCCTCATTTTTTTAAACATTACTGAGTCACAGACCACGGCCTTTTGATCATTCACTGAAGCTGCAGTGATGTCGGCCGAAGTTTGGTCTTATTTTCTGTATTTTTATTCATTTTTCTATCAGCTGATTGCTCCCTGCAGTAATCCTGAGCAGCTGCTCGTGAACTCTGTGGACCGACAGCAGGTGAGACTCAGCTTCTGTCTGGAAAAATGAAAAAGAGCCGAGAATAGTAATCAGAATGACAACGAGGGTTAAATTTGATGTGTCAGGCTCTGATGTTTACACCAAATCTGCATTTTCCACCTCCTCTGTTCTTTCCAGTAGTGGTCTTAGCTGTGAGACGTGGGCTTCAATCTTTAATTAATTTCCGTTCTTGTACGTCCGTGGTTAGCCCATGCCGTCACGCTCACGCCTCCTTATTTGTGCCTTTTTTAGTATCTTGGAAAATGGTTCTTTAAGGCAGCTGTCAGTCACAGAGAGGCTGACATTCACAAGTTCAAAGTGCTGGACAGCATCGTCTTCACCATGGAGGAGACGTCCAATAATACTCTGGTCCTGACTGGACACATGCGGGTGTGAGGAGACAAGTTCACACAAAAACACACAAATCTGTAACAGCTGGGTGTCCAGAGATGAACAGAACAAATAACACTTTCTGAGAAAAGCTAAGAACGCTGAGAGCTGCGTGGTTTTACTGAGGAAACAAACGGTTCAAGTGAAAACAAAAACAAGATGGACAAAATACAAGCTAAAAACAGCAGATGAACATCAGCTAAAAGCAACAAAATAGGCTAAAATGACTAGAACCCAGATTGGAATGAGCCAAAAACAAACTATAAGCAGAAGAAATGAGGCTAAAAGCTGAAAACAGTATTATAAGCAGCAAAACAATAACTAAAAGCTAACAGGAGTAAAAATTAGGCTAAAATTAATACAGGCTGAAATAAGCAGAAAACAAGCTAAAGGTTGCTAAAGGTTTCTGAAAGTAGACTAAAAGCTAAAAACAAAATAAACTAAAAGCAAAAAGCAGTAGCTAAACACAGCAGAACAAAATATAAAAGGAGCGGAGTATCCAAAATCAGGCTAAAAAGGACACAGGCTGAAATAAGCTAAATAAAAGCTAGAATTCATAGAACTGACTAAAAGTAACAGAACAGTAGCTAAAACTAAGCAACAAAAGCAATGCTAAAGTAACAAAACTGCAGCTAAAAATAGTGAAACAAACTAAATACAGATAAACAGATGGTGCAGCTACAGTTAGCAAAACGGGTAAAAATAACCAAACAGATGCTAAAACAACCAAAGCCATGGCTAAAGCTAGTAAAACTGTAAAATCAGCTAAACAGATGCTAAAACTAAACTAAAATTACCAAAACTTTAAAAGGTAAATTTAAAAAAATATAACAGATGCTTGCTTTAAAAGAGAAGAATGTTTTTGAAAGAATTGAAGAGGGACATATTTGTGAATAAATGTAATTTTTGAATAAAAACAGAAGTCATGGCTCCTTTTTTTATAGCTGAACAAAGCAGAACCAGAGTGAGGCTAAAAAGACCACAGAAGAAACTGTAACCATGTAAACGAGACCATTCTTCTCCTGAAACCACCAAGGTCATCAAGTGAAACTAGAGGTAGAATCAAACTAATCTGAATGAACTGGGCCAAAGCTTCACGCTGAGTTTCAGTTAGAGGCACTGAGACATAAATAAATAAATATCTGTGTCAGATGACGTGTCGCTAAAGCACAAACAGAAACCAGAAAGGAGGAAATTAGAATTTTTTATTTTTTTTTTGCCAGTTGAATTAAATACAAAACAAAAGTTGTGCAATTCAAAACTGAAAGTATTTTGGCTTTATTTGAATGGCTTCATTTTTAGTTTTAACTTTTATTTTTTATTTATTTTTAGAGGGGATGACTGCATGAAGCAGACCTGGACCTATCAAATCCATCCTGAGAGGGCGGAGCTTCTGCTGGAAGGTAAGAAAAAATATTGATCTACTTTTACATTTAACTATCTGCTAACAAACACACACAGATCATCTGCCTTTCATTGCAGTGTCTGTAACAATTAAAAATAATTTAATAATAATTAAATATAAAAAAAAATAAATCTAACCTAAAGGTCTCACATCTTTAAAGAGTTTCAGAGGTCAGACCAACATGGTGGAAGAAATTAATCTAACTATGTTTTTATAATTATCATAAAATAATCATAATTTGAATCACTGTTTAAATCATCAATAATAAAACTTTCCTTTCATGTTTGGCTCAGATCTGCAGATAAACAAACATGTTCAGATGGACGTAAAGTGGTGTAATTTACATCTGACACAATCTTCACTACAACACCAGAGTCTTATCAGTGTGTGTGTGTGTGTGTATGTTTTATCTAGGAAGGCCTCAGCGCAGAAACCTGCTCTGGAGCGGCACGTGGGCCAACTGCCCCGACTGCATCGTTTTCCAGGAAGTAGAGCCGCCTCTGAGAGAGAGCGACTCCGAGGACTCTCTCAACAGATACATGCTGTACGGTAAGCTGCTGGTAGCCAACAGCTAACAGGCTAACAGGTGGTGATACAAGCTGTCTTTTGATTAAATAATTAACTCTTGTTGTCCAACATTGTGTTATCTTCAAACATTCTTGATCAGTTCAAATAATTTATGTGTTAAAATGACTAAAAGGCCCAACTTCAATGGTTTTATCAAAGAGTACGACATCATCAGCGCTCTACAGAAGGAATTCCCACAGCACCACAGTCATCTGGTTTCCCACACCTCCACACCTAACCTCTAATTAAGACCAAGTACACCTGGACACTTGCTTCATTTCCTTCCTGCTTTCAGTAAAGCTGCAGTAACCCACACCGGTTCACACTTTCTGTTTCTAAACTGCTTTTAAACATAGAAGCAGAACAAAAATAAAAACATTGTTTTTTTTTTTTTTCAGTCTGTTGTATCACGCATTGTTGTGGAAGCTACGTTTTTAATAAACCTAATGGTTTTTCTTTAAAGCTCGACAGACGGACTCAGACTCTGATGTCACCACAAGTTTTCTAAAAAACTCGGCCTGTCGGAACTTGAAGCAGAGCGTCAGACTACCTCAGGAAAAAGGTTTGTCCCTAAACTAATCACTGAGAAGATCCTGTTTCCTTCATTCTTCTCTGAAATCATTTTGTTTTTGTTTCCAGAGTTTTGCTTCTAAACGAAGGTGGGCTCAGTTATTCCATAAACCTGCTCCTGTTCCTGTATTTCTCCATGACGACCATGAGTTCTTGTTTTTACAGGATGTTGTGTCTGGCTTCATCTCTTTACTGTGCAGAAGTCAAATAAACCAATAACATCAAATTATTTTATCTGGCTTTTACAACAAGTTTCATCTGTAAAAATCTGTCAGTAGTAGACTAAAATAACAAAAATCAATTATCTAAATAAAACTTTTCCACTTTTCATGGCTGTCACTTTCATTCCTGAGAACCTGAGCTGCAGCAGGTTCAGAAAGAAAACTGTAGAACTGGGGGAGTACCTGCAAACATACACCAAGAAAAACCTGGAAATCCCAGTGAAACCTAAAATATATGTTCAGATAACTTCTGAAGAATTTCCTCATTTGGTTCATAACATTTGGTGTAGCTCTCCTTTCAGCCACTTGGATCCAGGATCTCCTTCTGGTCATGACCCACACACTGTGACCACAGGTCAGGGCTGGAACCAATAAATCCAGACTTTTAGCTTTTAGTTCAGCTTTTTCTTTACCACAACAGACCGGATTAATGCTCTGATTACTGCAGATGATCCTTCCATCATTCAGAAAGAAAGCTCCCAGGATTATAAACTCTTCAAAGTGAAATAAAGACTTTCTCAGCACAGAGGGAGGATCCAGGATGTTGAACTGAGAGGACCTGACTCTCCTCCTGGCTGTAAGTTGCTCCAGTCTTCACTGAAGGTCCTAATGTGAAGGCGCCATCAGAATCACATCATCTACAAAAAACTAAAACAAGACCCCGAGGTTCCCGGCGGCCTTCCGGTTCCAGGACGACTCCACTAACCACAACCGCCCCAGTTAGTTCTCCTTCTCAGTCTGAGTCAGAGGTTTGTTTGTTGTTTTTGTTAAGTGTTCATGTCATGCCAAGTCAAGTCCTAGAATCTTGTTTGCTGCTACGCCAGCCTTTTGATTTTACTTTATTAAACCTTTTTTTTGCCACCTTCACTCAGTCCTGCATCTGGGGATCTCCAAGCCTACAAATCAAAACATAATCAGATCAATCGCTGGATTAGGAACAGATATAGCCTCCTGCTACAAGGATGTAGCAACCACTAGTTGAGCAATAGTCTTAATTTTGGCCCTCATACTGCACCATACTCCTCATGAGGAGGAGCAGCAGGCCTACATGAACTGACCCTGGATGATGGAGCCCCATGTGAGGGTCCAGTAAATCCAGATCTTTACTTTGCAGCTCCATCTTCACTCTGACAGACCAGAGCAACATCCTCGTTACTGCAGACAAGATCCAGATCCGTCTTTTCCACAAACTGTAGAACCTTAAAGACTTAACTTCATCAAAACTAAAATAAAATCATTTTGAACATCAAACATCAGCTGATGATCATAAAATGTATCTCAGATATAAACTGGTTTCAAACCTAAATGCAGATTTCTGTTGTGGTTTCTTTGATGTGATGCACGGGAGTTCTTTCAGAACACAGAGACGTTTGGATCCAGTGGACCTTCACAGACCCACATCCTCATTTCACAGGCCTGAGCTCCGGGGTCCTAAAGGTGAGGACTGTGGTGGTCTGTGGGCGGGTCGTGACTTTCGGACTGAGTTTGTTGGGAAACTCTGGAGAGGTTTAAGCAGAACTACCTGCAGCTTCATCAAACGCTGCTTTATCACAGGTAGAACATCGGGGGACGGGGGACGGGGGACAGCACCTGCCAGCTCACAGACAACACGTTTTGTTTTTTCATGTTGCACATGTGGGTGTCAGTTTGTCCAGGTCTGTGTGTGAAAGTAAAGAAAGTAGGAGAGATGTTTCATGATCCAGAAGCACACTCTGGCAGTGTGGGGACGTCCCTCACACCCTGAAACCAACACCTGAAAATAAAAACAGTGGAAACCCTAACCTCTTTTCCTCCGACTCTCACTGCTGCTCAAAAACATGCAGCTTTCACTTCTGTTTTTTTTTTTAGGGGTTGGATTCCTGCCTGAGCTAGATGTTGTGAGCTACTCCTGCTTGCAAAACTGACATCTTTTGATGTGATATTAAAGTATTTAAACAGTAAATATTCAGATCTAAACATCCATCCATTATCTTTACCCACTTCTTCCTTTTAGGGTCACGGGGGTCTCAGATCTGAACATTTCTACAAAAGGATTCTTCAGTAAAAATGTAATAAAAGGAACAACTTGTGAATTTTTGTGTTTAAAAGTTTATCTGAGGTTGTCAAGACGTCATCTGTTAGTCATCAATACTTTCAGTTTCTTTCCAACCGAAAGAGTGAAAGACTTTTGTTTCTTTGTTTGTTTACTTGGTTGGTTGGTTAACTCTTCATTTGTCAAAACCAAAACCTTTAATCACATATACCAAACTTTATACTTCATGAACTCTCCTCACAGAAGAACTGAATTAAAGACAAACGGAGCAAAACACAGGGAAGTTCTTGAGAGGAATTTATTGGAGGCTTCCAGAGATCTGAGACTGAACTGGACCCTAAACCCACAGCTGAAGGTTTAAGGAGGACCTGATCCAGTCAAAGCCTGGACCTCAGTCCAGCTGAGGGTCCCTGGTTGCACCATCCAACCTGAGGGAGCTGCAGAATTTTGGTCCAGAGGTTAGAAGCTTCTGGAGGTGGTTTCAGCTCCAGAGTGCTGGTTCTGTTTTAATTCTCAGTAAATAAGTTGTTTTAATGAGATCTACTGGATTAAAGTTGTGCTGAGGCTGATTTCTGGTTTGAATTAATTTAATAATAAACCTTGATGACCTTCTGCTTGTTCTGGTTCTGACTCAGTAATAAGGAAAAGGTGCCCTCCTGGTCCGTCTCTTTATCAGACCTCAGATCAGTAACAGAGAAAAACTCCCTGCCGTGTTTGTTTGCTACACGTTGACCTATAAACGTGGGAAATCACAAACCGCCCACAACAAACACCAAAGTGTCTCCGAGGTTCCTGTCAGGTCTCCGACCAGCCGCTGATACTCACAGCTCATCTTCATATTAACAACCCATCTGATAAGAAACACTTTAAACCTTAAAACAGGACCTCTGGTTAGACAAAGTCAAACCAAACATGTCAAACAAGCAGAGCTTCTCAGTTTCACTGAGACAAACTCAGCCGCCTACACCACAACAAGCTCCCTCCTCCTCCTGCTACTGCTCAAAACCACAGAGTCTGAAAAAACTTTCATCTCTGCTCGGTACGCTGGTGGAAAAGGGAGAGTCCTCCGACCTCAGAGAGTCCTGAGACCTCAGACAGTCCAGAGACCCTGACATGTCTCTGACAGATGAGCAGCAGATGAGTTGTGACACGGAGGCTGCAGCAGCTCACAGGTGAGTCCAGTTCTGTTCACCTCTGTAGTCTGGAGGTCCTCCAAGACCACCTGAGTCAGGTCTGTCTGGAACTCCTGGTTTCTGTGCAGAAATCAGACCTGCAACAGGTTTTAATTATTATTTAATTATTGTTTTACTACTTTAACGAGAGCTTGAAGGAAAATGATTAATTAGAAGTTATTATTGCAACCTAATGACTTTAGTTCAAAAAGTTAATAATTAATGTTCAACTAGCTAATAAGCTCAAACTAACTGATTAAAAAGTATTAATTGTTTTGAGGTCATGAGTATATTGGAAATGTGATTAATTATATTTATTAATATTAGTTTGAAAGTCATTAACTGATCAAAGGTAATTAACCAGTTGGAAGATACTGTTTAGCTGGAAGGTTATTGATAGTTTGTGGGTTAATTAGTTAATTAGTTAGTTTTAATTAGCTGCAGGTAGTTGTGGCTGCAGTCGGACCCTCAGATGAGTTTATTTCCACATGAGGACATGTGAGAGTCCACAGAGGAAGTGGTTTTTATCTTTGCTTTTGATTTCATTTTTCTTTTCCATGTCAGACACCTGGAGATGAACCAATCACTTTTATTTTCTAGATAAACTCATTGTTTGTGTTGCTGTTGGGTCGTATTAAATAATAAAACGATCTTTACTTTGGACCGTGCAGTGGCAGCGTGGTGCAGTCACTGCATGAAAGCACGTGGAGGGAAATTTCCAGCACGTTATTGTAACACTTTTTTAAAAGTTTGGAGTCGGCCCGACAGCCACTTCATTCGGTTCAGGGTCAGTGGTATTTTAACAAACACCGATTGGTTTCACTTCGAGTCAGCTCGAGTGAAAATCTAGACCACCACCATCATCGCTCTGAAAACTCCCACTGAGGTAAAATCCCAGAGAAGCAACAGAGCTTTGGTCGCTGAAGGTTCCCTGTGTGTTTACCCACAATGCACCGGCTTCTTTGAAAAACACGTCTCTTCACAGTTTGTGTGGGCGTGCTGGTTTACTCGCTGACTTGGTGTCAGGACTATTTTTATCTCCGTGCAGTAATCTTCTGAGTCAGGCTCACAGAAGCTCGCTTCTTCTCGTTTTTCCAACCAAACCAGCTCAGAATGCATCAGCAGCAGGTGAAAGTCCAACCAGAGAGAGGACTGGACTGAAGGACAGCACGGAGGAACTAATCATGGCAGCACAGGACTGACAGAGACCGGGGTCTACCGTGGACAGGACCCAAGAAGCCCCTGACAGCAGGGTCTGAGGCAAAGACTTAAACAAGTCTCTGGAATAATATCTGGGCCCAGTATGGACTGGAGGTCCCACAGTCAAAATCAGAGACTCCACAAAGGGTGGTGGAGATAACAACAGACCTTCAGATCCAGATCCACAACCAGACTCTGTGGTCCACTAGCTCCAGAGAACTGATAGATGTAGAGACACCAAGACTGAAACATCAAGAAGGAGGAGCAGCTGGAGACGCACGAAGAGCTCAAAGAGGAAATAATTAGAAAGTTCAGAGTCAAGGCGTCAGTGGTCCCAGTGGTTCCTGGAGCTGTGACCCCCCAAACTGGAAGAGAGGCTCCAACAGATCCCAGGACCAATCTCTGAGATCTTTGACCAGAAGAGCTCCGTCCTAGGAATCGCTAAGATACTGGACAGAACTCTCAGGCCTCTTGTAGAGGACCAGAACCCTCAAACCCTCAGGACTCTGGTAGCGGTTCCTCAGTTCTCCAGGTTTCTCAGGTTCGATAAGCAGACAGGCAACCTAAGCATGGTTTCAGTTGGTGCCTCCGTTACAGTTTTTAAAAATCTCACACTAATTTACATCCACTCACACCAAATTTAATAGTTTTGTCTTTGATATTATTTATCTTTAGAAACCAGGTTGTACAATTAAGATAATTAATGTTAGAATTGATTTGAAACAGAAAAGCAGAAATCTGCTTCCTACCTGGCAACATCTGCTGACATCATGAGGAACACCTGTTCATGTTAACCAGCAGCTGTGGACTGAAGCAGTTCTAGGGGGCTCCAGAGGTATACTCCCCCAGGTCTCTTCTATCTACTGAAAACTCTGCGTTTTCCAACCATTTGAAGAGCTTTTTACTAAATTCTTGGAATTAATAAAACATAAAATCAGCATTTTATGAAAACAGAAAACTAAAAACCAGACTTTTACCTGAACTTTGAGACCAGAACTGAAACTTTCATTCTCCTTATTTAGTGAGCAGCAGCAATTAGTCCTGACAGCATCACCTGATACTTTTATCACTAAACATCCTCTGCACCACAAAACAGGGATTATTCTACAGACTAAACCAACTAGACTCATAGAAAAAGGTTTTAAATCATTTTTTTCATCCCCCATGTGTGGCGGCCCCTAGATGGACGGCGCCTTAGTGTTTGCCTGTACTGCCTATGCCTCAGACCGGCCCTGGTCTCAGGACTCACAGAAAACCCAAACTAATCCATGATTCTTGTCCCTGATCTGACAGGATGGACGGTCCGCCCCGGTCGTCCCACAAGCTCCTGATGCTGCAGGTCTGGACGGGTCTCCTCACGTTGTCTTTGGTTGTCATGGCAACGGTTCTCATTTCAACCAAGTCCAAACCAGCAGAAGTGAGTGTGTCAAACATTTACTGAGACTTTTTTGTTTGTCTTGACCTTTTAGATTGTTTTTATTTGTGCAGATCCATGAAGACCTGCATGTAAAACAAACTGTTTATGAGTAAAACCTTATTTATTTATAATAAACTGGAACATGATGGATTCATTTTTCATTAACACAAACTCTGATGTTATTTTGCTAACAATTAGTTAGGACCAAACCACAAAACATGCTTCAAAATGTTTTAGTGTTACTGAAATCTTTACAAATTAAAAATCATTACAGAAGATCCTGTAAACGACCAAAAACTGAAACAAAGTTCTAATTAATGATTTTCTTCCATTAAAAAGAAAAGTTTTGCTTTTTTAATCTGGTTTTTATTTCTTAATGTGTAAATTTTAAATCAGGAGGTAAAGATCGTAGAAAAATATTTTATTTTAGTAAGGAGTGTACTTTGCATTAACTTTGGCACAATAAAAAAACTAAAATAATATTTTTTTTATTTTATAGAGTGGTGTCTTTGCTCCAATGACAAAAGGAAACTTCTCTCAGTTAGGTATTATTTTAAAAATCATTTTATTAAACTTGAAATTTTCCATTTTACCATTTAAAATAACTTTCATAACTGCACTAAATGTTACTTATTTAACTTTTTATTTTTCAGCTGGAGCAGATTTTCCATCATTTAGTTTTGGTACGTTACAACAGTTTAACCACAAACACATTTTAATTGTCCCATCTCAAATTTAAATATTAATATTTTATTTTCTATATTTGTTTGTTTACAGGAGAGTCTTCTTCATACATCGAACTGGTTAAATGTAAGTTCATATCGTTCTCTAAATAAATTCTATTAATCAACAGAAAGGGACAGAGGACTCAACCCTGAGGTTCACCTGAAACTAGTCTAATGTTGGAATAATACCATAATCAGTATTAAATATAAATATATTAGAATATAGATTTTAAACCATAACAAAAGCAACTCTAGCTGCTTAATTGTATCACATAAGGAGTACATAAAGGCTTAAAACAGATCACCTAATAAATTATCATTCCTAATTATTAAGTTGTTGCACATTAATAGTTTCTCTAAATTAGGTTTTTCTCGTGTCTTTTTTAGTTTTTACTCTTTTTATTCACAAAGTTTCTCTGTCCTGAAAAAATCACATTTCAGTTTGTAAAACATTTTCTAAAATGTAACTTGTTTACCAGTATAAAAGTAAGGATTAATAATTACAACTAATAATTGAATAATTGTCTAATAATTAAAGTAATTATGTCTATTGATCAGAGTAAGTTAAAAAGTATTTAGTAAATACTGATTAATCACTAAGTGATATGGTAAAATTTGTGATCTAATAAGCAACAACAGTTTATTTCTGTACCTTTATAAAGTATTAGTTATGATTTGCAACTAAATTGGTCTTTTTGTCATTTTCATGTGTAACCAACTATTAACTGGCTATTAACTAATAATGAATGAATGAGTTATTAATAAACACTTCAGTAGGTAATTATAACACTAAAACATTTTGAAATAAAGTCTAAACTTCCTCAGATTTGACTCAGTAAAAATTGCTTGGTGGTAAAGTTTCATGTTTGTCTGCAGTAACAAGTGGAGAACAGCTGATCAGATGATAAAACTGCAGATTTACAGTTTCTCTGATGCTGGAATCAGTTTAGTTTAAACAGTAAAACGTCTTTATTCTGACTTTATTGACTGCGTTCCCACAGACTGAACTCTGTGAGACGATTAAATTCAGCCCTGTCATGTTTCCAGTCTTCCTCCCACCTCCCTGGTTCCTTCCTGAGTGAAGTGGGTTCCTAAAACCACCACCAACCCAGAGCGGAGTCTAACGTGGGCCGGAACAGGCGAAGCTTTACAGAAACGTCTCACTGTCTCGAAACCTCTGCTCAGTAACAGAAACGTTTGTCAGGAACACCAAGCAGACAGTTTCTGTTACAGATTTGTTTTGTGGATGTCAGGAAGGACACTTTTCTCTTTCCTCGCATCTTATTTTCAGTCAAAATGTGTCAGAAATTCTGTGAACAACTCCTGATTTAATGTTTTACACAACTTATGAAAAGTTTGTTCAACACTAAACATGTCTAAGTTGAAAGAATTAAAATTTAGCAAGAAAACAAGGAAAAAAGCTTTAATTCTCTCAGTTTTACAGATAATGAGCTAAAATCTGAGGTGGTAGTAGCCGAGAGTCATCCCCAACACAATCTGCTTGCTTTGTTTGAAATGCATTCATTCAAGAAACAAACTTTCTGACACAACCGGGGCTCAAACCCACAGCCTCATGAGGCCGTTGCACCAACCACTGAGCTACCGAATGACATCATTAAAACTTTGTTTTTGTTATTTACAACATTTAATAAAGAATAAACTCTGAAAATGTGTTTTTACACTTAATAAAAAGCTAATTCTTACTGATCAGGCTCCCAGAGGCCTCCTGGGTTCTGGATCAGGTCTTTCGTTGGTCTTCAGGAATTTATTTTGTCTTTCCTCAGATTTTCAGCCAGGCAGTCTGTATTTTATAGTCTGTATTGTGTCTTTATGGAAAGTTTTTATGAGGAGAACAAACTTTACCTGTTTCTGCTCCATGATGAGGATCTGAAGGTCCACCTGTTTTCTGATCTTCCTGCAGCTTTAGACGGTGGGTCGTGGCACGACGATCTGACATGTGAGTCCTGCTCCCTCATCCTCAAAGAGAACTCCATCTACTGCAACCGGACCAGCTCGGCTCCTTACGTGGTCTACGCCCAGGTGACCTTCCAGAGCGGGGGTCAGGCCAGATCTGTGACCCTGATAAGAAACGCCACGGCCTCGGGGAAACTGGAGAGGACTCTGGTGGAGGTCCCGGCTCCCGCAGGGGGTTCGGTCTGTGTGATGAAGATCATCAGACTGAAACAAGGAGAGAGCATCAGATTAGAGATTGCAGGAGAAACTCAGAATGAAAACACCTTCTGGGGAGCGTTTCAGCTTCATTAACGCTGCAGGACGGATGGAGCTGCTGGGACGTCACAAATCAGCTTTATTGTTTCGATGGAAGCATTTCAAAGCAGCTTCCTCCTCTTTCTGCCCAACATGGAACACTAACTCCATCAGACATGTTGAACAGAAGGTTTGACTCATAAACTCTGATTTTCAGGTTTAATAATGTTTCTGAGTTGAAGCTGGGTGTAAAGTTAAACCAATGAATGTAAACAGTGACTGAGGCACAAAATGTTCTTCATCACTTCAGCTACTTTTCTTATTTTTCCACATTTTTGTGTAATTTATGAAATGAAATATTATAAATTATTATTGTTTGGTTACATGGAAAAGAATAAAAGTTTTATTTTACAGCCTGAGTCTTTTTTAAGATGCAGTCAGCTGGGTGACCACAAGGTGGCGCCATCTTCCATTAAATCAGCTAAACTAAGCCAACGTGAGCTCCAGCTTCCTGCAGGTTCAGAGAAAACATTTAGCTGTTGTATTTAAATTAAATAAATAAAAACCCTGCAGGCATTTATCCAACCAGAAATGACTCTTATTGTTCTAAACTTAATAAAATAATTAAGAATTTTATGCAGCTTTCTGTTTTTCATCTACAGAAAATTACTAAAAACTTAAGAAAATCCTGCAGAAATGTTGAACAGAGGCTGAAACTCCAGCATCCATCAACTTTCTTCTCTGTTTATTTGATTCATCAGTAGCTTTTGAACACTTTACCCAGCGACAGTCGGGTCTGTGGCACCAAGAATCTGCAGTTTAGAAACTGAAAAGTTTGGAAACTACGAGTGATTTTGGGACAAAAAGTTTGAAAAAGTCCCAGCTCCCCATCGAACTGCAGGTTTTGTTTCTTTGTGTTTGTTCAAAACCTGTGCTGAAAATAGAGAACTTCATTAAAAGTGTTTCATTATTTAGATATTTGCACCTTTCATTAGAATAATCTGACGAGGGAAAGCCTGCACCAACCTTGATGCCTGTTTGTCGTAAAGTTAAACCGTTAAAAACAAACTTTTATTGTAAAAAATCCAATGAAAACTTCTAAAAACTTTAAAAGTTTTGTTTTTGAAGGTTCTGCCTCAGATGTTTGGAGCAGAAATTACCCAGAACTCTGAAAACAAAGGATTCCTGAGGGGGGGTCAGGAACAAGCAGGTCTTTGTGACCCGGACCCAGCCTCGTCATCATCAGCTTCATACGTGATGAAGACTATTTAACAATTCTGACCCAGATTTGACTGAAAACCAGCTTTAAATAAAACCTGTTTCAGCATTTTGATTTTAAAAACTTTATTTCCTGCTGCTTCAGGGTCAAACAAATCCTGGATCTTCAGGTTTAGAAGTTCAAACATTTGAGCCAAAGGTGAAACAGCTTCTTACCAGCTGTTTTTATCATTTACCTCTAATTAAAGATCTTAAAGCAGAGGTTCAGTTCAGTCTGGTTCTGCCTGGTCTGATCCAAACACTGAGTTTCTGCAGAAATGAGGAGTTTCCTTGATATTATTTTAGAAATGTTTAAAGCTTTTAGTTTTACAGACACTGAGCTAAAGTCTGGTGTGGTTGTAGCTGAGAGTCATCCTCAACACAAACTCTGAGCACCAACAGATCTCTGGTTCAAACCCTGCTTTTATTTATTTCTAATGCTTTTATTTATCTGAAAGTGTTTGTCTGGTATTTATCTGCTTGTTTGTCTTTACAGTGGACTGAAACTTTGTTGGTGTTTGTGGAGGTGCAGGTGCAGAAACAGGAAGCCACATGTCTGCTGCAACATCAGGCTGGTTCCTCTAAAATCCACTGACTCATTTAAAGCCTCTGACTCGACAGCGACTGCTCTGATTCACTCACTAACTCCACAATTGCCTGACAGGAGCTTCTATAACAACTAAAACATCAAATATAAACTAAACCCTCATAAAAATATGCACACATTTTAGAACTATATACTTATAAGCAGCAGTGAAAGGTTTTAAATCACATTTTATTGTTTCCAGCTGGCACAGCTGTTCTTGGCCGTGCACTTTTTTTATTTCCCTCTGATTTGTTGGATTTTATAACAAGAACTGGATCCTGCTGCATTATTTGCATCTTGAAGTTTTCTTTTGTTGTTTTCAGTTTACGTTTTGTTTTTACTAATATTTCACTTTTATACAAACAACTTCTGCTTTTTCTTTACGGAGTCACTTCTTTATTTTCCTCGGTTTGCTTTTTGACTGATCTGAAGGAATTTCTGATGCTTTACTTCCTGTTTGTTTTAGTTTAGCTTTTCTGTGTTTTCTGCACACCTGCTTTTTATTTATCAATCATTAAAACCAACAGAAGCTTTAATTTTACACAAAACATTCACCAAATTAGAATTTTTCTATGTAAATGATGCAAATGTGGGAAATACTTTATTCCCTTAAGAACCACTTCTCAGTAATGTGGGTTCTCAGAAACAAACATTTGTTTTGCAGATTTCTGTGTTTTAGCGACACTGAAACTGTTTGTTTTGCTGATGATGGAAGGTAAAAGCTGTCTCTGAGCAGCTGGCTGCAGCTCTCAGGTGACTTTTAATGTGAAGAATGAGGAAAATCTGGGGGATGACCAGGCTGATAATCTGAAACAGGAGAATGTGAGTACAGAAAAAACATGCCTCAGATGAAGTCATTTCTAAAGCAGGAATTTTTCCTCAAACTCCAGGTTTGTCTGCAGAGAAACTGATTAAAACAGAGACTGATCCTAAAAACAGAGAACTTCATCAGGAAACAGATACTAAATAAAAATGTCAACACATTTAATATCCACTCAGACCTCTGAGTTATCATTATCATCATCATTATTATCATCATTATTATTATCCTCATTATCATCATCATTAATATTATTATCATTATCATCATTATTATTATCCTTATTATCATCATCATTATCATCATTATCATAATCATTATTATCATCGTTATTTTCATCATTATCATCATCATTATCATCATCATCATTATTATCATCATTATATTATTATTATTATCATCATCATTATCATCATCATCATCATCATTATGTCCTCATTATCATCATTATTATTATCATCATTATCATTATCATTATATCCTCATTATCATCATCATTATTATCATCCTCATTATCATCATCATCATTATATCATCATTATCATCATCATCATTATCATCATCGTTATTATCAACATTATTATCATCATCAACATTATTATCCTCATTATCCTAATCATTATTATCATTATTATTTTCTCATTATCATCATCATTATTATCATCCTCATTATCATCATCATCATCATCATCATTATCATCATCATTATTATCATCATTATCATTATCATCATCATTATCATCATTATCATCATTATTATTATCATCAACATCATCATCATTATATCCTCATTATCATCATCATTATTATCATCCTCATTATCATCATCATCATCATCATTATCATCATCATTATTATCAACATTATTATTATCATCATCAACATTATTATCCTCATTATCATAATCATTATTATCATCATTATTTTCTCATTATCATCACCATCATTATTATCATCATTATATTATTATTATTATCATCATTATTATAATCATCATCGCCATCATTATCATCATCATCATCATTATTATTTTTATTATGTGCTTCTAATACATCATTGTGCTGACAACGTAGAAACCAAGTGTGAAATGTTTAATAAGCACCTTTAGATGGAATATGTACATAAACAGATTTGGCTCATTATTTTTCTTTCTTGTCCTTAATTAATGCATAATAACACTTATTAATGATTTTTAAAGTGTTTACAGATGAATTAATAACCTAGCTATAAACTGTTTATAAGCCATCTATAAAGGGAGCCTTATTGTAAAATGATAACAAATTTAATTAAAAAACAGTTTATTTTACGTAATTTTATGTACATTTACTTAAATTTAAGTAAATCTGCTACTTTTACTTAATTCAGTTGAAACAGTTGACATTTTTATTAAATCCAACAATCTGTTTTTTGAGTGTAAAAATCTGATAAAATAAGGAAGTTGGAGCTGCTTTGTTACATTTTAAAAATAGAATAGAAACAGGTTTTTATTTCTGTCCTGATGAGGACTTGGATTGACTTCTATTCTGACCTGATCCAGATCCAGAAAGGATGTGGGTTTTGGTCTCTATAAAGCCTGCTGGTCCTGATGGTGGGTGAATAAACCCAAAAAGTTGTTAAAAGGTAACTTAAAGCAAACAAACCCACAGAACGAGGAAGTTAATAAAGAAAAGAAGTTTAATCCTGACATTTCTCATCTTTTATTGTTTTTTGAAAACAAAGCGTGACATGTTGAGGGGGTTATTTTTACTTTGTCTAATTTAAATATCTGACTAAGTCCACACTTCCTGACTCACCATCCTCACCTCTCTCAGGCGCGTGTTAGCTAAATATATCAGAGTTTTGTTTCTTAAAGTCGGACCTGCAGACACCTTCAGTCCATCAGCTGACTTCAAGTCACGTCGTTAAAAACTTCAAACTCCCACTTTCACATCACATGAGGACCCTCATGTTTGCTCAGGGATCATGTGAAAACGTTGAGTTTATGAAAAATCAAAAGTTCTTTAGTCATGAAATTAAAGTTTGTTTGTTGGGATGAAGAACCTGTCAGTTCTGAAAGGTCACAGGAAGTCGATTCTGACCCAAAACCTGTGAGTCACTTCTCTTTACTCACAGGACATGAAACTGAAACCAGACCCACTCACTCACAGAAACACTCGGCTTAAAGTTCAGACTGGGCTCAGGTTCTGCTCAGGTTCTGACCGAGTTTAGCTCAGGTTCTGCTCAGGTTCTGACCAGGGTTCTCTGGATACAGGCTGTACGTTCTGAAACTGATCTGAGTCGAATGCGAGGTGATGTTTTGGTTTAAAACATTAGAACTAAAGCTGAGGACCTCGTTCAGAACCTCCTGAAGTCGGTCTGAGTGAAACGGGTCCAGTGTGGACTCAGAGAGACAGATCAGTGTTTGTGAAATGGGGGGGGGCGTGTCCCGTGGTCTGATGAAACCAGAACCACCATGGTTTGGAGGAAAAGGTGAAGAAATGTGAAGCACGGGAGTGGCAGCGTCATGATGAGGGGCTGTTTGGTTGCAGAAAGAACCGGTGACCTGAACATCCCACCCGCTTGTCTAGTCACTCCAAAAGGACTGCAAGGTGTCCCCAGACCAGTCCTGGGTCTTCCCCTGGGTCTGGACCACCTTAGCTGGTTCCTCCTTCTCTTATTTCTGTATTTTGTTTTTCAAACAATCATAAAAGTTTCTGCAGCGTTCTAACTTCCTGTTGTAAAAAGGCAAATGTTTCATCAGGTGGTTTTAAAGCTCCGACAGATGAAGAGTCATAAAAAGACACAAACATGTTTGAGATGGCGTCCTGTTTTTGTGGAGAGGAAGTTGTTGTGGTCAACCTCTGGCCTTTAATCAATCAGAGCTTCACACTCCTCACCTCTCAGACCAAAAATCAAGCCCCCGTCATTCAGAGTCCCACCTGTGGTCCTGACACCAGCTGGTTCTGAGAGTGACGATCGCTGCTTCACTTCCTCTTCCTCTGCTTCCCGTTTCCATCCCTTCCTGCTCTGATGTAATTCGGCCCAGTTCAGCCTTCGGGGCTTTGACCCAACATTTCTGGATTTCATGATGCAACCAATGATGAAAATCTGCTGAGAACAAAAGAGAGCCTTTTTTTAAAGCCTCACAGATAAGACGGGGAGTTACAGAGGGGAGATCACAAACCCACCTGCTGGATAAAGATTCAGCAGGCAGGGCAGAGAAAAGGCCAGGTGGATAAAAAAACTCAAACTGGGCAGATTTGATTCCCTCTGAGGCTGATGAAAGGAGGCTTTTGTCTCCTGGAGGATTCCCGAGGATGTTTTTAAGTCTCTGATGACCTCTTAGTGGGAAAACCTTCCTCGTCAGATTAAAAATAGAACTGAGCCGAAAACTCAACATTTTACAACAAAAATACATCCTGAAGCCTTCAGAAGAGGTTTAATAAACCCAGCTCCACATTGTCAAATAACCTCCACCTGAAGAGGAGAAATATTTCCTTCTGCCTTATTTCATCCAGTCTTTGCAGCAGATTTCTGTGTAGTTTTACTTGAGTACACAGACAGTACCTTTCATCTAAGCCGAGTAAAGCTGTGTATCAAGAACATAAACAGCAGCAGGCAAAACAAAGATGTTTAAACTCCACCAAACACCAAATGTTCTCCTCTGTTCAGGAAAGTGTGTGGAGTTGAAGTGGAGTCTCGCCTCGCAGTTCGACTCTGAGCAGTTTGTGGATCTTATCGTGTAAATGAGCCATGAAATGTTCTGCTGAGGTCATGCAGGAGCTAATGGACCGACGGCGATGCAGAGAAATGAGCTGCTGATGGGAACGACGCTTCGCTCAGGTCGGCGAGCAGAAACATGATGGGGTTTCCTGACTCTGGAGGAGAAAAGACCCCAAACCTGAACCACGTAATAAAATAAGAAACAGAACTCCAGAATCACAACATGAGCTGATCGCAGCATCAAGAGATTAAATCTAAAACAAAAGGTGGTCTGTTTCTGACAAACATCACAGAATGTTGGGAGTTTCTGTATGTACTGTACATTCCTCCTGCAGTCAGTCTGAAACACTCGTGTTGGTTTTTAAAGGTTAACTTTGGTTCTTATTGACATTTAGGGAATAAATGTCTCGTTCAGGAGCTTCCTGTCGATCAGAGGATGTCAGAACCGAGAGCTCCGTTCAGCAAATCTCCCTCTGAATAATGGAGAGGAGGCGGGCAGAGGAAACGTAAAGGTGTGTCATGTGGGCGCTCACCGTGGCTGCGGTGGTGGTGATGACATCATCGTCCTGCGGTCGGGTCGTGTTTGCAGGCTGGAATCGAACAAACACAACGAGACCAGAGGTTCATCCTCCTGCTGGTTAGTAACAGGCTTTAATCTGAGGCAGGAATATTCAGAGTCACGACTCAGCCGACCCCACGCTGCAGGTGCAGCCGGGTGGTTTCCCCTGAAACACACCACCGAGTTAACTACTAGAGACCAACAAACTGCAGAAACACAACCACAACAAACACAGTTGACAGAAAACTGTAAAAACATGAAAACTGTTGAGTCACAAAGAAACACGGCCAGGACATTTTATCAACATTTAACAGAGAATCACAGAAAATATCAAGAGGAAACAACAAAAATCAGATGCTTAACAACCAAAAATGATTAAAAAAAAAGACAATATGCAAAAAAATTAAAAAAAAACAAAAACACAAAACTGCAAACATTTTTACACAAACTGGTCAAAACCAAACAATACAATCTAAAAATAATGACAGGAAATCTACAGTTACCCTGACATGGTGCGGCTACACTCAAAATAAAGAATGAAAAAATATTCATCTACTCAACTGAATTGAGTAAATCTAACACAATTACTTCATGTTAACTTATTAAGGAAGTGGAAAAATTGATTTAGATTTACTTAATTCAGTTGAGTAGAACCTGTTGACATAATATATTTAAGTAAATCCAAAGGAAACATTTTGAAAATCTTTTTTGAGTGTAGGAGCTAAACCTACTCAAAGACTAAAGAAAATAAGCTAATAGTAGCAAAACGCTACCTCCTAGCTAAAAGTAGCTAACAGTAGATAAAAAATAAATGTTTTGAAAAGATAACTCTTAGATAAAAATAAAAGTAGCTAAAAGCATCCAAAGGTTAGCTCCTAGCTAATAGTAGCAAAAAGCTTACTAAATATAAAGGTGGCAAAAGATTAGGAAATAGTAACTCAACAGCTACTCTTAGTTAAAAGTAGCATCATGCTAACTAAAAGAAGTAAAAAGTTAGCTCTTTGATAAAAGTAGCTAAACAGTAGATAAAAGCTACCTCAAAAAGCTACCTCCTAAATAAAAGCAAAAGAAAAGTAGCTAAAAGATAAAAGCAGTAAAAGCCTAGCTTTTACCTAATAGTAGCAAAAGGCTTACTAGAAGCTTAAAGTCATAAAAGTCTAGATAAAGGTAACTAAATAGTGGCTAAAACCTAAAAGAAGCACAAGGCCAGCTCTTAGCTAAAAGTAGCTAAACAGTAGATAAAAACTATGTTTCAAAAAGCTACATCCTAAATAAAAGTTAAAGAAAAGTAGCTAATAGCAGCAAAAAGTTAGCTTTTAGCTAACAGTAGCAAAAAGTTTACTAAAAGCTTAAAATAATAAAAATCTAGATAAAAGTGACTGAACAGTGGCTAAACCTAAAAGAAGCAAAAGGTTTGCTAAAAGTATCAGAAAGCTATCTAAAAGCTAAAAGTAGTGAAATACTAGTTAAAGGTGACTGAACAGTGGCTAAAACCTAAAATCTGAAAAAGGCTAGCTATTTGCTAAAAGTAGCAGCAAGATTACTAAAAGCATAAAGTGAAATACTAGATAAAGGTGACTGAACATTGGCTAAAAGCCTAATGTAGCTAAAAGCTAACTAAAATCTAAAAGTAGTGAAATACTAGATATAAGGGACTAAACATTTGCTAAAAGTAGCGAAAGTCTAGTTTGTATCTTAAAATAGCAAAAAGGTAAATAAATGTTAAAAGTAGCGTAGAAAAAGAAAAACAGAACCAGTGTGTGCTAATTTTTAAAAAAACAAACATTTTTGAAGAAACTGAAAAGATTTTAAATAAGAAAACATTTTTCATTCAAGCTAAATATAAAAAAACTAAAGTCTAAAACCTTCTAAAAACAGCTAAAAAACACAAAGTATTCAGAGGCAGTGAGTTTGCTAAAAAAACTCAAAAAAATTAAAACTGGGAAACAATAGAAGCAGTGCTGACTCAGCGTTCAGACTTTAAACTAAACAGGAAGTAACAGCAGCTGGACAAAACGGGTCAGCTGGTCCAGAACTCTGCTGCTTGCTTTCTAACTGGATTCCTTCAATTGTTTGTAAAAGTTTAAACGCTCTCACCTCTCTGAGTTGCTCCTACCGTCCTCTCCTGCTGATCAGCTGAGGGTCCTCGGGGGCTGCAGGTTCTTGGGGGTCTGAGGGTCTTCAGATCCAAACAGAGGCTCAGACAGGACAGAGCCTTTTCTGTTTCTGCTTCAGGATTTCTGTTTGAAGTCAAAGTGTAGAAAAACACAACATATGAGTTTATGAACACTGACAGACTTCACCTTCAGACTAAGTTTGGGGATGACTCTCAGCTACTACCACACCAAACTTTAGCTCCATGTCTCTTAGGTCAACTGAGTTACAGACATTTGCTGAGTTTTGCCGTCTTGAATCAGATTGAAGCTTTAACCGTTGATCAAGTGATTGTTTCCTGAAGGTTTCAGGAGATATTTTGCTAACAGGCAGACACAAATGGTGATAATTCAGCTGAGAAATAAAAACTAGGACAGCGTTTATAGCAGAAAGGTTAAAGTGTTGCATCATCTCAGCTGTGAAACAAACGTTTTCTCTTTCCAGACTCACTTTTCTCTCATCAAAGGATAAAAAAACTTTACATGTTTTAATTTTTGTTTTTCTGTTTCAAGTTTTCTTTTAATTTTGAAAACGTTATATTTGGATGTTTGTCATGTCAGGAACTGTGCAGCTTATCTTTCATCGTTTTCACTTCATGTAAAGTTTGTAGTGCTGCTGCTGCAGGAGATAACATCTCAACTTTCATCTACATTTAGTTTTTCTGACAAACTTCTGCACCTGGTGGAGGAGAGGGAAGTAAAAAGTAATGATGTCATAAAAAAGCTGTAATTAAACATAATGTAGACATGAAGGTCAGATTATCTGGTGTTAATGCAGATTACAGAGCAGATTAACAGGTAGAAACATCTGCTCCGACCTCAAATCTTTGTGGATTTAACCTCAGCGTTTATAGTCGCAGCTCAGAATGACTCTGTGTCTGCATTCAAAATTTTTTTTAAAAATCCACTTTCCCATCCTAAAACCACAACTCCCAACGAGATGACAAAAAAAAGAAAGAAAGATTCTGTGACTCGTCTTTCCTTTTGCCGTTGTGTTTCTCTCCGGGCCGTCTCCACTTTCAGAGTGACATCACCGGAGTTTCCCTTCTGCAGGAGCAGCTGCAGCCGTATAAATACTACGAGCCGCCTGGCAGAACTTCACTCTAACACAAGCACAGAGAGAGGAGTGTCAGCAGAGAGACAGACACAGAGCATGATGGGATACGCAGCTGCACAGGAGGACCCGGAGGCCGGGGTCCTGGGGACCACCCAGGTCTTAGTGGAGAAGAAGTCCTCCACAGGATGGACCAGGAAGGTGCTCGGAGCCCTGGTCCTCCTGGCTCTTTGTGCTGGAGGGGTCCGGCTGGGCATCTGGTTCTGGACTGAACGACTGCAGACCACACAGGACCACTCAGAACCAGAACCAGAACCCAGATACCCCAACCCTGAGGAGAACACAGGTGAATATTTCTAATATTATTAATCAGAACAATGGTATTTATTACTGCCGTAAACAAGCAAATACTGCATTTAATACATGCAAATACTACATTCATAAAGTCAAATACTACAGTTAATACAGACAAGTACAACAGTTACAACAGACAAATACTACAGTTTATAAAGGCAAATACTACAGATTATATAGACAAATACTACAGATTAATATAGTCAAATACTACAGTTAATACAGAAAAGTACTACAATCAATACAGACAAATACTACAGTTTAAACAGACAAGTACTACAAATTAAACAGAGAAGTACTACAGTTTAAACACAGAAGTACTACAGTTTAAACAGAGAAGTACTACAGATTAAACAGAGAAGTACTACAGTTTAAACAGAGATGTACTACAGTTTAAACAAAGGAGTACTACAGATTAAACAGAGAAGTACTACAATTTAAACAGAGAAACACTACAGTTTAAACAGAGAAGTACTACAGTTTAAACAGAGAAGTTCTACAATTTAAACAGAGAAGTACTACAGTTTAAACAGAGAAGTACTATAGATTAAACAGAGAAGTACTACAGATTAAACAGAGAAGTACTACAGTTTAAACAGAGAAGTTCTACAGTTTAAACAGAGAAGTACTACAGATTAAACAGAGAAGTACTACAGTTTAAACAGAGAAGTACTACAGTTTAAACAGAGAAGTACTACAGATTAAACAGAGAAGTACTACAGTTTAAACAGAGA
>JARVJO010000305.1:2983398-2994777 GCA_031762555.1 Cynodonichthys magdalenae
TGCCCTGATACTGTTAGCTTTCAGCTACCATTGTGCATATTTTAACATTTAGCTACTGCTCTGATACTGTTAGCTTTTAGCTACCGTTGTGCATATTTTAACATTTAGCTACTGCTCTGATACTGTTAGCTTTCAGCTACCGTTGTGCATATTTTAACATTTAGCTACTGCTCTGATACTGTTAGCTTTCAGCTACATGTTCTGAGTGTTAAATGATTAAAAAATTTAACCAAGCATCATAACCGGACAGAAAGGAGCCGAATGAGTCTGTTGAGCTGCATCTTTAGCTGAGAGTCATCTCCAACACATCATCTGAGATCAGGTTTCCAGTTTTCACCAGAACGGCTACAGTTTCATCAAATAATGATTTTTGACTGAAATTCTGTCATAAAAAACTTAATTTTCACTCTATTAAGAATACAGTCTTTTATTTTGTAAATAAAATCCACATGTAAATGTTTTTCATAATAAAGTCATTTTAGGTGCAGTGTTGAAATAATTATGTTCTGTAATTAATCATGCAGGTGTTTAATGAAATTTATGAATTTAATTAAAAAGTGATGGAGGCTGCAGGAGGAGGGGGTGCGGGGGGCTGGTCCCTCTGTGACAGCTCGCATCACTTCAGACCACCTCCTGGACCCCCACTCCACATCAGGACTCACCATGCTGTCGTAGTAGATCAGCTCCAGCTCGTAGTCCGGCAGGATGTCGGTCCGGTTGTTGACCAGGTCCAGGGCCATCTGGGCCGAGGGCAGGCACGCCTGCCCCCCCGGCCAGCCCCCGCTCATGGGGAACAGGGCTCCGATGTAGAGCTTCTTCTTCCCTGCGGACGGAAGAGGCCAGAGGAGGAGAAGGAGGGTGAGAGAAGCCCGGAGGAGCCGGTTCCGAGGACCGGAGGACAGCATCAACAGCATGGTGGTTCAAGGTGAGCCGAGCCGAACCAGGCCAAGGTTAGCCTGCCTTTTTTTTAATGAGCAGCTGGATGGTTTGGAGTGAACTCAACACGTGTCCGGACCGGAGCGGACCGGGACGGAGTTCGAGTTGACCGAAGATCTGATGGTTTTCAGACCGAATTATATGATCCGGTTCTTAGTGGGTTCTGGGTTAAAACATGGTGTTTATTTTCGGAACCGAGTCGGTTCATCAGGACCCAGGAGGAGGACGCGGAGCCAGACGGACCCAGATGATCCTGCAGCTCATCTCCACATGATGAGGAAGATTCTGCGATCCGAACCAAAAAACAAAAAAAAAAACACGATCATAAAAATAGATCCGCGCCTCTCTCTCTCTTTAACTCACGACTCTTTGTTTTTTACTGGATCGGAACGCAGATCGGAGCCGACAGAACCAGCAGAGTCAGATGATGGAGAGGTTCGACGAGCCGCAGCTGGAGGGATTCAGCGGCTGAAGCGACATTTTCTCCCCGCTTTCAGGCGGCCGTTTCCCGGCAGATGAGCGGATGTGCGGCGCGCAGAGATGGAGCTCTGCGTCTGATCCACTGCAGCTGAGAGTGAGGAGAGAGAGGCGCGGAGAGGGAGGAGGAGGAGGAGGAAGAGCTGCACGCGCTCAGTTCCGCCTGTTTAAAGGTGAGCTTTGATGCCAAAGTTTCCTCAGCTCACAATGAAACGTCTGAGACAAGGTTCGGTCCAAAAACAGCAGGATTACAGTACCGAAGCTCCTACAGTCTGCAGAGCTCCTTTCATCGCAACTTATGGTTATATTATAAAAAACACCTTAAAGGGACTTTCCGGATATTTTTAATTTGCACAGATTCCAAAGAACATTTGGTCATTTTTCTACTGGCTCTACTTGGTTCTGCTTTAGGTGAACCCACCCTTCCAGAGCTGAAGATTTGACATCAGCAGAATGCAGGTCACTGATTAGCCAGAGCGACTGTCAATCAAACCCACCATTTTTAAAACTTCACATAACTTATTTGTTTTTAATCATACTTTCATTAAATTGTCAACCCCGTGGTTCTATGAGGACTCGATTTTTTCATCAGCGAGAAGGTGGCCTCGATTCGACTGGACATTTTTTTAACCATGGCAGAAGATGGTGAGTGTTTGATCATTTTATTTTACATTTCTTCGTTGATGTGTTGTGTTTGCCTGAAAATTATATCATTTCAAGTTTCAAGAGGTACAATAGCTAGTTTAAACCCATTTAGCATTTAGCTTGAGGTATAAGCTCATTTTAGCTTTAACAGTTCAGTTTCAGCACTCTCTTTATTAACATTTCTCTAGTTCCAAATGTTTTACTACAGACTTTTACTGTTTTCAACCAAACAACTGACCTCAGAAAAGTCTACATTTTCAAAATAACATTTCTGTAACCAGTTAAACAGAATAAAAACAATTACACTGACAAGTAACCAAACTGGTAACCATTTAACACTGACTGCTAACCAGTCTGGTAACCAGTTATAAAGACTAGGGACAAGTACACAGACTAGTAACCAGACTGGCAACCAGCTATAAAGACTAGGAACAAGTACACAGACTAGTAACTAGACTGGCAACCAACTATAAAGACTAGGAACAAGTACACAGACTAGTAACCAGACTGGCAACCAGTTATAAAGACTAGTAACCAGTTACTCTGACTAGTACCCAGACTGGTAACAAGACCGGTAACTAGTAAACAGACTGGTAACCAGTTATACACACTAGTAACCAAACTGGTAACAAGTTATATGGACTCATAACCAGTTTTAAAAACTAGTAACCAGTTACACTGACTAGTAACCAAATTGGTATAACCTTATAAAGACTAGTAACTAGATACACAGACTAGTAACTAGAGTTGTAACTAGTTATACAGACTGTTAACCAGTTACTTAGAATAGTAACCAGACTAATAACCAGTTACACTTACTAGTAACCTGATTAGTAACAGATTAGTAACCAGTTACACAGGCTGATAAACAGTTATAACGACTGATATCGGGTGATACAGACTAATAACAAGACTGGTAACCAGTTACTTCAACTATTAACCAGACTACTAACCAGTTACACCGACTATTAACCAGAGTTAACCAGAGAGACTGGTAACTAGTTTGCGTAGCTAGTTACACAGACTAGTATCCAGTTATACAGGCTAGTAACCAGATTAGTAACCAAATCTACAGACTGATAGCCACTTATAAAACCAGTACCCAATCTGGTAACCACTTATACAGAATGGTAACCATTTATAAAGACTAGTAACTTGATATACAAACTAGTAACCTGACTGGTAACCAGTTAATTAGAATAGTAACTAACCTGATAACCTATTTCAATGACTTGTAACCAGTTATACATATTTGTAACCAGTTACACAAATAGTAACCAGACTACAGTAGTTACACTGACTGATAACCAGTTATACAGACTGATAACTCATAATACAGACTAATAACAAGACTGGTAACTAGTTACACTGACTTGTAAACAACCATATAACCAGTTTCATGGACTAGTAACCGGTTATACAGATTACTAACTAGTTAAACAGACTGGTAAACAGTTATACAGAGTAGTAACCAGACCAGTAACCAAATCTACTACCCAAATCTAGTACCCAAACAGGTAACCACTTACACCAAATGGTAACCATTTATAAAGACTAGTAACTAGTTATACCAACTTGTAAGCTGACTTGTAACCAGATATACATATTTGTAACCAGTTACACAAATAGTAACAAGACTAGTTACACTGGCTAGTAACCAGTTACACAGACTGGTAACCAGTGACACAGACTAATAACAAGACTGGTAGTTACACTGACTGGTAACCTGTTGTACAGATTAGTAACAAGTTGCACAGACTGGTAAACAGTTATACAGACTGGTGATACCGACTAATAATATTACTGGTAACTAGTTCAAATGACTTGTAACCAGACAGATAGCCAGTTAACCAGTGACACAGACTGGTAAACAGTTAAACTAGGTTCACACTGGATGCGTTTTGAACAGCGGGAGCAGCCAGTCTATGCAAAGTCTATGGTGGATGCGCGTCTCAGGCTCTCGCGGCGCGTCTAGTGCGATTAGCGTGGAGCGCAATGAAGCGGTAGGTGCGGTTTGAGCGTTTTCCGCTCCGTTTTCTACGTCAAAAACAGCCAACGCTCGAGTTCAAATATCTGAACTTTGGCTGCTTGATGCGCCGCATCAACCAATCAGAGAGACTAATTTTTCCACGTGACGGTTTCCTGAATGTTGCCCACTACCTGAAACAGACAGACAGGAGCTCTTTAGCTGAAATGGACCATCTGTAGTTGGTGTTCTGGCTGGAGATATCTGCACCGATGTGGGTCAGTGGCCCCTTAAACTGACCGCGGTGTTAACCGAGCTCGGGACAAAAATAGTTTGTCAGCTCGCAGCTCCTGGTGTGGTGAAATTCACTGAACAGACCGCCTCTAAATTATCTGGTGAATTAGTTATGTGGTTAGCACAACATTCGCTTGCTGTCACTAAATAAATCAAAGCCATTTTATTTATTTCATCCAACATTAAAGACGGACCGGAAAAAAACCAAGACGCTCCTCCCATTTAGACGCGCGTCTAGTTTTGTTCTGGTCTGAAAATAGAGCGTCCAACTTGAGGCGTTGGGCACGTTTTAGATGCTCAAAACGTGTTTGGTGTGAACGCAGCTTTATACAGATGGGTCAACTGTTATACAGATTAGTAACCAGTTACACAGACTGGTGATACAGACTAATAACAAGACTGGTAACTTGTTAAACTGACTGGTAACCAGTTATACACACAATAACAAGTTGTACGACTTGTAACCAGATAACCATTTACACTGACTGATAACCAGTTAACAGGTGATTTCTGACCAAAGTTAACTGTTGAGATTCTTTTCCTCCAAAAAACTGCTTCAATTAAAACCATAGAAGAAGAAATCTTAACTTTTCGCCTCCGGTGACACGTCTCCCAACCCGTCTGGAGTTTTTATGGGACGTTCATTAGTTTTTCAGCAGGTCTGTGAGCTGAAACACCTAAAAGCCTAACCCTCCAGGCTGCTCCTGACCAACAGAGTGATGAAGTGACACAAAGTGAAGCAAGAGAGCTGCAATAAATTCAATCTGATGACGGTTTTAACGCTCACTGAGGACACCACCAACATTTGCTGCTTCAAATTCTTCCTGTCAAGTTCCTCAGATGAAATTTATCACTTACCAGGAAACTATGTTTTTACACACATCTTGTGTTGATGTGTTTGTCTGTTAGCACAATAGCTCATGAACCACTAGACAGATTTTCTTGAACCTTTCAAGAAATAATTACTGGATTATCTACAACTCAAGTCAATCCGATTCAAGACAGCCGCAGCAAACTAAACCTGGGAAACATAGAAATGGTTTCAACTCTGGCATTGGGCGATGTGCATTTCTTTAACAACTGAAAGACCTTTAATGAAGCCTAAGCTCCTGAAAAATAGAGGTTGGTTACTTATTTGGCTTAAAACCATTTTAAAGCTGGTTTCCAGACAAAATAGGACATTTAAAGATACTGTATGTATCAACACTGACAATATCAAGTAAATATGAGAAAATCTGAATAAAACTGTCAGGCTACAGGTTAGTTTTCTTATTTACAGTTTATTTGACATTATAAAAACATTTTGTGTTGCTAACGTTAGCCTCTGTGCTGTTTGGGCAGTAAACCTACACAAGGTGTAGCTCTGGTGTGTAACCAGCGCTCCAGATTCATGTTTCTGTTCTGCCTCCATGAAATGTTGGGTTTAAATCAGCCTCAGTTTTTCTGCCTTCCTCTCTGTTGATCAGAGAGCAGCAGAGACTGTCGTGTTGTGTTGATGAGAAAGAGGCTGGAGTCTCTGCACGCAAGCTGTTCAGACCCTCTGTTCCTGTTCTGCATCGACCCGAGCACATGTGACCCACCACAACAACTGGGTCTTTACAACCAGGTCTTTAGAACTGGGTCTTTACAACCGGGGCTTTAGAACTGGGTCTTTACAACCAGGGCTTTAGAACTGGGTCTTTACAACCAGGTCTTTAGAACTGGGTCTTTACAACCAGGTCTTTAGAACTGAGTCTTTACAACCAGGTCTTTAGAACTGAGTCTTTACAACCAGGTCTTTGGAACTGAGTCTTTACAACCAGGTCTTTATGACTGAGTCTTTACAACAAGGTCTTTGGAACTGAGTCTTTACAACAAGTCTTTAGAACTGGGTCTTTACAACCAGGTCTTTATGACTGAGTCTTTACAACAAGGTCTTTGGAACTGAGTCTTTACAACAAGTCTTTAGAACTGGGTCTTTACAACCAGGTCTTTATGACTGAGTCTTTACAAAAAGGTCTTTGGAACTGAGTCTTTACAACCACTCTTTAGAACTGGGTCTTTACAACCAGGTCTTTAAAACTGGGTCTTTACAACCAGGTCTTTAAAACTGGGTCTTTACAACCAGGTCTTTAGAACTGAGTCTTTACAACCAGGTCTTTATGACTGAGTCTTTACAACCAGGTCTTTGGAACTGAGTCTTTACAACCAGGTCTTTATGACTGAGTCTTTACAACCAGGTCTTTGGAACTGAGTCTTTACAACCAGGTCTTTATGACTGAGTCTTTACAACCAGGTCTTTAGAACTGGGACTTTACAACCAGTCTTTAGAACTGGGTCTTTACAACCAGTCTTTAGAACTGGGTCTTTACAATCGGGTCTTTACAACCAGGTCTTTAAAACTGGGTCTTTACAACCAGGTCTTTAGAACTTAGTCTCTACAACCTGTCTTTAGAACAGGGGCTTTACAGCCAGGTCTTTAGAACTGGGCCTTTGCAGGTCTTTAGAACCAGGTCTGTAGAACTGGGTTTTTGCAGGTCTTTAGAACTGGGTCTTCAAAACTTGGTCTTCAAATTTGTTCAGGTTCATGTTTACTCTGAGAAACATTTCTTCAACATCAGCCTGTGAACCTCCAGGAACTCAGGAGACCAGTTGGAGGTTTTGGAGGCAATGTTGCCCCCTTCTGTTCTGATGGAGAACTCTAGCTGTTCCACAGTCCTGGGTCTTGATGACAGAGGCACTAATGCACCCCCATACCATCAGCGAGGTAAACTGTGTGCTGATAACAGGCTGTATGGTCCTCTTCGATACGAAGGATGTGATTTTCCAAAAGGAAATTCAGATTTGGATCTGTCTGGCCACAGAACAGTTCTCCACTTTGCCTCAGTCTATTTTAAATAAACAAATATATGGCTTCTTTTTTGTGTGATAGAGCTTGATGAACCTATCTTTACTTCTGAGGATCTAAATTGCTTTTTTTGTACCCAGTTCTCCTACTGACCTGTTTCTAATTAACCTTTTTAATTAACAACAAATGGTCCTCCAGTTGTTTTCTGATAATTTTTACAGACCTTTGCTGCTATAAAAATTCAAAATTACATTATTTTTTTTTTACAAAAATGTTACACTATCTTAGTTTAAACACTTCAGTTTTGAAAAACAGGTTTATGAGATTTATAAACGACTCCCCAACTTTTTCAGAATCAGGGTTTTGCTTGTTTGGGTGATTTTAGCTACTTCCTGTTATGCTGGTTTTAGCTGTTTAATTTAAGCTGAATATTCTCTGAACATTTAATTTCTCGGGTTTATTTAAAAATTTCGATTTTTTTTATCCTTCGGGGAGATGCTCCTCAGTCTTTTGTTTTAGCACAGTGTAGAAATGTTCTGTAGGGTCTCAGCACCGATGATGATGATGATGATGATGATGACTGCTCTTCATTGTGTGAACTTCTTTCTGCAGCTCCTCTGTTAGCGCTCTAATTACAAACGCAGCTCCCGTTTGAAGTTACTTATTGCTCCGATTGAGAGGACCGTTATTACTCGGGTCTAAATTAAAAACTCTCCGGAGTCGAGCGCTGGAATGTGACTGTTATATAACTTGGCTCATTACCCGGATCTCATTATCTGGATCTCTCCGTGTAGTGGAGAGCCACTCAGATCCAGCTGCTAACAAGCCCTCACAGGCTGACGCCGGAGCCCTGATCATCTCTGGCATTTGCCTTCCTCCTCCACCTCCTCTTCCTCTCCACCACCCAGTGACCCATCCATCGCTCCATCAATTATTCAGCTGTGAACTTTATCTGCTGCTGCTCCCCGTCAGCCTGCAGCCGACACCAGCGAGATGCAGCGAGTTAACAGCCCTCATGGTGGCGAACGCCTCCTTCAGAGATTATCTGTGACAGCCCGAGAGGAAGAACTGAAACATGTAGCTGAGCTGCTTTAATCACCAGCTTATACTCCATATTTACACGTCTCAACTCACTACATGTGAGCGTGTTGTTTGTCCTGAGAATCATCAGCTGTTTCCCACCTGGAAGATGACTTCATTCAGTTTTTAACAACATCTTCCTGCAGCTCGTAAAACCTCAACCAGTCAGACGCTTGAGTCAAATTAAATGCTGCCGTTCACAGCAGAGCTTTAATTCAAGATGGGCCCGACAGCCAAGACACAAGACGTCTTCATGCTTGGAGCGTGTGACGGGGATGACTCCCAGCTACTACCACGTAAATCTGAGGTGGATATCTGTAAAAATGACCGAGTCAGAGACATCTTTGTGTTTGAACACTCTAAAAATGAAATGTTGGATTAACCATGTTATGTCAACTGGTTCCACCTAACTGAGCTGAGTAAATTCAAAGCAACGTACTCATGTTCTTTGGTTAAAAAACTGGTATATTGCTGTGAATTTACTCAACTCAGTTAAGTGGAACCAGTTGACATAACATAGTTAAGTTAATCCAACATTTCATTTTTTAGAGTGAAGGTTGGACATTTTTAATTGACCCAAAGACTGAACAAAGAGTGAACGCTGAAATATTTCTGTTGAAGAAGCTGAAAATGTTTAAAAGCAAAACTCCTAATGTGAGTTTTATTTGAACAGCTGATAATTCATGAAAACAGGGAAAAAAGTAATTTTGTGAAAAGTCAGTAAAAAAAAAATACCAAAAATGTACCAAAAAAACTCAACAGGGCAGATACGTAGCAAACATTAGCAGAAAAATGAGAAGTACAAAAAACACACAATTTGTGATAAAATAGCTTAAAAAAGCTGAAGTGAGCTGAAAATACCTTTAATCCGTAGCTGGAAAAGCTTAAATTAGTGCAAAAAAAGCAGAAAGAGCATGTTTTCTGAATTACTGAATTTACTGTTGAAGTTTTGTGAGTTGGTTGAGTATAAGATTTTGCTGATTATGTATAGGGCTCATAAAAACGAATTACCTTTGAACATTCAATCTATTTTCATTAAGAGGGAAAGTATTTATAATCTTAAAGGATTTAAAATGTTTGTTAAACCTAAAATACGGACAAACTTGAAAGAAAGATGTACTTCAGTTCAAGGAATAAGATTGTGGAACAACTTGGCTAGAGATTATAAAAATGCTGATTCGATTAAGTTATTTGGAAGAATGGTTAAATTTGATTTGTTGAGGAAATATGGAATTACATAATAGGTATTCATATGAGCTGCGTTTTGAGAAATTTTTATTTTTTGCTTTGTTTATACTGATCAGTAGGGTGTGTAATCATTAATTAGGTATATGTATGTATATATGTATGTGTGCATATATATATATAAATAGTATTCTTTTGTTTGTTAAATAGGGCAGATGTTATAAGACTCTTTTCTTCTTTCTGCTCCCTTTCATTTAATGACTTTGTGTTAATGTTGTGTTGAAATTTGTTTTGTTTTTTTATTTTTTATTAAATCAAATAAACATTATTAAAAAAAAAAAATTAAGCAGTAAGAAGCTGAAATTATGACAAAAAGGTGAATTCAGTAGAAAAAAGTTAAAATTAGCTTAAATCAGCTAAAAGGTACCCTAACGTAGAAGAAAACTGAAAAAATTAGCATAATAAGTAGAAAAAAGCACAAAAAAGTTGAAATCAGCAGAATAGCAAAAATGATCAGAAAATAGATGAAATAGCAAAAAAAGCTACAATTTCAAAAAGAAAAGAAAGAAGCTGAAGAAGGCTGAAATTAGCAAAAAGAAGCAAAACCAGAGGAAAAGGTAGAAACTGCAGTAAAAATTAGAAACATTTTAAAGGGTTTTAAAGATGACAAAAACAGCTCCGTTCATTTTCAATTGAAAAAGGGGCCAAAAAAGCTGAAAGTAGCCAAAATACCAAAACCCATAGCATAAATGAGCTGAATGTTTTGATACATGAAATGTTGAAGTAGCAGAAAAACTGTGGAACGAGTTATGTGCTGAAAAACTTACAGAAGAAAATGGATCGTACCTACACATAAAGATTTTAATTTCTTCTCTTTCTTACTGCAGTTCTTACAGTAAAATCAGCAGAAACTTGTTTTTTATCCGATGCAGACACAGACAGCAGCAGGTATTAACCTTTCCCCAGCTGAGGGGGCAGGAAGTGGGCGGTGACGGCTCATGAAGTGGAGACAGAACCGAGTTAGAGGGAGGTCAGGACGGAGAGGGAACATTTCTATTTGAGGAAACAAATTCTCTGCTGCTCTGGTAATTATGTGTTTGTGGAGTCTGTCTGTGACATTTGCAGAGGCTTGATGAGAAATCGATGGCTTCAAATTATACTTTACGTTTGGTTATCGTCCTCACACAGACGTGGCTTTGTGCACACTGTGTGGATCTGAGTTTAATTATTAAAGGAGACGTGAAATATCAGGGAAATACTCCCGTTTGGCCAGCAGGTGGAGCTGTTTGTGTTTTTACACTAAATCATACTAAATATCAAAACATCAACTGTTTCTGATTCTCTAGCAGAGGTGTCAAACTCCAGTCCTTGAGGGCCACGATCCTGCATGTTTTAGAGGTTTTCCTGCTCCAACACACTTAAATTCAATAGATAGGTGATTAACAGGCTTCTTCGCAATTTGAAGAGTTAATTCAATCACTGAATCAGGTGTGATGCAGCAGGAAAATCTCTAAAACATGCAGGATCAGTTTGACACACCTGCTAGTCTCAGATTCATTGGTCTTATGGAAAATCACTGAAACATCACATTTAAAAGGACAGGGAGAGACATGTAAGTACACAAAGAGACATGTGGGACATGTAAGGACACAAAGAGACAGGTGGGACATGTAAGGACACAAAGAGACAGGTGGGACATGTATGACACAAATAGACAGATGGGACATGTATGACAAAAAGGGGCAGGTGGGACATGCATGGACACAAAGGGACAGGTGGGACATGTATGGACACAAAGGAAACAGGTGGGACATGTATGGACACAAAGGGACAAGTGGGACATGTATGGACACAAAGGGACAGGTGGGACATGTATGGACACAAAGGGGCAAGTGGGACATGTATGGACACAAAGAGACAGGTGGGACATGTATGGACACAAATAGACAGGTGGGACATGTATGACAAA
>JARVJO010000305.1:3012941-3039256 GCA_031762555.1 Cynodonichthys magdalenae
AGCCTGTTTCTTCCACATCAAAGCCCATTTCCTCCACATCAAAGCCCATTTCCTCCACATCAAAGCCCGTTTCCTCCCTATTAAACTTAATTTCCTTCACATCAAAGCCTGTTTCCTCCACATCAAACCTAGTTTCCTCCACATCAAACCTTGTTTCCTCCACATCAAAGCCTGTTTCCTCCACATCAAACCTTATTTTCTCCACATTAAACCTAGTTTCCTCCACATTAAACTTAATTTCCCTCACATCTAAGCCTGTTTCTTCCACATCTAAGCCTGTTTCTTCCACATCAAAGCCCATTTCCTCCACATCAAAGCCCATTTCCTCCACATCAAAGCCCGTTTCCTCCACATCAAAGCCTGTTTCCTTCACACTAAAGCCCATTTCCTTCACATCAAAGCCCATTTCCTTCACATCAAAGCATTTTTCCTCCACATCAAAGCCCGTTTCCTCCACATCAAAGCCCGTTTCCTCCACATAAAAAGCCTGTTTCCTCTACATCAAAGCCCGTTTCCTCCACATCAAAGCCTGTTTCCTCCACATCAAAGCCCGTTTCCTTCACACCAAAGCCCATTTCCTCCACATCAAAGCCGGTTCCTCCACATAAAAAGCCTGTTTCCTCCACATCAAGGCCCGTTTCCTCCACATCAAAGCCTGTTTCCTTCACATCAAAGCCCGTTTTCTTCACACCAAAGCCCATTTCCTTCACATCAAAGCCCATTTCCTTCACACTAAAGCCCATTTCCTTCACATCAAAGCCCGTTCCTCCACATCAAAGCCCGTTTCCTTCACATAAAAAGCCTGTTTCCTCTACATCAAAGCCCGTTTCCTCCACATCAAAGCCTGTTTCCTCCACATCAAAGCCTGTTTCCTCCACATCAAAGCCTGTTTCCTCCACATCAAAGCTTGTTTACACTGTTACCTTGGAGGTGGCGTGGTTCAGCATCTCCTGCCAGGTGGGATCCAGTGTGTTCTTTCCATCAGCCATCAGGCCCTGCTCTGCCACGTACACCATCTCCCTGGCGGCTGTGTGCATAGAAACGGCTCGCTCATAGCTCAGGGCTGCTTTTTGGGTCTCCTGCTGAGCCTACAAGTGAGCAAGTGAACGGTTTAATTCAGGTGAACTGTAATGAGGACTCCGCTGAGCAAATACCAGCAAACCTATATCAAGTCTTGAGATAAGATTTTTATATGTTTAAAAGTCAACCAAGAATAAAAAAAGGAAGCTTTACACTTTTAAAACTTAACTGAGTATTGTTTCTGCTATTGTGGGATTAAAAGATGGAGTTTTTAAGTTTCAGACAGGAAATATGGATTATTACCTCTTTAGCGAGGCGACGGGCTTCATAATAGGGTCGGGCTTTTTCGATGCAGCTGCCGAGCTGCGAGCTCTGAGCGTTCAGCTTCCTGGCAGACTCGGTGAGGATCTTCCTGTAGCATGACCTGGCGTCCTTCACAGTTAATGCACACACAAATTAAAAGATTAGATTAACCTGAACTGGAACATTAGGTCCAATTTCATGCAGGAAAACCAGCTGGAAGCGAAGAATCAATTCACGAAGCATCAGACTGACACCACAGATGTATTCGCCCATTTTAGGAGCTGAAATCTTTTCAAACAATCAAACAAGGCATTTCCCATTCAAAAGACTGGATCAATTAATAATTTACTCATTTATACTTACATCCAGTTCCAGTTCTAGTTTGTTGATTTCTGTGCTGGCTTCATTCAGGTGCTCCAACTCTTCCTAAGTCCAAAACAAACAAAATGTCAAAAATTCTAAAACAATAATTTAATATTTTTCCCTATATTTAAGCCATAAATTGCATAATTTGAGTTTATTAGTGATGGACTGAAACTGGAGGATGAATCCTGACAGGATAATCTCTTTGATCTCACAACCGGATTAGCAAAGATTATTGTAAATTATAATTAAGACGAAGTAAACAATAATTAATTAATAAGCAGCCTCTCCGCTAGGCCTATAAATCCAGAATAATCCACCAATAATCAAATATCTGCCGTCTTATGAAGGTTAAATTCCCGCTGACAGGTAACCATCAGATGCCGAGGGTCTCACCTGAATCCGGGGGTCCAGCTCCTCTTCATACGGACTGTGCACCGGTTCCCCGACGCCTTTTTGGTTTTCATCCTCCCTGCAGGTGTCTTTCAGCTCCGTCTCTGCTTTCGTTCCTGCGGTTTCAGCAGCTTCCTCCCCGGGGGTCATCTCCCGCCACTCACCGACATCTGACTCCCCGGAACCGGCGGGGCTTTCACGCAAGTCGCCCAGCTCCATTCCAGGCCGAGCGGCAGTGTTTTTTAACCCTCAAAGGACGCGTTAATGTCTGCGTTTCGAACCACCTGCTCGTCTAACAGCGGCTGTTGAAAGTGTGCTGATTAGAATCAGAAAGCACTCGTAGCAAGAACCTAAAACGAGATTGAAACAGCAGCCATTTTCACATAAAAACTCCTCTGCAGCCTACTAGCCTAGTTTAGCGTGCTAAATAGCTAACCCCATAAAAACCCATCGCAACTTATTAGCCTAGCGTGCTAACTAGCTAACACTGCAAAACGCTACGGCAGATTGTTAGCTGAAAAGCTCACACCGTAAAATAGACCGTAGCCAGTTAGCTTAAACTAGCGTACTAACACCGGAACGTAACGGTTGTTTTTTTCAGCGAACAGATAAGAACTAATAACTGCCTGGAGGTGCAGAGTCGAAAGAGGTTGATCATCGTGACCCCCCTTTAAGCCCCCTTGATCCTCCATCTCCCTCCCCCCGGTACCTCAACACCTTCTGCTAGGCTAACCAGCTAGCTGTTTCGTTCTCGCATCATTCCTGACAAATGAAAACAGACTGCTGTGAGCGAGGAAATGGGAGTCACCTGGAAGGGAAACCGCGGAGGGACAAAAAGTTCTGAAAAAAGGCGGATCTTCAAAATAAATACATAAAGAACAGTTTACACCGTTTCTGTTAAATACACGTTTACTCAGCTACTAAATACATCTGATTAAAATTATTAGAAACTATTTCTTATCTGTTAAATAAAAAGGGTTAAAATAGTTTAAAACTTTTTAACTTTTGAAATCACAAAGCTTCTTCCATCCTTAACAATTAGAATTTCATTAGATTTGAACACCCAAAAACAAACGTTTACTGTAAATATCCTACAAACATACATTTAAATTAGTCTTTAATGAAACATGAGGTTTATGTAATAAAACATTTTTCTGAAAAAGCAGCTCATCTGTTGTAATAAAAAGAAAATATTTATAAAGACCATATTTAAGCTTTGTGATCAAATTAGCATAATTTGATCGGCTGCACAGAGGTTGTTGTTGAACATAAAAAGGTAAAATTTTGGAGCATATAAAATCGACATCAACAGAACATTACAGGTTAAAGACAAGTTTTTTAAATTTTGTTATAAAGCTTCTAAGGAGCAGGTGCAGAAAGGATCTCGAGCAAATTTACAATTTAGCAGAAATAGTTAGGGACAGACAACACTTTATTTGCACCTGTGTGGATACTTTTCAGGGAGAGAAAGAGAAAACGTTTTATTCTTATGATATCAGATGAATTTAGACTTGGGAAGAAAGTTTTCTTTAGGGGAAAAAGTACTTTGCATTTTTGGATCACCTGTGCCTTGTTAAATAAATATTTTTCACGACAGGACCAGGACCAAAACATCTCACACCCTCAAGAACTAGACCAATACATCTCAAACACTAACCATACTGACCAAGAACCGAACGAGCTCACATTCCAACAGGCAGGTACTTCACACATTTGTGGAGGAACCAGGACATTCCTCTCAGGAGTCCTCAGACTCCAGCCTGATCTACATGTGAATCCAAGTCCTTTCAGGGTCTAGGACGAGGTGGTTCTCGAAACTGCCAATGTACAAATGTACATTCACATGTACACATTATGTAAACAGTATAACTTTAACAAAAATGTGATTTATGGGCAAATTAAGCTTTTACATTGTTCATAGTTTATCCCAAACTGAACTTTGATGTTCCATCATAACATAATGGAAAAGACTGATCTTAAAATGAATGTAATCTTTTTTTTAATAAACAGAAAAGTCTAAATGTTCCTGTTAATCTGAAAAGACCTATTTGAAACATATTGAAGCTGCAGGCAGCAGGAATTATGGTAATGTCTTAAAAAAACAATTAAACACATAAATAAATAAATAAAACTCAATTCATTGACAGTCTTATTTCTTATTAAAGCAGTTTATTTTAAAAACAACGTGTAGAAGTCCTACCTGAGTGGCCATCTCCATCTTTTATCTGCTCTCTGTTCGCGGTCGGGATCAAAAAATTCGACATGAATCAAGGTGCGTGGGGCGTGTCGCTCAGGTACTGCAAGCTGCAGCTAGACTCTTGCAAAAGTGGACTAAAGCTGGTCGAAAAAAGCGGGACCGACTGAGAGTTTGCAAGGCCGACGCAGGATGAATGTTTTACAAAATAAAAAAAAAGAGAAAAATAGCTAAAACAGAAAGATTGTGACAACATAAGACAACTGAATAACTTCTATAAACAGTCTAACAGAACACAACAAAAGTCATTAATGTACAAAATAAACATGTTCTGTCATGTATCAGTGGATGATTAGGTGTCACTTTAGTACTTAGTTTAAAGGAGAGTTGTAAAAAAAGGTCGTTCTTATTTTCCTCTTTATGCTTCAGTGCTCACTTTAGGAGATATTCCCTCTGCTGGTGAACTACAGGCATTACACATAAAAACCTCAAATCTATCTGAACAATGATGATGGGACCTTCTTCATGAACAAACAGGAAGGTAAAAACTAAACTTTAACTAACTTTAACTAAACTTTAAACTAAGGACTGAAGTGACACCTAATAATCCACTGATACATGACAGAACATGTTTATTTTGTACATTAATGGCTTTTATGAAGTCACATTTTGTTTTGTTCATCAATTATCTTACTGCAATGTTGTCACAATCTTTGTTTTAGCTACTTTTCTCTTATTTTAATTTTGTAAAACATTTATCCTGGGTCCGTCTCGTGTTTTTCGTCCAGCTTTTGTCCACTGCGACTCTTCTGGACTCCCGAGGAGCGTCAGTTTGAATCCAAACGGCCACCGTAGACAAGAAACACCCGATTGACAGCGTGAGTTTTAGCAATTTTATCATCTTTAAACTCTTATTTCCACGAGTGCTTGTTTTTCTTTTTGCTGAAGCCTAATTTTGGTTTTAAAGAAAATCATTTAATAAAATTTTCATATTTTTAAAGACATTTCCTCAAACTATTTTTTTCATACTTTGTACGAACAAAACATCTGCATTTTATCAGAATAAACCAACAGTTCTTCTGGTCTTAAAGTCTGAACTTTGGCTGATTTAGAAGTTTACTGAATTGTGCAACATTTAAGCCTTAAAATGTTCCTAAACTCGAGATGAACTAAAGTTGTGTTGACACACAGCAGCCTCTTGTTTCCAGCAGTTTGACCCAAAGAATTAATAACAATTATAAAAACAAGCTGGACAGAAAACAGGATTTTCACTTTGACAAGCTGTTAGCTTGAAAGCAAACTGTCTGGATGCAAAGTATGAACAAAACTGGATTAAGACTTGTGGACAGGACTACATAGAATTATTTTAAACACTAAAGAAAACATGTTCTGAGAAAACCAAGTGCCTAAACTTAAAGCTTAATAAAGCAAAAAGCAGATTAAATGAGCTAAAAGTAGCAAAAATGTTAGTTTTATATGTAAAAAGGCTTAAAAAGTGCGGTTTATGCTGCAATTTATTTTACTGTTATTTATCCACAATAAATACAGAGACATTAACTTTGTATCATGAAGCATCAAAGTAAAACCAACTTGTTCAATCTTTTTAGTTTTTATTCAAAAAATATACAAATGATCAAGTGTTTGCAACAAACTGACAGGATTTCAAACTCAATCAGTTTCAGCAGGAAGAGCTGATTTTCATAGAAGACGTGAAGAGTTCAGAGACAGATCATGTGACCACTCCCAACAAAAACAAAATGTTTCCTTCTCCGTGGAATTAACTCAAACTAAATAATTTAAACAAAGTAAAGAAAAAAGGCAAATGAGGCTGTAGCACTGAATCAAAGAGCACAAAGAGCAGGATATAAAAATACATCTGTGCTGAATTACAGCAGACTGGATGGTTCTGACTGGGTTCTGGCTGCCTTCGACCCGGTCAGAACCGGTTTTGGACTGGATGGTTCTGACTGGGTTCTGGCTGCCTTCGACCCGGTCAGAACCAGTTTTGGACTAAAAAGACCTGAGTAGTGTTGGCATCAAGAACAGAAATGTTTTCATCTTTGGAATGTTTCACTCGAACGAGGTTATGAGACGAGGCTGCTGGGGGTCCTCAGCTCCAGGTGGGATCATACTGGGTCCAACCCGGAGGCGGGGCCAAGTAGATCCTCCGTCCCCTGAAGAAGAAACTGACGACCCCCCTGTACCCCGTCCTCGGCACTCCGGACTTCAAGTCGTCCATGATTCCCAGGTTTCTGGCCAGCACTTTGAAACTGTCCTTGGTGGAGTACTGAAGGCGGAACGGTCCAGTTCCTGTCAGCTGACCCTGCTTCACAGCTTCATACGTGACCACAGGAGCTCCGTAGACCTCCTTCTGGAAGCTGTCCCTGTAGTCCTGCTCCTTCAGGTAAGTCAGGTCCAGTTTGGTGAAAGGCACGAAGTCGGTGTTGAGCTTGATGTAGCGCAGGTACTTGTCGTAGAACTGACCCAGACTCACTCCCTGCCGGCCGAACGTCAAAGTCCGGGAGATCTCCGGCCGGACGCAGGCTCGGCCCCGGCGCTGCTCCGGGTGTCGCATCCAGTCGTCCCAGAAGGAGGCGGGCCACTTGGGCTCCAGCTCCTCCCACAGCTCCCTGAGGAGCATCCAGCCCAGGCCCGGAAAGAAGTCCGTCCGGTAGAGCAGGTCCGCCCTGCCGGGATCCACGTACCCGTCCCGCCCGTTGTCGTTCCAGGCCGAGACGCACCACAGGCTGGGGTCGGACTTCAGGAGGGGCTGCAGGGCTCGGAAATACTCAAAGAAGTCTGGCGCCACCTGCAGGACAGAAATAACTCAGATCAAATTAGCATAATTTGATCTAATTTGATAACTCAGAAATAACAAATCCTAAAAGTTCCTAAATGAAGCAACTGGACTTTTGTTTTGTTAAAGAGGGAGAAGATCTGAGAGATAATCTCTGTTTATGTAGCTAAATTTACATAGAGATTAAACTCACTCCCTTTACACCTGAGGGTCATTAAAGTTCACCTGCTCTCACTCAGGAGTGAAACTGACTGGTATCAGGCTTAACCAAGTAATAAATTAAATTATATTATTATAATATATATCAATGGGCTTAATGTTCCATCATAGGTTTCAGAAATATGAGTCAAGACCACCTCCTCTGTTTAAAGATGGTTAACTTTAAATGACTCTCAGGAGGGAGGGGGTGGGATTAATCCGCAGAAACACAGCCCCTCATGTTGTTTAAATGCTGTTTTGGTTTTGAAATTAAATAGAAAATAAAGTTAGTGACTAAATACAAACTAATATTTGTGTTTGTTTACCGAAAATTAGTAGAACCTAATTCAGCAAAAAAGCTAATCTGCTAAATGAGAAGCTAGTTCCTCCACCGTTAGCATCGTTTTGTTTACGTTCAGAGCATGGCTGCATTTCAGTTAAACCTGTTCTAACAGCAACATTTTACTTTTGTATTCTTTGATTTTATTTTAGCAAAAATAAAAAATTTTAAATAAAATATATTTTTAAATCTGAAGACCGTTTACCTCCAGGTCGTCCTCCACGACCACCACAGAGGAGTAGGACAGGTTTTTGAAAACCTGGTTCAGGGCCCAGCGGTAGTGTCTAGAGATCTTGTAGTAGCCCTGAAACTTCTTGTGCTCGGGCCGGACCGGGACGTCGGACAGGTCTGGCTGTCTCAGGTGGGTCACCTTGTCCCCATAGGAGCGGATCACCTCTGCGGTCTCGGCGTGCCCGCAGTCCTGACTCACGAGGATGGGGTGGAGGTCTGCGGAGGGCCGGTGCTGGATCAGTTTGTCCACGCAGCGCCTCACGGTGACCCGGTTACAGGCGATCACCAGGATGGGGATGACGGGTCGGCTCGGGGGGACCACTTTTGACCCCTTTTTGTCCTTTGGTTCCCACAGAGACCAGTCGTTCAGGATCTGGGTCAGGATGTCTTTCTGCTTTCTCAGCTCAGACTCGAAGGCATCGGCGATCCGGTTCAAGTCGTCCACCATGTCACCTGTAGGCTTTTCAGCCACGCCCCTCTGCACCTGGCCCAGCTGGCCCGGTGAGCTGCGGCCCAGCAGCAGCAGCACCAGGACCGCGTTCCAGGAGACAAACAGGAAGGCAGCGCAGCAAATGAGGGAGACTCTCTTTCGGATCATGGCCCAGAGGAAGAGGAGGGTCAGGCCGGGGGTGGGACAGACAAAGGTGTCCTGGTTACAGACAAGAGGATCGGGTTCTGGGAGGGCCTGCCCGGGTCCAGTTTCATCACAAACACATAATCAGATCTGGCCCAAGGTGCAGCTGGTTATCTTAATGAGACATGGCTCGGTCTGTGGGGGGGGGGAGTGGACTCATCCTCACAGTAAAAGTTCTGATTCTGGCAGAACCTCAGCTTTGAAACCCTGTTTTTATCTGAAACACAAAAAACAACAAATAAAAACAAATAAACAACGAGCTGCAAAGGAAACAGCTGTTGAGTCACACCCAGCTGGTTCAGGTCGGGTTTCTTTAAATCACCTGTGGCTGCCAGGTCACAAGAACCGAACCGGGTCTAAGCGGGTTTGTGAGCCCTGCAGTCCCCCCCCCCCACACACACCCTGTAGAAGTGTGAAACCAGTCCTCACCCTGACGGAACCACTTCCTCCTTCGACACTCATGACTTCTCCGATGACAACCGGCAACAGTTGAGTTCGCCTCCGGTTCGACAGGGGGTCGGAATCGAACCGGACCAGGACGGGTTTCCCGCTGCTTTCCGGGCCGTTAGAAGAACTTGCCTTCCCGAACTTTGTCTGGTTTTAATCAGAACTGGAACCGAGAACAGGAGGAGGAGAAGGGAAAGTAACACGACAGCTTCCTCGTCTGAAGGCGGAGCCGGAAGTCCCGCCCCATCAACCGTCACTCTCAGGAGTTACGCAACAGTTTCACTATTTTTTTCTTTCTTTTTAAAATCTGCATTTAAAACGAATTAAAAGCAGTTTAATATTTGTGTTTTGGTTTAACAAACGTTGAGAATTAGAGGCCCGGCGTTAGTTGAGTGAATCCATGTCTCCCGCCGCCTTTTATAAGATAAAACTGAGATGAAAAATGAGTTAGGTTAAATCTCGCGTCATATCGCGAGATCGCACGCTCATTATGAGATGTGAGTGACTCCAAGCTACTACCACACCAGGTTTTAGCTTATTTGACTAAATTTTTGTCTTTTTAGCTGTGGTGGCCATTTTTGATTGAGTTAAGAGTTGTTAATGAGATATTTTGCTAACAGACAGACTAACTGATCGTAGAAGACAAAAAAAGCCAGTGTTGCAAAAATTTGGTGAGATGTGCTCACAGATCAAACAAAACCTGATCAATGTTTGACCAAAATCCAATTTCAAATAGAAAAATTGTGATTTTTCAGGTAAATCACTGCTTTGTTTTACAGTTTTGTCCTTTTTTATTTAAAACTTTTACTGTGACAGATGAAAATCTGAACCAGTCTCCTTGTTGATTTATGACTGTAGAAAAGTAGAACTGAGGCGAGTCCTGTTCTGCTCAGTAAACGGTAAAAAAAAAACTTCCACAGCTGCTAGAAAAGCTGATTGTTTCACTTTCAACCCAATTTGATTTTCAAATTTCAGCTTACTGAAAATAAACGGACTCTTTTATTTCTCATAAAGACTGTTAAATTAAAAAACTTCAAACAAACCTGTATTTAATATGAAAACAGTAACAGGTTCTCTGAGTTCCTGTGATTTTATCCTGTAAAGTTTTGACCCAAAGAAAACTTAATTTAGTTATTTTTACATAAATTAACATAAGAACATTATTTGTGATCTGAGTCAATTTAAATGTTTGTTTGAAAAGAAACGTTAATTAGTTTTTAAAACAACTTAAACTAATTTCTGTAAAACCTCCTGCAACCATTCAGGATATCTTCAGTTAAAGATCAAATGTGAGAAAAACGTTTTTATTTTATTTCATGTTTTATTTGAACATTTATCAGAACTTTATCTTGTTCTGTGAACATTTGCATGTTTTTGTGCAGAAACACAAAGCGTCAGACATGAAATCCATCGATTTATCTGTTTTCTTTGCTCAAAAAAACTCCTAAAAACGGAACAACAAGCAGAAGAAGCGGGTTGTTTTGATCCGTGACCCGGCTGAAGTCCAGTTCTTGTATCTGAGAGTCAACAAGCGCTGGCAGGTCACAGCGTTCAAACTATTTTTGGACCGGAGGCCTTGGACTCTTAGTCCGGTCTGTCTCGGGTCCCCTCTGGTCCAGAACTGACCCTGTCCTGTGAGGACACCGCCGTCTGTCCATCTGCCTGAGACAGGAAGAACAAAACAGCGTTTCCTGTCAACAGAGCCTAATAAAGGGACATTTCAACCATTTTAAAGTGAGGTTCTGAGACACTGATGTGAATAACCAGAACAAAAATAAAAGAATATTAATAATAATATAAGCAGAACACTAGCTAAAAGCTAAATGTAGCAAAAAGTCAGCAAAAAACAGACAAAAATACCTTCCAAGTAAAAGTAGAAAAATATAAGCTAAAAGCATCAAAACACTAAAAGATGCAAAAATCTATTTAAAAGTAACAAAAGTTTAGTTTAAAGTAGCAAAAATCTCGCTAAAAGGTTAGCTAGGAATGTCAAACAGCTTGTTTAAAGTACAAATCAAACCAGTGTACAGATAAAAGTAGAACAAGTTAGCTAAAAGTAGCAAAAGGTCGGCTAAATTAAAAAGAAATCCCTTGTTTACAGCTAAAAGTAGAAAAACTGTAAGCTAAGAGTGTAAAACACTAACCAAAAGTAACAAAAGGTTAGCAAAAAGCTAATGTTGGCATAAGAAGACAAACAGAAGACGGGTTCAAAGAGAATATTTATTTTTGTAAGCAGAGATGTTAAAATGGGATAAATTATTTTTAAATAAAATTTTCATATTTTGAAAAAGTTCAGTTACGGAAGCTAAAGTCACAGCTCCTCCTGCAGCAGCCCAACGTCTTAATAATATATATATATATATATATATATATATATATATATATATATGGACAGCTAAAATGGAACTAAGTAAGCTGACTTAGATTACAAAAACATTTAGAAAAATCAGAACAAGGAAACAACAGAGTGATGCTGTTTGTTCACAGTAAATATCTTACCTGTTTTGGATAACTCTTAGTTTCGTTCTGACTGGACTGATGAACTAACAGCTATTATAAACAAAGTTGGGACCAAAATGTATTCCTGACATCCTCAAACAGCTGAAATATTAATTATTTCTTATCAGTTCACTGGCTGTAGCACTTCCTGTGTAGCATGGTCCACTTCCTATAACGATTTGGCTGGAATACCTGTGTGAACATTTACTTTTGAACCCCTATGAGATTTTGAATATCAGCATCATTTTAAAATGCTAATCAACATTAGCAAACACAAAAAATAGCTAAAACTCAATCAGTTCTACATATATTGAGCTAAAGTTTAGTGTGGTAGTAGCTGAGAGTCGTCCCTAACAGATACTGTGAGCACTAATGGATCACCAGTGACCCACAGACTGCAGCGATACACCTTAACTGTGAGTCATTCACATTTATATCCAAGCTGAGTTTATCTAAAGCAGGTAAGATACTGATTACAACTTTTATACACGTGCTGTAAAATGTCCAAACAGTCCTTTAAGCCAGGTGTTTCAGGTGTGAGCACTCACCTGCTGCAGGCTCCTGTGCTCCAGCAGGTGTCGCTGCGGATCTCCGGACCTCCTGCAGCCGCTGGACCAGAACATCTTCACCAGGACGGGTCCGACTCCGAACCGCAGAGAGGTCAAAGGGCAGCAGGTGACCTTCAGCTTTGACCCCAAACATAGGGTTTCCGGTAGGAACCGGGACGTGACGGTGAGTTTCAGGACTCCAGGCGGGATCTGAACCGCCGTGACAGAGGACGGGGTCAGAACCCGCAGCAGCGGTCCGGTCCGGACGGGAGGAGCAGCAGAAACCCAAAGTTTCATAGCAGAAAGTTCAGCCTTTCTCCTGTAGGCTTCTCCCCCACAGTCCCACCGACACGCCACGGAGAGTCCTCCCCGGGTCGGAACTTTCCGCTCGGAGCTTCGGTTCTGTCCGCCGCGCTCAGCCGAGTCTCCGCGCAGCTTGGCCGGGCCAGGCCGCTTGGCCGGCGGGTTCCTGCTCCAGATCTTCCCCCGGCAGCGGACCACCGCGGACAGGGCCGAGGCGGAGGGAGCGGAGGCCATGGGGGTCCAACGAGTTCCAGACGACCAGTACCGGTCCGCAAAGTCACATTCTGAGGCCTGTAAGGATTTGGGTCGGAGAAAAGACCGAGAGCAGGACTGGGGAGGGGGTCCAGGCTGGGCCCCTGTGGGGGGCTCAGGTGGGAGTGTCTTTAAGGAGGAACAGGAGGGGAAAGTTTCATCAGCCTGAAACTAAACCTGAATTAAAGTTCAGCTAAACTCGAGTTACAGTCTTAATAAACCAGGATAAACTCAGGTTATACCCAACAAAAATCTCTTAATAAACCTGAATTAAAGTCCAACTAAACTCAAGTTAAAGTCTAAATAAACTAAACTCAGGTTATACCCAACAAAAATCTCTTAATAAACTTGAATTAAAGTCCAACTAAACTCAAGTTAAAGTTAAATTAGAGTTGAAGTTAAAATAAACCAGTTAAAAATACATCAGAATTAAAATCCAATTAAACCAGAGTTTAAGTTTAAACAAATCAGAGCTAAAGGACGACTAAACCAGAGATAAACCTGAAGAAACACCTGGAGGGTGGAGTTCTGCTACCAGAGATCTACATGTCTGAGGGCTGATGGTTTGGTCTAAGATGTGAGTCCCTCTGTCTGACAGCTGAAGTCTGGACCAAACTGGGTCCAACAGAACCACAGCAGCTGATCTACAACAGGACAGGTCACAAAGAACCAGACCAGGTTCTGTTAGTTCTTGATGTTCCCTTTGATGACCCGGGTCACATGTGAAGGTCTTTGTGTGGAAACATTATCAGAACAAACAGGAACCATTAAATGTTCTGACGTTCAGGTAAACGGGTCGTGTTCTCATGCTGCTTACACAAACCGGGCCGGGCTTCCTGACTCATGACGGACCCGCAGCCCTTTGTTGACACTGATCCTTCTAGCAGGATCCTGTCAGACCTGAACAGACAGGTGTGTTTACACCCGGAGGACCAGAACCTGCAGATCCAAACCACGTTACAAAATAAAACCCTTTTGATTTTAAAGCTGTTTATTAAAAAAAACTTATTTAATGTGCTTTTTAATAAATTTACAAATATTTACATCATTTCTGTACAAGAAGTATAAATATAAAAAAACAGATCCCATCAGTCTGAGCTGATCCAGACCCGGTTCAGATCTTCAGTTCTTTTTAACAGCTGGAGCTTTGGGTTTTTCCACTTGTGTTAAATCAAAACAAGCTGCTGTCTGGTATCTTCCTTCACGCTCGGCAGGTTTGTTTTTTTTAAGATAAAAATGCTGCAGTTCCTGTTTTACTTCATTTCATCAGAGGCGGAGTCAGAGAGGCTCCTCCTCCATCATTCCATTATAATAATGAGATCTGGGTGGTCGGGTCCGTTCAGGGTTCATCCTGGCCGTGGTTCTCTGTGCTGGTATTTGGTCTGAATTCCGTCTGGTTCCCTCCCGGTCTGTTGGATGATGTTCGTGGCGTGATGACGAAGGCCAGGATGCCCACCAGCATGAGCGCCACAGTGATGGTGATGATGGACGCCACCACGGCGTAATAGCACTGATCCGAGCGAAACAGGCGGCGCAGGCGCCCCCGCATCCTGTTTGGAGGCCTCCCCACGTTCAACACGGAGGCCGCCGCACCCCCCTGCTCTGCCAGGGCGAGGTTGCCCCCTGATGAGGTGGACGGGGGGTCCTGAGTCTTGGTGGGGACGGATATGCAGGTGGGCTTGCCCTTGGGGGGCGGGTGCTTCAGCATCAGCTTTCCCTTGCTGCGCTTGAAGCGGACGGAGAGCGCGCGCTGCATGTCCGAGGGCAGCCTGTCGATGATGTCCTGGTTGTTGCCCAGGCGGGGCAGGTCCCGGCCGTGGGGCAGCTCGGTCAGCTCGCGGCACATGGGGCAGGTCAGGGTCTTGATCTCCAGCGAGGTCACGTTGATGCGGGCCAGGCACTCCAGGCAGAAGGTGTGTCCGCACGCCAGCAGCTTGGGCGTCTTGAAGATGTTGTCATAGGAGCAGAAACACACGTTGCACTCCGCGTCCTCCGCGTCGTCCTCGCCGAGCCAGTCCCGTCTCTGGTCCTCATCCTTCACGACCCGCCTCCGGGACTCCTCGCTCCGGCCGCGAGGACGCCTCTCCCTGTGGTGGCGGTCTCGCTCGCTCCTCCTCCCTCTCTCCATCCTCTCTGAGTCGCTGCTCCTGGACCTCCTCGCCTTCAGAGGCCTGTCCTTCCTCATGAAGTCCTCCTTGCGGTTCTGCTCGCCCTGGTTGGGTTTGGGTTTGACATTTTGAGGGGGTCCAGCTCCCTGGCTCCCTTCACCCCCGCTGCAGTCCCCGTATCCACTCATGATGAGGTTTTGGGTTTCAGGCAGGACCCTGGATCCTGGTTTGGACCAGCAGCTGTGGACAGAAACACGGGTCAGTCCCTACGATTCATTTCACTCAAGTCCTGACAAAAACTGGACCTCCCTGTTGGTTCAGGTTAAAACCAGAGTTCTGACAAGATCCAAATAAAAACATTGATTTTTTAAAATAATTTACTGTTAATTTTGCTTATTTTGAATCAATAGTTATTGAGGAGAAGTTTAATAAGTTTGAGCTCAGAATAAGATCAAAGAGTAAACAGCTGCTTCTTCCTGCTCTCTGATCAAATATGAACTTTTCTCACACCTGAAACCAACAAACACTCAGACTCATTTGAATAAATGTAGTTTTAAACCTGCAGAGTTTGTTTCATCTCCCCGCTCACATGAAACTTCAATTTAACCCGATTTTCTCAGTTTCCCCTGAATCCATAGAAAACAGTGAGTTTAAAACAGCTGACCTGAGGTGGACGCAGGAGGCCGGATCTCGTCCTCAGAACGAGTCTTGAATCAGCGCCGGATCACCAAACTTCATTACTGATAATAAAAACCACAGATCTGGATCTGAACTGCTCCTCCTGTCCCGTCCTCTGTTCTTATCGCTCCTCTCACTCCTCCTCTCCTTTTTTCTCCTCCCCTCGTCTCCTCTCGTCGGACCGGTCCAACCAGCTGCAGCGATTCGTCCCCGTCTCTCTTCCCTCACCTCCGTCTGATGCATGCAAATATTTGGGACATTAACTGAAACGGGACGAGCGTCGCCGTCAGGAGACACCCCACACCTGTCATCCCTTCAGCTGACACCCACAAAGAGGCCTCCTGAGCCAGAACACACAGAAACCTGCACCGAACCATCACTTTACTTCCCGCTGCAGCTGCGAGCAGAAAAACATTTCATTTCAATAAACAAGAGAAGAGCCGATTGGTAAAGTTTTATTACCGCAGATAAATAAAAAAAGGGAAATGAATGGAAACTTTAGGTTCTTCAGTGGTAAAGTTGTGGTGGGCGAAGCCGCCCGTTTCCTGGTTCTGGTTAATGGTTAAACCTGTAAGTGTGCCGGGCCCAGTTTTCCCTGAACTTGTGTCCAACTCTTCAATAAAAGCTGGTCTATAAACACTGCTGGTTATAATCCGACAGCTAGATGTTGGTCCCGCTCACACTCGGTGTTTCGACTGTTTTCAGCCCAGCTCCTCCTTGGCTTTGCCCTGCTTCCGGGGCATCTTCTTGCTGCTGCTGTCCTCCAACTCTTTGCTCTTGTAGTAGTGAGGAGCCACTTCCAGCAGCCAGCCGCTGTCGATCTCAATCACCTGCAGACACCATCAATACTTTGATTATCTTACAGGAAATTCATCTATTCAATTGGTTTAAACAGGTTCTCCACTGAAGAGAACAGTTTTTACACAAACAGATTAAGCTTTGATGTCACTTTGATGTTTGATGATGTCACTAACTTTCCAAAACTCATCTCCCTTCCCCAAACCTCACCCTTCTTATCAGAACATGAGGATTTTTGTCTTTTCCACTTATCAGTTTCTTTACCTCCCCAACATGAAAACACTGCAGTTAATAAGAATCTAAATGTTTATTTTTCAGTGGTGGGCACAGCTAACCAAAAAGTTAGCTTTACTAACTACTAACCTGCTGAACAAGAATCTTAGCTCTGCTAACATTAAACAGACTTTAAAAATAAGCTAACGCTAACCGCTAATATGTTAAAAACTGGTGGGACTGACACAAACCTCCTTTCTATTGGTTTAATTTGAAGGTGGGCGGGATCATCTGAGGCAAATCAGCCAATTCAAACCTGAGTTACTGCTCTGGCTAACTTGTGATACTTCCAGTTTAGCCCTTTCAGAATAAACGCATAGTTTGTATTTTTATAAATACTGTTTGAAGTTAGTGAACCAACAAATAGTAAATACGTTCTTCAACATGTTTTATATGAAGTAAATTTTTGTTTTCATTATTTAAATATCGTTAAATGGTATTTTATTTCTTTGTGATGCTCTTAGTTTAAAGTTTAGTTGCTAAAGATGCTACATTTTACAAGCTACACAAACACGTTCAACACTGCTTGTAAGAAAGGATAGTTTTTATTTTGTTCTGGATAAACAGCATAAAAATGGAAGTTATACACTTATATTTTAGTGGACCTAAAATTAGTGGAACCTGATTTAGCGGAAGCTAGTGGGTCCACTAAGTTTCCAAAGTTAGCAAAAAAGCTAATCCGCTAAATGAGAAGCTATTAGGGGATTAGCAGAACCGAGCCCACCACTGATTGTTCACACAGCAGCAGTTTGTTTGTTTAAATGCTAAATTTCTGGTCTTCCATTTCGTCTGCTGTTAGCTCCGCCTCCTTAGGCTGCTTCTTGGTGGGAATCACCATGGCAACCAGTGACTTGGCAGTTCTTGAATGCCGATTTGTTTTTTCTGTTCCTTTGTGCCACTTTGATCCAGCCTTCCGTTTCTTTTAGCAGCAAAGTAGACTTTTATTATGTTTAACTTTTAGTCTTTAGTGTTCTTTTAGCATCAAAGTGGCCTTTTAATACTTTTAGCTTGTAGCTTGTTAGCCTGTAGCCTTCTTTTAGCATCTGTTTATCTGAGGTTGTGTCCACAGATTCGGAATGATCTCCTGTCTGATAGAAACTTTTCAAACCTTTGAGTGACACTTCTAATCAAAACATCAGAGTAACTTCAAGCAGAACATTTTGAGACAAGTTTTTGTCAGTTTTCGGACCTGTCTCATGAACTCTTTGGTGGTGAAGACCAGCTCGTGGTAGATGAGCCAGCGGGGCTGCTCCTCGAACAGCGAGCTGTTGGGGTGGACGTAGACCGTCTGCTGGTGCTTCACCGTCTTGTAGCCGCCTTTACTGAGCCGGGCCGTGTGGTAAAAGTACCCCGCCGTCACCGCCTGTGAGGAAGAGGAGGAGAAGTGCTGATTCATCACTCAACAGAGAAAACATCTAGCTGCACAAAAGACAGAAGTCAAGAGGTTTTTTTTATATGAAGCTGAGGATGAGAAAGTTGATGGGATGAAGGTTTTGTGTCAGCAGACACATCAGTCCAGAAATAGACACGGAGCAGGAACCGGTCGGTCCGGTTTGAGCTCAGAACAAAGAAGCAAAGATCTTTTTACCTTTAGACACAAAGCTGCAACACATCTGCAAATATTCTAAGTATTTCTTACAACAGATAGCCCTAACAGGGTTTTACTGAGTGACTTTGCTTTTTTAAATCTACCTTTAAAAACACTTAACATTGAATAAAGTGACACAATGCAAAATTATGTAAACGATGACTCAGCGTTTTTATTGTTTTACCGTTTGTTTTTCTGTAAGTATTTTGTAATCCTTCAGCACATGTTGTGCTATATTAGTAGCTCAAAAGGTTCGGCTTGTTCAGAAAATGGGAGTGTTTTGTTGTTGGTCAATCTTAAACTTTTCAAACTAATTAACTTCAAAGTTATTATGCTAACAGAAGATCCCTTTAAATCCTTAAAAATTGTTATTTTTAAATCTTCTTTAACTAAAGGTCCTGTTTTTGACTTCTTATGCTAATTTTAGCTAATATCAACCTTGCTGCAACTTTAGTCCTCGACTAGCCTTTTGATACTTTTAGTTTTTAGCTCATCTTTTACAGCGTTGAACTGTTATGCTACCTTTAGCTTTAAACTACCATTTTGTTACTCTTGGTTAGCCTTTAGCTACTTTAAACTGCCTATTTGCAACATGAGCATTTAGATACTATTAGCTAGCCTTTTGCCAGTTTTAGTTATTAGCTAGAACTTTGTTAGATCCAGCTTTTCAGCTAACGTTTTGGTGTTTTTTGCTAGTATTTGGCTTCCTTTAGCAAGTGTTTTCCTCTGCAGTTTATCTAAAGCGTCTGCAGGATAGTTTTTAAACAAATCTCTTTTACATCAGCTGCACACAGCTGACGTTTTTCTCTGGACTTCAGCTGCCGGTTTATGAGCTGAAAACTTTGCATATCTGTGCCTGATGTGAAATTCTGAAGTCAGAGAGTTGAATCGACATTCAGCTGATTAAAATCTCTGTGTTGAAGCTAAAACCTACTTCCTGTGAAACTGAGTCTTGTTTGTTTTTTACAGAATCAGCTAAAGAAACGGGACTGAAGTGTCTCTGTCGCTGGCTGCCGGGACAAAGAGACTAAAAATATTTTTTAAAATTAGTTTTTGTTAAGTTGTTATGAAACCAAATCAGGTTTTCATGACTTTAAACCACCTGGTTCCAAAGAGCTGTTGGAAGCTCCGCCTCTGGTTCTGGTGAGAGAAATTCTGAGAACCTCGGGACCAGTTTTGGTGCGGCGGCAGAAACTGTTGATGCAAGACGGCCGGGTGACTTCAGATTCTCATCTGAGAGTTAAAAAGACCTTCAAACAGCTGAACTACGGCTGTTTCAAACAAAACAAAAGAAACAGCTTTTTCTGCAAAAATACAGCCGGAACCTGAGCAACAAAAAAATACTTAAAACAAACAAAACACAAGCTAAAACAGCAAAAATGTAGCTAAAATCTACAGACAATGCAGTAGCTAAGAGCTAAACTCAGCCAAACAAAAGCTAATGACTAAAATCAACAAAACTTAACAAAAGTAGCTAAAATATTAATCACAGATATACTTAATATACCAAAATCAAAGCATAAAACTAAAGTTACAAAACCTTAGCTAAAGACTAATAACAGCAAAGGGGTATTGCTGAAATGAGAAAAGCATAAATGAGCTAAACAAAATCATAGCTAAATGCTACATCATAGCAGCAAGTTGAAATTAGCTAAACCATAGATGAAAGTAAAAATGAGTAAAGCTGTTGTTAAAAGACAAAATTAGCAAAACAGTAGCTAAAAACAAAAATCAACAAAACTGTGGCTAAAATCTCAGTCGTAGCTTAACATTTATATTAGCTAAACCATAGCTAAAAGCTAAAATCCTACATAAATTCTGAATTATAGCGACAAACCAAATTTGGGTAAACCATAGCTAAAAGTGAAAATGGGCAAACCTGTTGCTAAATGACAAAATGAGCAAAACAGTAGCTAAAAGAAACAAACAAAACTGTGCCTAAATTGTTACTTTAGCAAACTCAAAGATAAAGTTTATATTAGCAAAACAGTAGCTTAAAACTAAAATGTGTAAACCTAATTAGGTCAATGATAAATTTAGAAAAGCGAGTCGTGTCTAAATGTAGCAGAATGGTAAATGAAGCTAGAATATTTAAAACGTTTCAAGGACTGAAAGTCAAACAGGAGTTTCCCGGCTTCAGCCAATGTTTTGATATGAAACAAAAAGGAGAGTCCAGAAGACAAACAGCCGAAACTATAAACAGGAGACAGATTTATGTTTCACACAATAAATAAGGATTTGTTGGCGAGTTGAGAAAATCTGATCCCTGGCGTAAACGAGAAAGAGGTAAAAAGAAGGTTAAAAATCTGAAAAACAGCAGAAGGAAAAGTAGCTAAAGAGGAGTGTTTGAGTTGAAACAGCTAAAATGTTGACTAATAAACAGTTCTATAAAAAGGTTTAGTGGTGTGGTTGTTGTCTGAAGCTAAAGAAAGAAACCAACGCCCTCGGCTTATCTCTGGACTCAACTGATAAGACCACACCTGACCACCGAGGATCACTTCTACCTGCTTCTCTGAGGGCCGAGTCCTAGAAACCTCACCTGGCCTCACCTGACATTCAGAGAAACACGGAGCAGAATTCACACTTATCAAGTTAAATCTTAACCAGGAACCTTCAGCTGTGTCTGAAGGTTCACCTCCACACTTCTCAGTATTTGTCCTTCAATAGCTTATATGTATGTATATATAGCACCACACAGAGGTGAAAGTGGGCGGGGCTTGGAGCTTTAACCCCTTGGGTCAAGCTGACCCATGAGGCCTCCATCATTGATTAAAATGTTTGTGCTCTCAAACGGACCTTGCGGATGGGGATGTTGTCTTCCTGACAGCTCAACACCTCCACCTCGATGCGGTCCATCAGGCCCTCCAGCTGGTCCCGGACATCCCGCGCTCTCCTCATGGAGCGGAACTGGATGAAGTTCTCGTAGCACCACTGCGTGGAGTATCCGCTCTCCACCCACTGAGGGAGAAACACCTGATCAGACTGATCCTGAGCACTTCCTGCTCCGAGGAGCCGGAAGCTGAAGCAGATATTTGCATTTAGAGTGTGAGAACAGAAACATCATCCTCTGTGGTTCTGTGGTTTCAGGACCAGGACACGTAGAGGCCGGTGCTCCTACCTGTGTGTAGACGTTCAGCAGCACCAGGTGGTCTCCTCCCGGAACCACAAAGTTCATCCTGGCGTTGTCGGCGTGCACAACTTTGTCTTTGGGCCGGTAGAAGATGGAGTTGTTGACCGACAGCATGGCTGCGATGGTCAGAACCTCTTCTGAACATTTGTACCTGAATAGGAGGCGTGGTCAGATTGATCCAGATTAGGATTAAAATAAAATAACAGTGGGCTTTTTTATTTCATTTGGTTTCAAATCAGGAGTGTTTCGAAAAAAAGTTCTGAATAACTGAAGTAAAACTGTTCATTTTAACAGATCAACATGTTTCCTGCACAGATCCTGAGCTGACAAACAGCAACAGATGAATTTATTTCCTTTCCTTTCCTATTTATCTGTTTCCTTTCCTCCTTTCCTTTCCTTTCCTATTTATCTGTTTCCTTTCCTTTTCTATTTATCCGTTTCCTTTCCTCCTTTCCTTTCCTATTTATGTGTTTCCTTTCCTTTCCTATTTATCTGTTTCCTTTCCTCCTTTCCTTTTCTATTTATCTTTTTCCTTTCCTCCTTCCCTTTCCATTTATCTTTTTCCTTTCCTCCTTCCCTTTCCTATTTATCTGTTTCCATTCCTCCTTTCCTTTCCTATTTATTCCTTTCATTTTTATATGTTTCCTTTCCAAGAGGAAGGAAATAAAAAACTTAAAGGAAATTGTTAACCTTTCCTTTCCTTTCCTTCCTCTCTTTTTATTTCTTCCTTGTTTCCTTTCTTTTTGTTTCCTATCCTCATGTTTCCTTTCCCTGAGTCCTAATTCCTTTCTTTGTCTATTTTCCTTTCCTTTCCTTCCTTTTTTTAGTTTTGTTAATTTTTTTCTTTCCCTTCCCTTCTCCTGCACAGATCCAATGTGAACTGGACCATCAAACCTCAGCAGGTCTTAGGTTCTGGTCGACTGTTCTGACCCAGATGAAAGCCAGTCTGCTCCGCCTGGTTCTGAAGACCATCAGAACCTCCTCTCCAGAACTGCTGACTGGTTTATGATAATACGGTTCTAAAACCGGTCTGGGACTCACTGTTCTGAGGCCAGGATCATCTTGCTCAGCATCGGGTCGACGGGTAACTCGGCCATCCTGCGACCCAACTGGACCCAAACAGAAACAACCGTTAAAGAGCAGCAGAACCTTCAGACCCATAAAACATCCTGGTTCTGTTCCTAATCAGAACCAGATTGTTTAGATGTAAACAATGAGTCATCTTTTCCTCGTTTGGATCAGGAGGTCGCTGACTCAGCACAACTGGAAACTCCAAACATCACAAGCAGAGTGTGCACGTGTGTGTGTGTGTGTGTGTGTGTGCGCACGTGTAAAACCCAACACGTCACATCTGAGGCTAATAAAGCTGAAGATAAAACAGAAATTTATAATTAACAGATTTTTTTCAAACTGATCTTTTCTTAATTTCACTCAGAATTTAGATCTAAAACTTTAAGTTAAATATTTGGATTAAAGATTAAAAACTGCTTCCTGAATCACATCAATCTGTTTTTATCTGCTGTTACATTTTTAAACAAACTTTCTGCTTCTGAAATCTATTTTATTTTCTGTTAAAGTTTAAACTTCTGTTCTTTAAATCACCACTAAAAAGGGCCGATTCAAAGCAGGAAGTTAAAAATACTGCTGAAAAGTCTTGAGTCATCCTTTTGTTTGTTTTTATTTCCTTTTTTCTGTTTTTTCTTTTCTTTTATTTAATCCGTGGTTCTGATCTAAAAACTTCAGCTGTTATTTATTCTATAGCTGGTCTTTAAAGTCTGGCTGTTTGGAAATAAAAAACTACAAAAAGAAGCTGAATGACTGCTGAGTGTCGTTAAAGTAGCTGAAGCTGAAGTGTAAAAAAAAAACAGTAGAATGAAAGCCAAAAATGAAGAGAACTTTAACAAAAATAAATACAATTAGAGAGGCTAAAAGCTAAACTAAAAGATAAAATCTTAATGTGGCAAAACCTTTGCTAAAGGCTAAAACTAACAAAACTGTAGCTTAAAAGTAATAGTGACAAACCAATAGCTAAGAGCTAAAATAGTTTAACTGTAGCTAGAATCTACAAGTAGCAAAACTATAGCTAAATGCTAAAACTAGCAAAACTGGTGCAAAAACAAACTGTCAAAACCAGAGCTAAAACTAGCAAAATTGTAGCCTGAAGCTAATTCTGGTAAAACCTAAGCCTAGCAAACCCCTAGCTAAAAGCTAACTCTAGTAAATTTATAGATAAAATTACCTAAACCACAGCTAAAAGCTAGAATTGTTCAATTGCAGCTAGAATCCAAAAGCGACAAAACCATAGCTAAAAGCTAAAAGTAGCAAAACTGTAGCTTGAAGCAGATTTTTACGTATTTTAAAGGTAAATCTTTTAAAAAGAGTAAATTTCACAAAAGGCCTCGGCTGCTTCCTGTCCGATGAAAAGGATCTGGATTCACATCCTGATGTCAGAGTTCGTACCTTTGTGAGCTCTCCCATGTGGTTCAGGGCTCCCAGAGCGTAAAGCTGCTCCAGAGCCAGAACCAGAGTCTCGTGAGGAGGGGGGTCCATGAAGTCAAAATGGATCAGGTCGTTGATACCTGAGCAGAAAAATAAAACCAAGTCATCCAACCGTGGACCGGCGCCAAACCTGCAATCCTCCCGTCTCCTCACCTAGACTCTTCAGCAGCAGGACCACGTTTCCCAGATTGGTCCTCTGGATTTCAGGAACCGTGGTTTCCTCCATCTCATGTTTGAAGGCCCAGGCCGTGTAAAGACGAAAACATTTCCCAGCAGCCACTCTGCCAGCACGGCCCGCTCTCTGATTGGCTGAAGCCTGACAGCAGAACCCAGCAAGAGCCAAAGCATTGAATCGAGACGAACAGCCCTCGCTGTCACGTTTGTCTTTAATACGACATTTGTTTGTTTAATTTTTTTTGTTTGTTTGTTTTTTTTACTTTTTCTGAGTAAAACTCTGAACACAAAATTTAAAGCCATCTGGCTGTGTTCTGACTAGCCATGAGCTCATCAGTCCTGTCAGAATTAAACAGTTTTTAATCTGTTGTTAAAAAAAAATATCTGCATCAGGTAAAATACTGATTGTTCACAAACTTTCAGCAGGAAAGCCCTTCAAAAATTCTAAACAAGACCTTCAGCCTTTTGAAGCATTTAGCTATTTTTTTTTGCTACCTATAGCTTTTAGCTACTGTTCCATTACATTAAGTCTTTTACTAAACTTCTGCTACTTTTAGCTACGGTTTTGCTACTTTTAACTAGACTTGTGCTACTTTTGGCCTTAGCTATTCTGGAACTTATAGCTATTAATCTGTCATTTGTAGCTAAAGTTATGTTACTTTTAGCTAATACTGTTTAACTTAGCTGCTAACTTTCAGCTAGTGTAATTGTTTTTTCAGATTTTAGCTAGTCTTTCAATTATTTTATTACTTTTAGCTAGCCTTCTGCTAGTTTTTGGCTTTAACTACTATTCTGCAACTTTTAGCTATTATTCTATCATTTGTAGCTAGTGTTATGCTCTTTTCAGCTAAGCTTTACTTTAACTACTTTTATTTAGCTGTCCGCTACTTTTGGATTTACCAACTTTTCTGCTACTTATAGCTACTATTCGGTAATTTTTAGCTAGGGTTATGCTACATTTAGCTAGCCTTTAAATTCTTCTGGCTATGTTTAGCTTTATGTACTATTCTGTAATCTAAGCTAGTGCTACGCTATTTTTAGCTTTTACTTAGCCTTTTTATTCTGTTACTTTTGTTTTTCAGAAAATGTTTTCAGGAACTTTAGCTACTATTCTGGAACTTTTAGCTAATCTTCTGCTACGTCTAGAGTATGTTTTGCTACTTTTAGCTGGTGTTATGCCTTTTAGCTTTAACAACTCAGTTTCAGCTCCTTCGTCTGATTTTAGCAGCATTATTTAGCTCTTAGCATTATGCTACATTTTAGCAGGAAATGTTTATCCTGTAGTTTTATATTTTATGAACGTATTAAAATAATCTGTTCAAGTGTTTAAAAATCAAATTAAAGCTAAAACAAAACTGTTTAGACGGCGTCAGATCATCCTCCCTGCTACTTCCTGTTGTTAAAATCAGTTTTTACCCGGGAGCACGGCGTGACGATGAGCGACTCCATGCCCGTTCGGGCGTTGTAGCTCTTCTGCTTGCAGAAGCCGGGGTCGATGACGTAGATGATGCCGTCGATGGTCAGAGACGTTTCTGCGATGTTGGTGGCCACCACCACCTTGGAGAGGACACAGGAACAGGAAGTGATGCGCTGCGTTCTCGTTACACAATAAATTCACGTCGTTTCAGGATAGAAAGGCAAACCAGACAATAAAAACAGATTAGTTTCTGTCTTTCCAAGGATTTCTTCCTGCAACAATAGTTGATTCCATGTTTCTGCGTCAGCTGAGATGAAACTTTACACTTCCTCTCTCCAAGGTGACGTCGACAGGAAACAACAGCGGCGTCAGGTAACCGACTCACCTTGCGGGCTCCAGGTGGAGTTGGCGTAAAGATTTTGGCCTGCATGTCGGACGGCAGGTTGGCATAGATGGGAAGGACGAGCAGCTCGGCGATCTTGGACCCGAGCCGCCTGCACCTCTCCTGCAGCATCTCGCAGCAGGCTTCGATCTCCTCCTGCAGAAAACATTTAAATATTATTTATCTGAAACTAAATGAAAATAAACAAATTTCACCACAGCTATCCTGCATTTCTTATTGAAACTTAAAACCAACAACCTGAAAAGATCTTTCTAAAGACAAAAAATAACTGTTTCTTCAGCTGATCTTAAGTTTCTGCACAACTTTATCAGATTTTCACAATAAAAGTCACAAAAAAACAACAAACAAAGAAGAATAAAAAGTCCTTTTTTATCACATTCTGTTTTTCAGTATAAAAAGGCAAAAATAAAAAAGGTCTGATATGTTTTTGTCCTGTGGAATGAAAACCAAAATAAATAATTTTAAAAAAGCACATTGTCATGCTTTCATCTGACTCATCTCCACCATTTATGGTTTTAATGGTTCACATGTTTCTGTTTCTGTTGTCTGATCAGGTTTAATCTGAGGGTAGAATCAGAGCCAAGGTTTAATGCCTCAAACAGCTCCCCCTGCTGACAGGAACCACACCCACAGCTGACAGGAGCCCCGCCCCCTGCTGACAGGAACCACACCCACAGCTGACAGGAGCCCCGCCCCCTGCTGACAGGAACCACACCCACAGCTGA
>JARVJO010000305.1:3039356-3062764 GCA_031762555.1 Cynodonichthys magdalenae
CAGGAGTCCCGCCCCCTGCTGACAGGAACCACACCCACAGCTGACAGGAGCATTACTGAAGGTTCTAATCTAAGAACAAAAACAAAAACATGAGGAGAACCGGGTCAAACAGAACCTGTCCAGTAAGGAAGACCAGGACATCTCCTGGAGGCTGAGTGACGTGGATCTGCAGCACCGAAACCACACACGCATCCAGGTAGTCCGCCTCAGGAGCCTTCACAACAACAACATCAACATGTAAACATCTTTAAGAGCCTTCACAGCAACATAAACACGTAAACAACAACATCATGCCCTGACCTTGGTGTAGAAGATGTCGACGGGGAACCTCCTGCCAGGGATCCTGAACACGGGAGCGTCGTCGAAGAAGCAGGAGAACCGCTCCGTGTCCAGCGTTGCGCTCGCCACCAGAACCTTCAGGTCGGGTCGGAACCTGGCGATGTCTTTGATCAGGCCGAACAGGATGTCCGTGTGGAGCGTGCGCTCGTGAGCTTCATCAATGATGACGACGCTGCGGGGACGAACGAGAGGAGAGAGAGAGAGAGCATCAGAAACCAGATGCAGAAGAGACCGAAGACCCAGTAACCCGGTACCTGTAGCTGGCCAGGTCCGGTTCTGTGAGGAACTCTCGGAGCAGCATGCCGTCTGTCATGTACTTCAGAACGGTTCTCTCTGACGTGCAGTCCTCAAACCGAATGCTGTAACCCACCTGAGCCGAAAACACAACAACAGCCGAAATCTGATTAACAAACTGAGGTCAGCTAAAGAACCACAACACCAGCCAAAAGGTGAAAAATACTAACAAAAGCTAAAAGAAAAAGACACTGGCTGTAAGTAGCAAAGGCTAGCTACAAGCTAAACAGTGCCAAAAACACAGAGAAAAAAATAGCAGAGCAGTAGTTAAAAGCAGCAGAACAGTAGCTAAAAGCAGCAGAGCAGTAGCTAAAAATAGCAGAACATTAGCTAAAAGCAGCAGAACAGTAGCTAAAAGCAGCAGAACAGTAGCTAAAAGCAGCAGAACAGTAGCTAAAAGCAGCAGAACAGTAGCTAGAAGCAGCAGAACAGTAGCTAAAAGCAGCAGAGCAGTAGAAAAAGCAGCAGAACAGTAGCTAAAAGCAGCAGAACAGTAGCTAAAAATAGCAGAACATTAGCTAAAAGCAGCAGAACAGTAGCTAAAAGCAGCAGAGCAGTAGCTAGAAGCAGCAGAACAAATCAGCAGAACAGTAGAAAAAGCAGCAGAGCAGTAGCTAAAAGCTAAATGCTTTAGCACAATAAGTAAAGTAAAAAAAAGACCCAGCCTCACCTCATTACCGAGCTTCACACTCATCTCTTCGGCCACTCTGGCGGCCACAGACATGGCGGCCACTCTGCGAGGCTGCGTGCAGCCGATCTTCATCCCTCCTTTGGTGTAGCCCTGAAACAGCAGCAGCTTTTCACTCAAACTGTTCTCTTTAAAAAGCAACACATTCACATTCAGCTGAGTACTGACGTCTTCCAGGAGGTACTGAGGGATCTGGGTGGTCTTTCCGGAGCCGGTCTCCCCCTCGATGACCAGGATCTGGTGCTCCTGGATGGCGGCCAGCAGGGCGTCTCTGTAGGGGAAGATGGGGAGGCTGCGTCGGACCTCCTGTATGGAGCGTTTCTTCACCTCGGCCTGAGACAGAGCCTCCTCCTCCTGGTCCTGAACACGACAGAACACAAACAGCTGGAGCTGAGCCGGACTCTGAAACGTTCCACGGACTGAAAGCTGGACCGTTGTTAGAAGAGAAGCCCCCCCTCACCTGTTGGGAGCGCGTCCCCTTCATGGTGATGGCCGTGCTGACGAAGTCGATCATCTCGTCCTCCTCCATGATCAGCTGGTACCTCTCCTGCTCCTCCTTCATGCCCAGCTCGCGCTCCTTCTTGGCCCCGAAGCTGAGCGAGGCCGTCTTCAGCCTCTCCTCCTCCCAGCGGCCCTGCTCCCCCCCCAGCTCCATGGGGGTCTCCTCCAGCTCCAGGTCCTTCTGAGGGACCTCCTGTTCAGACACGAGACGGTGGATCAGCGGGTCAGCGTTTGTTTCCTGGACTTCCTGTCAGAGACGTACCTTCCTCCTGGTTTCTTCGGGCATGTAGTATCTGTTCTTCCTCTCCTCCTGCTCCTTGGCTCCGGCCTTTTTGTAATCCTTGGCCAGGTCTCTGACGGTGCGTTTGTACTCCAGGTTCTTCTTCTCCCTCTCCGTCAGCTCGGCCGAGGAGAACAGGTACTCCTCGTCTAAGATTTCCGCCTCCAGGTCCTCCAGCTTCTCTGACTCCCTCTTCTTCAAGTAGTCCCAACGAGAACGTTTTCTCAGCTCCGGCAGCTGTGAGCACAAACAGAAATCTTAGTTTCGGTGAACTCTGCTTCGTTACTCGAGGAGAAAACGGTGAAGGAGACACCGACCATGTTCCTCTGGTCGTCTTCAGCCATCTTCAGACGCTTCTGAGCTTCTTCGTACGCCTGCAGAGAAACACGCAGCAGCAGGTGACGTTTCCACCCGATGCCTCAGATTTAAGATGAAGGAGAAGATCTGACCTTTTTGTCCGTCCGCTCCGCGATGTTCCGCGTCTTTTCTTTGTCTTTCTGTCGGACTCTCTGAGCGAAGGCGTCTCTCTCCTCGATGTCCTGCAGACGTTCTCGCTCCTCCTTCTCCCACTCCTCCTCCTCTTCATCTTCTTTCTTCACAGACTTCTGAGCTTCTTGACCAGAATCACCCCTGAAATTATGACGGATGGACTGACACCTGAATTTCCACATGAAGTTGTTAAAAGCTGACATTCTGAGTGATTTAACGTAGGCTGGGATAATAAACTGATTCTAAACAAGCCTGTATTTAATTTAACCGGTTAACTCAGTGATCAAAATAGTCCAGGTCAACAGTTCTGCAGACTTTCTTTAGGGCTTGTTCCAGTTATGTTTGTTGAGTTTTACCTTTTCGACGTTTCTTCCTCACTTGAAGACTCGCTGGCTTTCTTCTGCCGGATGTGTTTCTTCTTGTTTCCTCGCTCTCTGTCTTTGCTTTTCTTCTTTCCCTTCTGCTTTTCTCTCTCCGCCTCCTCGTCGCTGTCGCTGTCCTCCAGCAGCGTGTAAGTCCGGTTCTTCCTCTCCATCTCTATGGCCTGTCGCTCCAACGCTCTGGACGGCTTCTCGACAGCCTGCTGGCGAGGAATCTGCGACACACGGCGGTGAGAAGCATCAAACACACGAGCAGTTCGACACTTCCCACGAGGAAGAGTGGTTTGATGACACTACCTTTTCAAACAGTTCCTTCGCGAAGGCCGACACGCTCTGATCGATGTCGATAGTCCCCGTCTGCTCCAGACGACCCACGAAGTCCTCGGGACTGGACGCTTTCCGGGCGATGCCGATCATGAACTGAGAGACGTACCTGTCGCTCAGACCCAGGATGTCGTGCAGACGGTCGCTCACCCACTGCTCCAGGTTGGCCATGGCGCCTGAGAAAACAGAAAAACTGCAGTTTGTTTACCTGCCCAAAATAAATAAACACAAATAAACAGAGTGAAGGGAGAGATGGAAACAAAATTATCTGAAGATTTACTACAGTTGTGAGAATAAATTTGCAACAATACTGAAACCAATTCGATAAATATTAAAGCAGTATTACAATATGTCTGTCATATAACCTGCATTTATGCACATCAGACAACTTTAAAACAGTGTATTTAGAGTTTTTATTGACTGAACTGTTTAAAGTTTTAATAATTAAATAAAACTGTTCAGGATAGCAGTCATGAGTCTGAACTTTCTGTAAATGTTCAGGTGATTTCAGCTCTTTTCTTGTATTAATTTATCGTATTTATAAAACTTTTTAAGTTTGACTTCATATTTCTTCCATCTGAGAATCTTTAAAGACAAATAGAAATGAGGGCAGACCAATAAGGTCATTTTTAAGAAACACGAGCTTTTGATGTTAAAGAATGAAGGAGTGTTTTGTGAGTAGGATTATGCTTCTTGATTCAGAAGATCAGACATAAAGATTTAGGAGGATTTTAACAAAAATATTAAATCAAGGATTAGATCTGTAGATATATAGGGTTTAAAAAATTTACAGCTTTTCTACATCTGGATAAATTTGATGCAGGTTTTAAAAAATCTGTCAAACTTTTCTTTCACAAATAGTCTTTATCTTGCTTTCGAACATTAATTTTTTTCCGTTTCTTTCTTAAAGTATAAAGTCACATCACAGCAGAGCTAAATATACGAACAGACTAATAATCTGTTTAAAAAAATGAGTTTCACTGCATAAAAATATGTTAAACACTAAAACTCACCGCTGCAAACAGCTCAAACGTTGTTGTACCGATAAAAACAGCAGCTGAAAGTTAGAAATAAAAAGATAAAATGTTTTGTTGATGAAGGTTTCCTGTAAGGACACCTAATGAAAACATAAAGCCACTAAAAGCAGAAAACATTACTCTGTTTAGGGCTAATATGTTCAAAAATAAAACACTTTTTGATTTTGTTAGCTTAACTAGCACACTGTGCAACCGGAAATACGTCACGTAAAATCTGCCGAAGAAGAGCTGGCTCTGCGTGAAGCGGAAAAAGTGGCGCCTGCTGCCCCCTGTGGCCACATGAAGAACTACAGCCAGATTTATGAGTTTAAAATGAGAAAACTCTTCAGATGAGAAGTGAAACCTCTTCAAAAATAACAAAGTGGTCCAGTTGTCTTCATTTAAACTTACTGTTAGCAAGTGAAAGTAAAAATAAAAATATAATAAAAGCAGTCAGCTGATATAGATTCTATCAAGAACATGTCAACATTAAAAAGTAAAAATTAAATAAAGCGACTGGACTTCAATTCTATGGTTGAAGGCAGGAGAACTTTTTACCTTTTCATATCACCTCATGAGTCTTTATGTGTCCTTAAGTTTTTTATCATTCTGCCTTTTCTGTTCCTCACATCATAAGTTCAGCCATTTTTCATTTTATTCATCAGTTTTGGCAAACACCAATAAGAACCAGCCTCTGCAGTTGAAGCTGTGGCTCATAGGTGCCAGAGTCAGGAAGGAAATCACACCCACAGCTTTCATGTTTTCTGTCGTCACTCAAACTCAGACAGAGAGCAGCTGACTGGTGGGGATCCGCAGAGCCCGTCTCCTCTGGATCGGACCAGTAGCTCATCAGACCCGTGAGCAGGTGGAGATGACTGCAGGCCCGTCTGCACAGCCGAAGCTGCAGCTTCAGCTGCTGCTGCTGCTGCTGCTGGCTGCAGGATGCACCCACAGCTACAAACCTGTCGTCATCATTCATGGGATTCTGGACGGACCCGAACAGTTTAAGAACCTGTCTTCATTCATTACAAAGGTAGGACGTCTCAGAACGTTAAATATGAACAACATGTCAAATAAACCTGTATAAAAATTATTTGAATATGGTCTTTAAACACACATTTTACTGCTTACTGGACAAATGTATTCATTAGAAACATATTTTAAATCATTTAATGCAGCTTTTATAAGACATTCAAGCCTTTTTTTGTCTTATTTTACACCTGAGATTTTAATTGGAAACATTTTACTTTTTCCAATCAGAAAAACCTTTATTTGTTCTGTTAAAATAATCATGATCTGAACACACAAAAAAGAAACAAAACAGGTAAAAAAAAACTGCAACTCTGAATAATACAAAACTAAAACCTCCTGTGTTTTCTCTCAGGTATTTTATTTTTACTTTGCTGTTTTTGTCTTTTTTTAAATAGTTTTTATTTTGTTGAGTTTCTCTCCTCAGAGATTTTGTACAAAAATAAATTTTAAGTAGAGCAGTTGTGTGAGTTCTTTAAATTAAAAAAAGGAACTTGGTGCTGCAATATGAAAAGTTGCAAGAAGAGAAGCGTTCAGCTGCATTTTTCACCTTTGTTTTCTAAACCCGTCTGTTCTGTGCGGTTCTTAAAGTGTTTCATCACTGTGAAAATTATTAAAACTGATCTTAGCGGTGAACACAAACTGGTTTAGGAGCAACTGTTGGATCAGAAAAGTTTTTTAAAGTTCATGGTGGACGCCAGGACCCCAAGCTGTGGGCTTTCAGTAACCCCAGCTCCTGAACAAATTGATTTTATTTGGTGTCCTGGACACGTTATAATATCTGTAAACTTTAATTATTAGTGAAACACCTAAAACATGCAGGACACCGGCCCTTGAGGACCGACTTTGGACACCGCAGCTCTAAGAGTTGGCTGTTCAATTCCACTGCTATTTAGTACTGTGCCCTCGGGCAACATGTTTAACTGAGGGCACAGATTGTAAAGAGCTTTGAGGTTCCTGGTTGGACAGAAAGTTGCGTCTGATGAGTATGTATAAAAATATGTTCTGTGGTTTTTGAGATATTTTGCTAACAGAGGCACACACAGACCTGAGCTTTCCTCACCACCTTTTATGTTTCAGCATTGATGTAAAAAAACGTTAACGGGTTGGTCAGACTCGGGCTGATAACAATGTGTGTGTGGGGTGTGTGTGTGTGTGTGTGTGTCCAGGTGCATCCAGGTACCCACGTGTCTGTGATCAGTTTGTACAACAACCTAAAGAGCCTGATGCCATTATGGTCTCAGGTCCGAGACTTCCAGAGGGCCCTGGAGGACATTATGCTGAAGTTCCCCGACGGCGTCCATCTTCTCTGTTTCTCACAAGGTTTCCACAAACTGACAGGACTCTCAGGGACTATTAGGGTCTCTTAGGGTCTCTCAGAGTTTCTCAGAGTCTCTCAGAGTCTCTCAGAGCCTCTCAGGGTCTTTTAGGGTTTAGTTTTGTGTTTCTAGCCCAGGTGTCTCCACTCCCTCATCACCCATCTATATTTCCTGCATAGTTTGTGTAAAAAGGTGTTAATATGATAAACCTAACTTGGACTTCCTGTCTGACTGGTGGGATTACAGGTGGTGTAATCTGTCGAGCTCTTCTCTCCATGACTCCGAAACACAACGTGGACACGTTCATCTCCCTGTCGGCTCCTCTGGCGGGACAGTACGGAGGTTGGACAGTTTCCTGTAGCGTTTAATGACATGGTTTAAAGTGATCCTGAAGTGAAACCTGTGGACTCTTCCTACAGACACAGCCTACCTGAAACACCTGTTTCCTGACTGTTTGAGGAAAGACGTGTATTTAATCTGCTACAACAAACTTGGACAGATATGGTCCATCTGCAACTACTGGAACGGTAAAAAAGGAAATGTCTGAACTTTACATTTCCTGTGAATAATAAAATAAAGATGTTTTCTCTGCAGACCCTCATCGTAGATCATGTTACCTGAGGAGCAACATCTTTCTGCCTCTGCTTAATGGAGAAAAACCTCATCAACACACGAAGCGTAGGAAAATCATCTGACTTTTATCTTCAGATAATAATAAATATTGTTTTAAAATAATCTGTACATCTTTTTACTCAGAATGGAGGGACAGCTTCCTGCGCATCAAGAAGATGGTGCTGATTGGAGGACCGGATGATGGCGTCATCACGCCGTGGCAGTCCAGGTATAAAGTTTCTGGAGAAACTTTGAAGGGGTCTACCACTCCTGTGATTTCATTTTTTTTTTCTTATCTTAAATTTAAATGACTCAAAATTGATTTAAAGGGTTGCTTTCAGCTGTCACCATATAAAAATTTAGTTAAATGTGTCTGAAGATGATTGAGTAACAGGCATGTATTACATTAGCTTTAGCGGCTAGCTTGAATTTTTGATTAGCCTTCATGTGTTTGTGATTTTTCGCGGCTAATGACAACAAGTCCAAACTTTAGCCCAGAGTGTTTAAAAACAGCTGTGGTTTAGCCATTACTTTAAATTGGTTTTATTTAAAATCACTCACTGGATCACAGTTAGATATCAGCATAGAGAAGCTAATGACTAGCATGTGAAGCTAAGTTAATACACCTCAGCTGGCAATTAGCATAGTAATGCTAATGTGGATCACAGTGACTTGTAATGTCATATAAATGGTAGCACATTTGTGCTAATGTCCTTGATATCAGTTTTTGACTAAATTACGACTTCTTTTACTGAACATAAAACTAATATGCAACTATTAGCTCTGTGAAGCTAGTCATTAGCATGTTAAGGCGAGGGACCAACAAAGTTAAAGCTATTAACATGGCAATGCTAATGTTGTTAACAGCAGTTTTGACTGATTTTTTAAGAGTTTCTCAGTTAGTTTTTCGCTAAAACTATATATCATTGGCTAAAACAGGCTAACTATTAGCTCTGTGTAGCATGTAAAGGCAACACACCAACAAACAGTAGCTCTACAGTCTAATAATCTATATTGATCAATAAAATATTTGTTTTTGTTTTTGTCTGTAGACGTAACAGATCTGTTTCTGCAGCTTTCTCATAAAAGTAAAAATATCCTTTCAGTTGCTGTCAGGCAAACTTTAGTTCAACCTTTAAACAGCAGAAACAAAACATAGAAGTGAGCACTTTCAGAGATTCATCTACCTGTGAAGTTTCTAATTTAAAAATATTAGGTTTTAGTTTTTGGTTCCTCTTCACCTCAAGTGATTGGTTCCTGTTTTCTTTTACAGCCACTTTGGTTTTTATGACGACAACGAAGATGTTGTAGAAATGAGGAACCAGGAGGTAGGACGGCCCGTCTCATATTAACTAAATGTAGTTATGTGAAGCTGTGATCTGACGGGTTCTATTATTGAATTTATTTATTTATTTTTGTTTTGACAGTTTTACAGGAACGACACGTTTGGTCTGAAGACTCTGGACGCTCGCGGCGCCCTGTCAGTGTGTGTTCAGTCTGGGGTGAAGCACACGCAATGGCATGAAAACTTCACCGTGTTTCAGAACTGCATGGAGAAGTGGCTCACCTGAGGACAACACAAGCTTCTCTTTAAGACTGTTCCCTCTTCTGGACATGTCCAAACCATCCAACTCTGTCCTCTATGTCCCTAATCCTTTAAATTATGTCTGCATATTTTTAATTATGTAAATCAACAAGGAAATTATTTTAAAAATGAAACATTTAGATTTTTGTGTTTACATTTGAAAGAGGAAATTATAATAATTCAATTGTAGTGAAAAAAAATCTAATTTTGCTGTTCAGTCTTTCTGTATAAATGAATAAAATCTGCTCTCATTTTTACAAAGCTCTGCCCCCCATTGGCTGTTAGTGGCTCTGCAAGTAATTTTAAAACTTAAATATTTTAAAATAATAACACAGATTAAAGTCCCACGTGTGTAAATTGGTCTCCCACTTCAGCATTAAATATTATTTTGATTTGTTTGGTGCAGAAAATGAGAAAAGTCCACACTTTAAATGAAAACGAAGGATTGGATAATTGGAAATGTTTTACATGAAGGTGAGGATTTTGGCTCCTCCCTTCAGACCTGAAGGTAAATAACAAAATTATTAAGAAGTAATGCAGTAATATTTTTTGAATGGCCCTTACGGAGCTCCATATATATCAACAAGTATGAATAATGAAAATTTTAGTTCCTGCCACTCCGGACAGGTGTGACTGGTGACGTCACAGAGGTAACACCCACCTTCTCTCGGCTCCTGTGTCGAAACTCCAGCTCAGAGTTCCCGGTGGAGATTTTTTTTCCCCTTAAACTTTTTTTTTTTTTTTTTTTGCACAAACTTCTGGATTTTCTCGTCTCGTTCGGTTCGGGTGGTACCGGAGAGGATTTCCGGCTCGTCGGTTGGGCTTTGACGACTTTGATCCGGGCTGAGCGCGTGAATCCCGGAGGACTTCAAAAGGTAAAGCTTCAAAATAAAAGCTGTGATCGTGTTGTCAGTCCGAACCGAACCGGGTTTGTAGAGTCAGCGCTTTAAATCTCCTCTTGGACAAAAATAGAACCAGCTCAGAGTTTTCTGCTGGATTTAAAAGTCTGTGAGGAAAAACTGAATCTTTCATTCAGTGACAGCGTGGCTGAAGGTCGACGTGGTGTTCCGGTCCGGCTGGATCCAGAACTGCAGGCTGGCTGTGGTTCAGCTGGTTTTCCTTCAGAGACGGGTCGTTCAGCTCCAGTTTCTCCTCTAGATCTTTAAATATATATATATATATATATATCGATTTTAATTTATGTGAGACAAAAAGTCCAGCGTGGACTTGGGGAAACCCAGACTTTTCCAGTCCTAAGAGGGAGCTCAGGTCCTGGAGGACCACCATCCTGCAGGTTTAGATGTTACTCTGTTTCGTCACCTGATTTGAATAAATGAGTAACTTCTGCAGAAGTTCAAGAAACCTCTCAAACCTGCAGGCTGGTGGTCTTCCAGGACCAGGACTGCTGCAGAGTTCAGGATCCGGCTGGGATCTCCTCCCAGTCAAGGCAGTCAGCAGTGGTGGGATCCGCACAGATCCGCTAATAGTGGCACTAACTTCTCATTTAGCGGATTAGCTTTTTTTGCTAACTTTGGAAACCTTTAGTGGACAGATTAGCTAATCAGGTATTGCTAATTTTAAGTCCACTAAAAATGTGAAATTTCTATTTTTATGACATTTCTCCTAAAATAGATAAAAACTATCCCTTCTTACAAACAGTCCTGGGCGTGTGTTAGCATGTAGCATCTTTAGCAGCTAAACTTCAATCAAGAGCATCAAAATATTAAAACAACATTAAACAATTTATTAATAACAAATACAAAAAAATATGCGTAAAATATGTTGGAGAAAGTATTTGAGTAACTTCAAACTGTATTTCTAAAAATACAAACTGATAAAAGAAATGCTTTATTCTGAATAAACTCACAAGTTAGACAAGCTATAACTCTAGTTTGTATTGGTCGAATTTCCACAGATAATCCCGCCCACCTTCAAATTAAACTAATAGAAAACTAACATCAGGTTTGTGTCAGTCCTGCTAACAGTCTTAGCGGTTAGCGTTAGCTACCTCTTATCTGTTTAGCGGCTTAGTGGATGGTGAAGCTAAGTTTTTGGTTAGCTGTGTCCACCACTGGCAGTCCAGAGACCAGATGTGATTGAAACGTAGATGGACCAGTAAATCCAGATCTGTACCTTTTGACTCAGCTCCTCCTTTACCAGGACGGACCAGAACAACGTCCTCATTACTGCAGCTGAGGCCTCAATCCATCTCCTGCTCCATCCTGAACAAAACACTCAGATCCTCCTGAGGCAAAGATTTATTCTGAACGATTCACAACATAAAACGAAGATAATTCAGGTTTTTGACTCTGATGTAAGTTCTGCTTTACGGTTCTGTCTCTTTAGGACACAGAGACATGTCCAACGTGTCCCTGATGTCCAGCAAAGGCAGGAGTGACCTTTGCAGAATATGTGGCGGGGATCTGCAGGGAAACCAGCGACGATGGCTGTTTGGGGGTCAAAACAGGAGGACTGGTCAGCCCCGGACCCCCACAGAGTCCGTGAGGGGTGGAGGTCTGTCCCGGTCCTCGCAGAGCAGTCCTTGGGGTCAGTCTGGAGGGTAAAGAAATATTTTTATCTGGTGTTCATGTTGAATTTTAAATGCAGCTTCAGTTTGTCTTCACAGGCAGCATGGTGTCTCTGGGGTCCTCAGGGTCTCTGTCCCAGTTCTTTGCCAGCTCCCAGTCCAAAGCCGTGGACCTGCTGTCGGTGCTGACCCACATCCTGGGCCAGTCCGTACCGCGGGGCGACTCGGCGGGGGAGTTCGTGTGTGGTAAATGTGTGTCCGCCCTCGAGCGGGTGTTCAAGTTCGACACGGTGATCGCACGGGTCAAGGTGCTCTCGAGCGAGCGGCTCCAGAAGCTGACGAAGGAGAGGGACAAGATCCGGGTCTGGGTCCGCCACAACTACCACCACAGACACCCGCAGAGCCTCCAGACCAGGACCAGCACCGGCGAGGAGGACGGAGAGACGGAGACGGAGAAGGAGGGCTACCGGGAGATGCTGAAGGACAACATGGCTCTGTCGGAGTACGAGTGCTGGTCTGAGAAGTGGGACACCTGTCCCTACTTCATCCGAACAGGTAAACGCTGCAGGAAGGGGAAGGGCTGCGAAGGATGCGACTCCTTACGGGTCTCAGACTCGGACTACGAGTCGGTCTGCGGGATTCCTCGTCACTTACCATTTCAGCCCTTCTCTCCGTTGGGACTGTCGCGGGACAAATCCCAGAGCATGCCCCTCCACTGGCAGGGGGTCCCGTCGGTCCACTCCAGTCCGGCTTCGCTGGCCGGGTCCAGCCTCTCCCTGAGAGGGTCTTCCCGCACAGAGTCCGTTCAGTCTCTGGACTCAGTGGATGGTCCCGATCCTTTTGACTCCCCAGGAGATCAGGCTGTAAGCTTCCTGCTGAAGGAGCTGAGGGGTCTTGAAGGGAAACCAGTCAGTTCCCCTTCAGGCAGCAGGATCCCTGTTCTGGACAGGAAGTTTGCTGGAAAACTTGACGGGTTCTCCACGCCCAAAGTGAGCCGATCGCTGAGCTTTGAGGACTTGGAGAGTCCAAGGGATGAAGTGGACGGAGAAGATGGAGATGTTCTGACGGAGCTAAGAGAAGAGTACGTGCCTCTTCATCGAGAGGTGAGTTCAGCTCATGTCTGAGCCTGTAGTTCGAAACCGCTCCGGGAAAGCCTCGAGCTGTCTCTGATTTATTTATTTTTACAGAGCAGCTAAATGTTCCTGTAATCCAGCAGTGAGCACTGTTCTGCTAATCCGCTATTAGCGTAACTAGCTTCTTGTTTAGTGGATTAGCTTTTTGCTAACTTTGGGAATTGTTAGCATTAGCTACTTCTACTTTTTTTTTATCTGTTTAGAAGTTTAGCGTTAGCAGAGCTAAGATTTTGGATTAGCAGATTAGTGAAGCTAATGTTTTGGTTAGCTGTGCCCACCGCTGCTGTAATATTAAAGTGGTCTTCACTCACTTTTCCAGGCCTTTTTTTCAAAGTTTTTCTTCGTCTAAACTTGAGTGATGAACCCAGTTGATGAACTGGAGAACTGTTGGTCTGGAACAGTTTAAACGTTTGGCTGCTCTGAAGGAGAAAACATGAAGAAAAAGACTGATATTATGTATTAATATTATTTACTCTAGAGCGCCACCACCAGGGTCCACAGTGCCATGAAGCACCTGCGGGCCCAACTGGACCAGGCCATGTCTCGAATCAGAACCCTGGAGGTCGAGCTGAGACGAGGACCGGCTGAAGTGAACGGATCAGAGGACCTGGCCTCTGTAAGTTTTCAGACTTCTTCAAATGTTCCAACAATAAAAACTGTTTGAAACTTCAGACCTAACGTTCCTTTAAGGAATGCTCATCAGCCGCCACTCAAACCTTTACATTTAGCAGGAACAGCTGGTTTATTAAATCGTCTCGGGCCCAAACAGTATCACAGAGCAACTTGGAGGGCGTGTCTTCATTTCCTCATGAATACAGGTGCAGGTAAACAAACACAGCCTCTCTCTGGAATCCTCCCCGACCAGTGGAGTTTGCCCCGGGGCCCGCTTGTCCCGTGACAGGAATCATAAAGCAACCTCTCAGCTGTTCTGTCAGGAACACGTGACCCGATTCATCAGAACCAGAGAACTGACGAGGCAAAGATCTGCAGGTTTAAACAGTTTGGATCTAAATGTCACTCCTTCAGATTATTGTACAGATTAGTGGCACCAGCCTGGGATTAAAAACCTGGCTGATCTAACCTGAGAAATCTCAACAAACTTAAAGTTTTATAAACACATTTATGATTTTTGCTTCAACAATATCTTTAGTCTGTTTAATTATTTAACTCGTTGACTCTGTTTCTTCTTCATAACTGAACAGAAACGCTCTTCTTTCCTTCCAGGAGGACGGCAGCAGCTTCGTGTTGCAGAGCTTCTGCCACTCCTTGCAGAGCCGGGAGCGTCTGATCCAGGTGGGTGAGGCAGGAGCTCCGGCTGCGGGAGCTCCGGCTGCGGGAGCTCCGGCTGCGGGAGCTCCGGCTGCGGGAGCTCCGGCTGCGGGAGTCCTCCGGCTGCAGGAGCTCCAGCTCAGAGCTCTCTGGAATGTTTGCAGAGCGTGCAGTCGAGCAGCCCGTTCAGCAGAGACACGGCACCGTCTGTTTATTTTAGCTGCTGTTAATTATTTACAGCAGAAAAACAAACTTTTGTTTGGCTTTTGGGGTCATTTTGGTCAGAAACAAGCAGAGCTGATTACATAAATTTATCATATAAATTAAATGTTTTTACATCAGTTCACAACAAAAAAGCTATCAGTGTCCTGGAAAAATGTAACATTTTGATTCAAATCTCTGATTTATCTGGACTGAATGCAGACAAACACAGATGGGTCTCTTTATTTTCAAAGATATCCTGTGGACATTCTGGTTATAAAGAATTTAACATTTCCAGCCAAGGAGTAAGAAATAAGTAGTTGATCTGCATCATTTTCTAGGACATCTGCAATTTTGTTAACATAGTCTTTAATAATTATAAACTGTTTCATTGTCTTTTATAATTTAAATAAATGTTTTCTTGATTATGGTTTAAAATGATGCTCTCTTTGAAATAGCCACTTTTAGCTTAGTTTAGCATCAAGATCTTAGCTGTAGAAACAGCCAGTCTGATTTAAATATACTAAAATGTAAATAATTAAATAAGCAGAATTAGCTTCAGAACATTCTCACACTGACTTTTTCCTGTTTTTTGGTGCTAAGCTAACAAACGCTGTATTGCACATTGACTCAGTTAGCTTAGCTTAGCATAAAAACAGGGAGAACTAGCCTGCTGTCCTCATTTGAGCCTAGATACTAAAAATGTTATTGAAACTTAGAAGTACAGAAGAAGAGTAATACTAAATGTTAGTACATTTTCACATTTTTTTTTCAGGTGTGTTATATCCATGCTAAACTAAATCAGCAACTGTACAAAAGCTAGCCTGTTGTCTTTATGCTAAGCTAACAGTTTAGTATAACAACTTCTATAGCTTAGCATCAAGGCAGCAACTGTGCAAAAGCTAACCAACCATCTCCATGCTAAGCTAACAGATTAGTATAACAACTCTGTTAGCTTAGCATCAAGACAGCAACTGTGCAAAATGTAGCCTGTTGTCTCCATGCTAAGCTAAGTTTTTTTTATTTTTTATTTTCCATAAAAATTTTGTGTCATGTTTTTTAAATATCTCAAAGCGTCACTGCTGACACATATGACACTTTGTTTTGACATTTAATTAAAATTTGCTGCAGAATTTCAGGCTTCTCTGTGAATCTGAGAGTTTTAAAAGACTGTCTCCTTGTGTGAAGCTGATAGTATTTCCTGTCTTGCAGGAGTGTCTGGGTCTGATCAGAGGACTGTGTGTGCAGGACAGAGCTGGAGCTGAGCTGAGCAGCAAACTGACTGACAATCTGAAGGAGGTTCTCTCCGACAACAAGGTCAGAGGAAGCGGTGTCTGTTTTTATTTTTGTTTATTGAAAAGCTTCACTATTGGATGAAGATAAACTCCAGCTGCTCAGCAGAGTGTAGCACATATCAGACGACTTTAGCTCATATTTTTTGTTGTTTTCATCGGGGTGATAAGTAAACCTTGATCTGGAATCTAACGTTAGGCTGTGCTCTGCAGGCGGCTCTGGAGACTCTGAGGTCTGAAATGATGGAGAAAGAGAAGAACTTGGAGAAAGAGGTCGAGGTTCTGAGGAAGGCTGGACGGGACCGTGAGAGGGACCTGGACCTGCTCAACACGGTTCTGCAGAACAACCAGGACCTGATTAACGTAAGAACCAGAGAGGGACGTGGTTTCAGACCATAGTCCGGATTAAATAAATCTGTGGTTTGATCCTGGATCCAGGATCTGCGAGCAGCTCTGGAGGAGAAGGAGCGTTTTCTGAAGGAGGTGGAGAAGGAGCGACAGCTGTGGAGGCAGAGAGACGGAGCCCTCGCTGCTGTCCTGAAGGAGAAGGAGGTTCTGATCCAAAACCTCAAACAGCAGCTGGAAGTTTCTCCGACAGACTCAAAGGTACAGATCCTGCAGGTTCTGTTTTTTTATTAATTTATTTATTTTTTATTGTTCAGTTTCTAGCAGTGGGCACAGTTCTACTAATACGCTAATAGCACTTCTCATTTAGCAGATTAGCTTTTTTTGCTAACCTTTGAAACTGTTAGCGGACAGATTCGCTTCCGCCAAATCAGGTTCTGCTAATTTTAAATCAAATAAAAATTAAAAAACTTCTATTTTTTTGCAGTTTATCCTGAATTAAATAAGAACTATCCTGTCTTACAGTGTGTTAGCATGTAGCATCTTTAGCTAAACTTCAAATTAAGAGCGTCAAAAATAAATAAATTCACATTTAACAATATTTAAATAAACTTACAACAGGTTTGTATCAGTCCCACAAGTTTTCAACTAAACGTTGTTGTAGCAGTTAACATTAGCTTCTGCTAATGTTAACTTGTTTAGCGTATTAGTGAAGCTAACTTTTTGATTAGCTACCCATCCCCAGCTTCTCAGTAAATATTTACTGGCTTCTTCCAGACTCCCTCCAGCTCTGTGATTGGTCAGCAGCCATCAGGAGGCGGGGCTGACGGAGAGGAAAATGCTGCCTCTTTGTGTCAGGAGGTCACCAAACTCACTGTGGCCCTGCAGGAGACTCAGACGCAGCTGCAGGTGAGGAAACAAAACTCAGAAAGTTGTTTTATTTAAATAAAGTAATGTTTGAAGATCCATAAAGATGATTTATTTATTTTGTTTTTCTCTGATCTGTGTTTTTTATTTCCCGCCAGGCTGAGCGGGAGAGTCACGGTCAGACGGTGTCGTCTCTGACGGCTCGGCTCACAGATCTGCAGCAGGAGCTGAGGGAGAAGCAGAAGGAGAGGAAGGAGGCAGAGAGGAGGTGTCGGAACCAGCAGGAGGACGGGGAGCGGCAGGAGAGGAAGCTGAGGGACGACCTGATGAAGAGGGACAAACTCATCGAGGTAAAGAGCTGAAACTTTTCATTATCCTGTAAAAAGATGACATTAAACTGGACCTGATCTGTGTGTTGCAGTCTCCCTCTTGTGCCTGAAGTTGGTACTACAACAAACATTATTTATTTTCTCAATATTTCGTTTTTATAGTTTTTATTTTTCTTCTCCATTGCAGCAGATCCTGCTGGACGCCGAGGAGCGGGACCACCTATTCAGGGAGCTGCAGCAGAACCTGCAGAACAAACGGGAACCCATGACGGCCGTCAAACACACGCTGTGACACGAGAGGACACGTCTCTCTGAGACGGACAGTTTCTGTCTGTCTCTTTATTTAATGTGTTCATGTTGTGTTGGTCGGTTTTGATTCCAGGCACTAATGCGCCTCCATACCATCAGCGAGACAGGATGTTGGACCTTCAGGTCACCGGGATGTTGGGTTTTTTTTGGTTGGACGTTCAGGATGTTGTTTCTTCATAAAGGGGTCTCATTTCATGAAGTGGGGACATTTCTAACAGATATTTATAAAACTAATTAAATCAGAATAATTAATTGATCCTGTAGGACAGGAGCGGGTCCAGAATTTATTGTCTGTGTTTTGAGATAAATTTACAAGAAACAACTTTTAACTTTTTCAGTTTTCTGCTTTTTGTGTGTTTCTTTTTAATTTAAATGTTTTTTATTCTTCATCTGGGATTTTTTTTCCTTTTGAACTGAAGAGAATTAAACTCTCTGATCTGGAGTTTCTGGTTTTATTTGCTGCTTTTGTGTTTAAAGATGTCAAAAACATTTTTAACCTTGACTAAAACTGCACTAAATGTTTTGGGTCAATAATAATAATAAAAACGATTTCTTCAAGGCAGCTAACTTTATTTTAGCAAAAACAAATAATAAATTAAAAAAAAAGTGAGCAGTGGGACATTCTAATGATTCTTGGAGTTCTTTGCTGCTGTGTCCAAATATGTTTTATTTAAAATGTTTAGATTTAAGGAGTTCTTTGAGGCTTAAAATGTCACATTTCACTCTGACTGACCCCTAAAAACAAACATTCTGTCTAAAATTCTGATTTTTATTGATAAAACTCGTGGATCAGAATGAAAAATGTTAATATTTTGATCTGAGCTGTGATTTAACTTTAATTCATTAGTTGAAGTCAAACATAAACTAACGTTCAGAACAAATTGGTCTCCAATTTGAAAAATAAAACATCCTCTTTAAGCAAGAAATGTCATGAAATATTTAAAATAAATAGTTGATACAATGAGATTTTTCTTTATATAAGCTGATTATTAAATATCTCAGAATAACAAAACTGGAAAACCAATTTGAATCTAAATCCAACATCCAGACAATTTCTTATTGGTACAATTAAATCCAAGACAAGAACAAAGTTCTGGTTCTGGATCAGTTTATTGTCTTAATCTTTCACTGAACTTTGATATAAAATGTAAAATTTTACTCATCAGTTAAAAACGTTTTGTTGATTTTTGGCACTTTGGGACTTCCATAATCCTAAAAAAACTCAAATAAATTACAACTTTTTGTGATTTTAAACGGGTTTCTGGTCCAGTTGGCTGTGGTTCCGGTTCCGGCCTGTTAGTGGCGCCGCTGAGCTGCTTCTGCTCCAGCAGGTGGGTTTAATTGGACCGAACCGAATCTGTCAGGTAAAAACAAAGAGACGATGAAGATGTTGAAGCTGCTCCTCTTCGTGGTCTTCTCTGAAGGAACCTTTTTAAACCAAACCGACCAGAACCAGAACTGGAGGAAAACCCCAACCCTGCTGCAGAACCGGTACCTCAGCCTGCCCATGTTCCTGGACTCGGACCTGCCTCTGGTCCACAGGGACTACTTTTCCCCGGCCCGAGGTACCGGACAGGAGCCGCTCCCCGACCCGGTCCGGCAGCTGCTGCTCCCGGTGCGGACCGACACCGACCCGACCAGCCTGTCGGGAGCCACCGTGAGGACCTCGTGCGAGCGGAACCGGATGCAGCTGCAGGTGGACCGGAGGGTTCTGGGCCTCGGGGAGCCGGTGACCCACCTGAGACTGGGCTCGTGCCGGGTCAGCAGGTCCACTGAAGACTTCCTGTACTTTGAGCACGAGCTGCAGATGTGCGGAACCAGACGGAAGGTGAGTCCTGATCCGGTTCTGAGCTGGACCGGACCAGGAGGTGCAGGTCCAAGATTGATTTTAAATAGAAAAATAAACTAAAAATAAAAGGTTCTAATTTCTGTCTGCCTGTCTCATTCAGAGTGCTGTCAGGTGGGTTTTACGGTACCGAGTTATATAAAGTTCTGTTTGTTTCCAGATGTTGGAGAACCGAATCGTTTACTTCAACGAGCTGCGATACGACCCACCAGAACCCAGAGGACCCGTGAGACGGACCGCCCCTTTCCGCCTGCCTGTGGCCTGTTACTTCAACAGGTGAGACCTGATCCAGACCCAGATTCCTGATCCAGATCCAGTCTCCATCTCTGGTTTTCTAACCCTTCTCATGTCTGCAGGTTTGTCTACTCGTATAAGATCGGATACAAACCGAAGGTCCAGATCCGCAAAGTCGTTAAAAAAATGAAGAACGCTTCGAAATTTGTTCTGACTCTACGAAACGGTAAAATATTTATTTTTCAATTAAAACATTTTACTGAACATTTGATGTTCACCTTCATTCAGGGACGACAGTAAGGAGGGGGGGCTGGGGGGCTCATCAATCTACCTGCCCCCCCTCATTGTCCCCATCCTTAAACCGTTCATCCTAATCTGTCTGTTAGCAAAATATTTCCTGATCAGAGTCAAACTCACAGGAAATTGTCTTTAGATTTACATCTATAAATTTTGAAAGTTTGGAGTCAGCCTGATTCAAGATGGCCGCCACAGCTAACGACCTTTAGCTAACATGAAATTGGCTATAAGTCAGCAGTTTTACTGATGTTAGGCTTACATTTGGTGTGTTAGTAGCTGAAACCTTCTCTACTTTAAAACTTCACCTTTTTTTTATTTATTTTGTTTTTTTTTTTTAAGAATGTGTATCGCCTGCCTTCAAAAACTTTCTGCAGTTTAGAATAAATGTTTCTGATCAGTTGTCCTGAAAATAATTTTACAAATTAATAAATATTAGACCTCATCCAATCAGCTCCACCTTTTTGTCCAAATATGGTCACTTCCTGTTCAAAACTTCAACTCTATTGTTTGTTCATAACCTTTGCAACTCTCTGTTCTGAGTTATGTCTTTTTTTTTGTTTGTTTTTTACATTTGAATAAAGCTTTAAGTCACTTAATAAATGATAAAACTATAAAATGTGCTGAGTCATTGGAAGTTATAAATGTGGGCTTTGTGTTTCAGCTGAGTGGAAGGAGCTCTCTGGCTCCCCTCGTTACGTCCTCGGGGAGCCCATGTTCTTCCAGGCCGAGTCGTTTTTGTCCGATGGCGAGAGACTTTACGTCCACTCGTGTCACGTCACACCTGAGACGTCTCACCTGTCCACGCCTCAGTATCCTGTCATAAAGAACTTTGGGTAATCTGCTTTATTTTTAAATTTAGCTGCGATTTAAAATCACCTCTCGCATTACGCTTTGTTCTCCTCTTCCCCCGACGATGAAGGTGCATGGAGGACAGCAAGAACAGCCGGTCCAGGTTCTTCCCGCACAGAACTGGCGCCGTCCGGTTCTCCGTCGACGCGTTCCTGTTCAAAGGCTCGGCGGCTCAGGTGAGCAGGAAGCTTCAGGTACAGGTTGAAACGAGGAGCTGAGTGAAACCTGAACGTTTGTCTGGTGCAGCAGCAGCTCTACATGCACTGCTCCATGTCAGTGGGCGGGCCCGACCCAACGCCGACAGCCAAGTCCTGCAACTACGACTCGAAAACCCAAAGGTCTGTTTGTCCCAAGAGGACGTTTAAAGGACAGAAACTTCAGGTGTTGAACTCTTTGGTCCTGATGTTTCAGATGGGTGGAGGCTTCAGGTTCTGACTCGGTTTGTGATTGTTGCAAGTCCAGCTGCGGCGCCGATGGTTCTGCAGGTGGGTCGGACCCGGCTCGGTTTGGTTTTGATGGTTTGAATCGGCTGAGTTGAAGTAAATTAAATGTTTCTGTGATATTTTACAGAGAATGAAGTCTTTAGCAGCACCTCGTGGACCGTAGACCCTCATGTCAGGTCCACGTCCCCAAACAGGAAGGAGAAGAAGGCTGAGGGGGCGGAGCCTGAGCTACACTGGCCATTCAGAGGTGGAGGGGAAGCGTGGGTGGAGGAGGAAAGTGAGGCGATGCATGTGAAGGGCTCTGCTGTGGTGGAGGAGGAAGAGGTCTCCAAACCTGACAGAATGTTGGAGAATTTCTTTGATTTTGACAAATAAATTCATCAATTAAATATGTTTTTCGTCTGAAAGGTTTTATATACAGGACTGTTTAAGTTTAAATGAGGGATGAGTAATTTAATTTTAGCCATAGATGAACACCTCTTCCTCACTGGTAGAGAAGACATGAAGGTGCTGTCGGCACTGGAGGCGCCATCTAGTGGCAAACTTTGTCATTACAACCAACTATGTTGTATGGTAACGCCAGCTTATCTATGCTAGTCACTAGCCTCTCCGATGCTAACACCAGTTTATCCATGCTAGTCGCTAACCTCTCTGATTCTAACATAAATGAATAGTCTCCTTCTCATTTACCTCTCAGTTAATGGTGTCGACCTATCAATCAGATCAATAGCTGGGTTAGGAATAGATATAGCCTCCTGCTACAAGGATGTAGCAACCACTGGTTGTGTAATAATCTTATATTTGGCTCTCATACTGCACTATAAAATACACCTGATTTCAGGTCACATTATATATTTTTATTTGATCTAAAACTTTGCTTTCAGCACATCTTTATTCTGACTTGAATCAGTTTTTGTGATGTTGAATCTTCACCTGCTTCCTGGTTGGACGTAATCAAATTAGTCTTAATTTACAGAACCAGCAGGTCCAGGACTTCAAATGATGAAACGCTGAGAGCATTTCATCATTTGAATCCAACTAAAACAATTCTTAAGAGCTGAACATCCCCGAAACATTTTTTTTATTCCTAACGTTTGATGTATAAACCTGCTGTCAGTGGGTCAACGTGGGCATCAAGGTAACCACACACCTGTGTATTTTACTCTGACTGCCAGCTTCATTAAAGGTAGGCAGAAACAGACTGTAAAAAGTAAGCCTCCAACAGTCAATAAATTTACTTGTATGCTTAAAAGCGAGACCTATTTTTTATTAAGAATACTGGTGATTTATAAATATATAAATGCTTGTCAAAGCAGAAATAATTCTCTTCATATTTAAAACAAATGTGTAAACTTGTAAAACATGAGGTCTTTAATAAAACCCAGAATCGTTTTTTAGCTCGATATAATGTGTAAATGTTTATTGTTACATGAAAACAACAATTCTGTACAATCAGTTTTACAAAAAGTGGAGTCTTGGAGCGTAATAACTGCAGTTTGGACCTGTGAGATGAGACCAGTCCGAACCGTTCTTATAACCGGCACCACAAACAAACGGTGAAAATCTTTATACAAACAGGAAGTTCCCTCAGAGTCCAACCCTCACGGTTTGTTCGGTTCTTTGGAGATGATGGGGTAATGCCTTTAGAAAATTTGGATCGTAGCGTTACGTCGCCTTCGGCTCAGACGGGTCGGCTTGGGTGTCGCCAGGATCCAGCACACTTGGGTTCCTCTCCGGTTGGTCCCGTTTGGGCCTCAGTAGTACGAGCTCAGGTGGGGGTGAGCGGCCGGGTGTCGGGTCATGGGGGGTCCGGGGTACATGGGGCTACTGGGTGAGCTCCAGTATGTGGACGGAGTCCCGAAAAAGTTCCCGGGGGAGATGGGCACGGGCGGAGGATGGGTGCCCATGTAGTTCATTTTGGGCTGGTGGCTGTGGTACGGCTGCACGTACGACATCTCAGTCTGGTACTTAATCATCCCGCCGTCCGCCGCGTGGTTCTGGTGCGCCTGTGAGATGCCCTGGAAGTCGAACTTGTAGGCGTAGCGCTTGCCGTGCACCTTGGTCATGATGTTCTTGTCGTAGTAGTAGCGCAGGGCACGGCTCAGCTTGTCGTAGTTCATGTTGGGCTTGCTCTTGCGCTCGCCCCAGCGCTTGGCCACCTCGTCTGGGTCGGTCATCTTGAACTCTCCGTTGGTGCCCTCCCAGGTGATGATGCCGGCGTTGTTGCTGTCGGACAGGAGCTCCAGCAGGAACTGCCACAGCTGGATCTGCCCCGAACCTGCAGGGAGACGGGAAGCGTTAATGCCAGAGCTGCAGACCAAGACAGACCTGGTCCAATTGTTCCGACTTTAAACCACAGCTAGCTTTAAGATGATCAGTTTCAATGGTGGAGAAGCTAACCAAAGAGTTAGCTTCCCTAATCCGTTAAACAAGAATCTTAGCTCTACTAATGCTAAACAAATAAAAAGTTAGTGAAATCTAACGCTAACCAGTAAGAATAGTAGGACTGACACAGACCTGGTCCAATTGTTCCAACTTTAAACCACAGCTAGCTTTAAGATGATCAGTTTCAATGGTGGAGAAGCTAACCAAAGAGTTAGCTTCCCTAATC
>JARVJO010000305.1:3091367-3103493 GCA_031762555.1 Cynodonichthys magdalenae
CAATCCTCTACATCTTTCCAGACATTTTCATTTTAACCACATTTACAAAGTTGGAGAGGACAGGCTGAGACGGCAGGGACATGTCCAGAGGAGGGACAGTGGGAGTAAAGTTCAGGAGAGAAACTTAAACTTATTTTTAAGAATAAACCCTTTGTTGAATTCCACAAAGAGTTGAGTCGGTTCAGATCTAACCTCCAGCTGCAAACAGAAAATGTTTCGCAACAGGAGGCGGAGCCAGATGTTTACAGCTGCTGCTCTTCAACAGGAGGCGGAGCCAGATGTTTACAGCTGCTGCTCTTCAACAGGAGGCGGAGCCAGATGTTTACAGCTGCTCCAACAGAACCAGGAAGTACCGCTTGTCAACATGTTGAGCAGAAACCAGTTCCTCATCCAGAACTAGTTTTTATAAAACAAGGGGTAGTTCATCCACAACTCTGGTTTCTTTAATTTAAAACATCTGGGCTTTCATTAAACATTGGTTTATAACTAAATAAATTATTACAATCTCTTTCTGTTTTATTTTATTGTGGGTTCTTCTTTAAAGAGATGTGAGAATCTGTCAGTTTTATTAATTTAAGATCAAATTTACAGAATAAAACTAGGGAAAAATATTATTTTTACTGAAATGATTAAAACAATAAAATGTAAAATAAAATGTTTGTTTTTTTATTTGAAATCTCTGAGGAAACCGTTTTTGTTTACCCGACAGTCCTTGAACGCCTCACTGTCCTCAGCTCCGATCTGAGCCCAGCTCCTCCTGTCAGAACCAGGTCGGAACTTTTGGATCTTGAGTCGTGAAAAATGGCTCCTCAGACCCCAAAGAGGCTTCTGTCCAACGCCCTGGAGGACCTGACCCAAATCAACTTCAAGAAGTTCTGCCAGGAGCTGGTGGATTGGCGGGAAGATGGTCGCCGCATGATCCGACGGAACCAGGTGGAGGAAAAGACGTTCTTGGAGGTGGCGGACGTGATGGTCGGAGCTTTCACGGAGAAAAAAGCTGTGAAGGTGGCCGAGGAGATCCTCCGGAAAATCGGCTGCTGTCAGGAGGCGGAAGACCTGGGTAAAAAATTTTTTTTCTGTGTTTATACATAATAATTAACTTCACGAACTGATGGAGGTTTGATGATTAATTTAAAGTTTAATTAATGAAGCTTATTTTTGAAGGAACTGCGTTTTTCTTGTTTTACTTTCGGTTTCAAAACTTTCAGAAAACAAAAAAGTTTTTGCTGCTGATTTTTTTTCCCGGTTGCAGGTTTCTGTGAATTCATCTGAAAGTTACGTTAAAAAAATGTCCCCAAGGTTCATTTTATCCCAATAACAGCTGGAGGGTTAAAGGGATCTCCTGCATGAACATTTGTGAACTATCAATATCTTACCTGTTGTAGACAGTTTTTAATGAGCTCAGTTTGATGGCTCCAGGGAGTGCCTGGTGGTCTAGGTTTGGCTTCTGGGGTTTAAACCAAGACAGGATGCCACCTCCATGTAGGACTACCACCTGAGAGGAGTATCGTCAAAGTTGGGTTCCCATTCAGTCGGTATCCTGAACCGTGTTCTCTTATTGGACTTCTATGCTAGGGTGGTCCATAAGTATATTTGGTACCAGGCCACCAGCGGTGGGCACAGTTCCACTAATCAGTTTACGGCTAATAGTAGAATTAGCTTTTTTATTCAATGTATTAGCATTTTTGCTAATTTTGGAAATTGTTGGTATATTAATTACCTTCCTCTAAATCAAGTCTCAAGTCAAGTCTGTAGTATTAAGTCTGCTAATTCTGACTTAACCCACCAACACATACTGTTAATTACTATGCTATGCCAAGAAAATATTCCTAACATATAAAATCTTTTATGTTATGCTATGCTAAAGAAACCTTTGTAAAGCTATGGTATGCTATGCTAAGGGAACATATTCATACTTTAGCAAAGCTGTTATACTATGCTAAGGTAATGTATTCATACCTATAAGATATGCTATGTTATGCTAAGGAAATGTATTCATAACTTAGCAGTTATGTTATGCTATGCTAAGATAATGTATTCATACATATAGGCTATGCTATGTTATGCTAAGGAAATGTATTAATAACTTTGCAAAGCTTTGTTATGCTATGCTAAGGTTATGTATTCATATCTATAGGCTATGCTATGTTATGCTAAGGACTGAAGGACATGTATTCATACCTTAGCAAAGTTATGTTATGCATTTTGTTTTATGCTATGCAAAGCATCACCTATTGACATTATACACGTGAGTTCATTGTTATTGTTTATGTTGACCATAAATCACTTTGGAATCCTGTGCTCAGCTTAGTCTTTTCACACGCTCAGCTTGATGACACCAAAGTTACTGCATCCGTTTCACTAGCTTCACTTGATGGGCTCAATCAGTTTTAGAAGCTAATCTTGTGTTTTTCCTCATTTTGCAGCTGAAGATGCAGATTTGAACTCCACCTGCGCTGCAGGTTCAACCTCCTCCAACACTGAAGGATCAGCCTTGTCCAAACCTGCCAACAGTAATGGTGAGAGATTTTATGTTTTCTGTTCAGTTTGAAAACAGTAAAGTTATTCTGTGAGCTGACATTGTTTTTAAATTGTATTTACATTTCAAATGTTGCTCAAATGTTTCAGCTCTCCCTCTAATTGAGCACCATTGTTAAACAGAAAACAACAAATTTCAAAAATGTTTGTTGATGTTTTCTCAGAGGAGCACTTTGTGGACAAACATAGACATGAGCTGATCCAGAGAGTGAGCAACATTTCGGCCATCTTGGACCAGCTGTTGAAAGAGAAAGTGATTTTATTTGAAGCTTACGAGGAAATCAGATGTAAACCCACCAACTCTGAGAAGATGAGGGCCATCTACTCTGGTCCGATGAATAAAGGAAGAGCCTGCAAAGAGATCTTCTACAACATCCTTAAAAAACAGGAGCCGTATCTCGTCGACGACCTCGAGGGAAACTAATCTGCAGGAAAATTTGTGTTTCAGATTTACCTGAACAGATTGATGCTGCAATTCTGTTTTAATAAAAGTCTTTTTACATAACTTGTAAGTTTGTTAGCTTTAGCTTGTACATCGGTTAGCTTTAGCTTACAGGTTTGTTAGTTTTAGCTTGCAAGTTTGTTAGCTTTAGCTTGTAGATTTGTTAATTTTAGCTTCTAGTTTTGTTAGTTTAGCTTGTAGGTTTGTTAGTTTTAGCTTGTAAGTTTGTTAGCTTTAGCTTGTATGTTTGTTAGTTGTAGCTTCTACATCTGTTAGCTTTAGCTTGTAGGTTTGTTAATTTTAACTTGTAAGTTTGTTAGTTTTAGCTAGTAGTTTTGTTAGTTTTAGCTTGTAAATTTGTTAGCTTTAGCTTGTAGGTTTGTTAGTTTTAGCTTCTACATCTTTTAGTTTTAGCTTGTAGGTTTGTTAATTTTAATTTGTAATTTTGTTAGTTTTAGCTTGTAGGTTTGTTAATTTTAACTTGTAAGTTTGTTAGTTTTAGCTAGTAGTTTTGTTAGTTTTAGCTTGTAAATTTGTTAGCTTTAGCTTGTGGGTTTGTTAGTTTTAGCTTCTACATCTGTTAGTTTTAGCTTGTAGGTTTGTTAATTTTAATTTGTAGTTTTGTTAGTTTTAGCTTGTAGTTTTTTTATGGCTAGCTTGCTAACATGGGTGTATGTTGCCCATAAGATCAATAAAGGTTTCGTCACACAATCTACATATTCAGCTCTACTGCTCATCCCACAAATGCATATTCCTTACAAATGTGGCATAATTTAAAAAGTAAACTAACAGGCTTTACAGCAGCATAAGATATATTTCCAGGGAGCATTGTTACAACAAAGAAAAATTCTACCAAACAGATTTCCTGATCAATTCAGATGAAGTTGTAATTCTATAAATGGCCGACAGGAGGCAGAGGGCACGTCTCTTCAGAAGTGAGTGAACCTTAGGAAGAAAAAGAAGAAAAACCGGAATCACAATACAGTTTCATGGATCCTCGTCGGGAGTTTTTATATTTATATTTGCTCTGAACAGGTTTGTGCTGCAGGATTTTATTCAGACTTAATATTAAGTGTTTTAAATGCGTCACAGTGTTTTATCGAAACGAACTGCATTCTGGGTGTTTTTAGTTCCTGGCTGTTTGAATCCTTTGATGAATCAGAAACAACTTCTGTTAGCCAAATATCTGTCTGAATATCTCATGATAAACAACAAAATGCTCCAGCTCAGCCAGTTTTACTTATATTGAGTTGTTTGAGTGGTAGTAGCTGAGAGTCATCCTAATGTTATTTAAAGATTTGACTGAAAACAACTGAAACTTTAGTTTTTCAAAATAAAAAATGACCTTTACGACTCATGGGTGACCGGAAAGTCTTCTGAGCCTTGATGTAAAAGTTTGAGGGGATTTAGATTTTAGCCTGGACTGGACCGTCTCAGACCAGACCCTTGCTCAAACTGGACCAGCTCAGATCGGACTCTGGCTCAAACTGGACCAGCTGGGTTCTTCGTTTCTTCTCTGACCTTAAGTTTTATTTTTCAGACCTGAGGCTTGATGATGAGCAGCAGTTTCCTCCTCCTGCTGTTCCACAGAGACCTCCGTCAGAGGCTGGTCCTGCTGGTCTGGTCCCGGCACTCGGTTCTGTTCAGGCAGTTCTGTTCGGGTCGTCGGATCAGCCGGAGCCTGCAGGAGAACTACCGCCTCCTGCAGCTGCCCGAGCAGGAGCGCAGCAGCCCCGACCAGGTGAGGAGCGCCTACCTGCGCCTCGCCAAGCTCTACCATCTGGACTCTGGAGCCGCCACGGCCGACCCGGTTCTGTTTGCTCGGGTGGAGGAGGCCTACCGGGCGGTTCTGACCCATCAGAGCAGAACCCAGTTCCCTGATGGAACAAAGGAGGAGGAAGAGGAGGAGAGGTCCAGGGGGGTGGCCCTGCAGCACCGACACTACCTCAGCTACGACGGTGTGGGCTCGGGCCCGCCCAGCCAGCGGGAGCGTCAGTACCGGCAGGCCCGCGTGGACCGGGCTGCCGAGCAAGTTCTGGACTACAGACAGAGGGAGCAGGAGCGGGCGGCAGCAGGCGCTGCGCTGGCGGAGCGGGACGTGCGTGAGCGCAGCAGGAAGATAAAGATCACGCAGGCAGTGGAGCGGCTGGTGGAGGACCTGATCCAGGAGTCCATGGCCCGTGGAGACTTCCAGAACCTGAGCGGCGCCGGGAAACCCCTCAACAAGTTCCAACACAACCCGTACGCCGACCCAATGACCCACAACCTGAACCGCATCCTCATCGACAACGGCTACCAGCCCCCCTGGGTGGTGACGCTGCGGGACATCAGAGAGGCAGCGGACCGAATTCGGGACCGGCTGCTGGAGGGCCGGGCCAGGCTGGGCGACCCGATGAGCCCCTCGGAGCAGGACCAGTGGGAGCAGCTGTGCAACTCGGTTCAGGAGGAGCTGCTGAAGCTCAACAAGAAGGTGGACAGCTACAACCTGACGGTCCCCACGCTCAGCATGCAGATGGTCCACTTCAGCCTGACCCGGGAGGCGGACCGGGCCACGAAACGGGCCGAGCAGCGCCGAGCGGACCTGCAGAGGGAGAGAGAGTGGGAACGACAGAGAAGGAAGGAGGAGAAGAAGAGAAACAACGCTGCTGCTAAAACTAAAGCCCAAAAACCAGGACTGGTGTCCTGGATGCAGAACTTCCTCCGGTTCTGATGGGTCCGAAAACCCAACCAGAACTTAAGACTCAGGTTTTATTAGATGAAACCCTCTAAACTCGTTAGTTTAAAGCTTCAGTGGGTTTTTCTCCTGATGGTTCCAGTGTTCTGTTTCCTGATTGAGACAAAAACTTTAATTTATTTTGAATATTTTTCAGGTTTTGAGAGAAACGAGTCCAACGAGCAAAAACTTTAATTAGATAAAAGTTCTTATTCTACAGGTCCGGACCTACAGCGAATCAGAATTTTACAAACATCAAGTCGACCCAAACTGGAATGAAAAGTCCAGAACCTGGTTCCTGACAAGGTTCTGATGGTTGTTGGTTTTTAGATTTAAAAATCACCAGATTCAGGGTGCTGGTTCTGACCTCTTCCTGTGACCCAGACTTTCCTGAACCCTGTTAAAGTGGTCCGGATCATCGGTTCTGGAGACGTTTTCATCTGAATTGAGTTCACAATGACCTGTTGATCCGGACCAGGTTCTGCTCCAGAACCTCTGGATGTTTCGGATCACTGTCCGTCCGGCTGCAGGGCAGGGTTACAGATGACCAGAGGCCCCTGACTCTGGGCCCCCCTCTGCAGGGCCTCAGCCACGGCCCTGGGCGGCGGGACGGCGCCGGTCCAGTCGTGGGCGATGTACTGATGGTACGGGTCCTGGGAGCTCTCCAGCTTCCTGGAGCGGATGTAGCTGAACATGATGCCGAAGGTGAAGAAGCTGAACATGCCCACCACCAGCAGGACGTACAGGACCCCCTGAGGCTCCCCCCGGGCCCCGCCTGCCCCTGCCTGCTGTGGAGCATGATGGGAAGTGGAGTTCTGAGGCTGCGAGGGCGACAGAGGGCCGGAGCTGTTGAAGCAGTGCTGCAGGAGAGCGAGTAGGATTGACTGCAGCTCGCTGCTGTTGGTCTGGATCATGGCTGACCTCTGGTGGACAGTCAGGAAACTGCAACTGGAAAAGAAATAAAATGTTTTCATAGCTTTAAAACCGGTAAATAAAATGTTTTTATAGAGGTAAAACAGGTAAATAAAATGTTTTTATAGCATTAAAACAGGTAAATAAAATGTTTTTATAGCATTAAAACAGGTAAATAAAATGTTTATATAGAGGTAAAACAGGTAAAAACATCAGAACAGAAACCTGAACAAAGACGTTCTGCAGATGAATCAGGAACAAAATCAAATGTTTTTAAACTAAGACGTCAGAAATCCTACATTTTAAACAAAAATTCTGTAAAAAATAATTTTATTTAATAGAGTTTAAATATTTCATGATCAGATCATGGATCTGATCCTGAATTAAATGTTTAAGGTTTTTAAAAAGTTATTTTTAATATGAAGTGAAGAAATAAAGAGAAGATTGAACTGATTAAAATACATTTGATCAAATGAAGCTGTTAGTGTCTACCTGTAGTTCTGAACTGATAATCTCAGATTAGAGTCAGGAACCTACCTGTGGAGGATCAGGTGTTGGTCTGCAGAGACCCTGAAGGACAAACCTCGTCCTCCTGTCTCCAGCTGCAGGATGGAGCTTTGAGGTGCAGACGGTGAGTTCAACACATTTAATCAAACCTGAGGTCACGACCTTTGAGTCAGCAGGACTGAGGAGGATCAGGATCCTGCTCAGACTGACGGAGTCCTTCAAAACCTGCTGGGGTTTAATGTGTGTTCAGATGTGTGTGTGTGTGTGTGTGTGTGTGTCTGAGCTTGAGAACAAAGCTGCTCTCAGACTGAAGGAGGTCAGAATCATCTGCAGCAGGAAGGAGATTAAATTACAACCTGACCTCCTCCAGATGTCCTCTAGCTCCATGACCGCTGAGTGTGTGTGTGTGTGTGTGTGTGTGAGACTCTCAAACTGACACAAGCAGCATCGTTTACTCATTAATTTAGATTATTTTATGAGACGTGTCAGTATTTGTGTTTTTCATGTTTGGTTTGTGTTCCCGTGTTTTCAGCTGTTTCTCAGTCCAGGCCCCGCCCACATATACTTGTCCTCAGTCCAGGCCCCACCCTTGTACTCATGGCACTGCCCACTCACATCCCTGTCCTTCCTGGATCCGCCCATTTTACATGTCTGCTGTGCTGGCCCCACCCACTCACAATTGTCCTCAGTCGTGGCCCCACCCACAACACCATGTCCTGGTCCCTCATACTCATACTTGTCCTCAGTCCTGGTCCAACCCACACACTCATGGCCCCGCCCACTGACTCTTGTCTCCTGTCTCAGCTGTTTCTGGTCTCCTCTGGTCCATTTGCTTTGGTTCTCTGTGTTTTATCTGGCTGTAAGGTTTTTGGCACCTCGTCGGCCATTTCATTTTATCAATTAATCCTTTTAGTTTTAGTCTGAGCTCCTCCAGACTGTTTCAGGTTTCCTTTGATTTAGACTGAGGTCAAAAACTTTAAGGCACATTTCTGAGACACAAAGATGGTTTTTACATATCATTTGGCTTTTTAGAAACAAATATTACATAAAAAAGAAAAATGCACATTTATGACATTTTAAAACCAGTTAATTAAATATTTCCTTGAAAATCTGAAAGCACGGATTTATATTTAAAGAAAACCCTCCAACAGTTTTTATTTCTACTCTAAAGCTGGACTTCTGCAGAAACAAGCATCTGATTTGATGCACATCCAAATAAAAAAAACAAGAAAACTTGATTTTAAATCTAAGATATGTCTTCATGTGTGGACGTCCTGTAAGAATGTTTAACTGAAGTCAGGAGATGTTGTCTTTCAGCTGCAAGAGTCTGAAAATAAAAATAAAAACAACAAATAATGAGACCTGTAAAAAGAAACCAAATTTAAAACTTGACTTTAGGAGTAAAACTTTACTCTTTCTGAGCTTTCCTCTCCTCTCGAGCTTCATGTTCGTCCCAAATCTTCCTGTAACAATAAACCAGGACCACGATGAGCCAGAGCTGCAGGACCACGATCAGAACATACATCAGGATCTCTGAGACCACCGAGACCAGCTCACGATTGGCTGCAAACAAAAACAACAAACTGAAAACATTCATTTATAAAACTACATCCTGTAAATTTTATTTAGTTTGGTCCTGATTAGAGTTTTTAGTTTCAACAGAAGCTTCTACATCCAAACAGGAAGTGGATTTAACCTCTTCAAAATAAAAGTCTTGTAGCCAGTGGGCACAGTTCCACTAATCTGCTAATAGCGGAACTACTTAGCCTCTCATTTAGCAGACTATATTTTTGCTAACATTGTGACCAATTAGCTTCCACTAAATAAGGTTCCACTACTTTTAAGTCTACTAAAATATTTACAAGTGTAACTTATACTGTTTACCCCAAATTAAATCAAACTTATCCCCTCTTACTGGACATGTCAGGTACCATGCATGTTAGCATGTAGCATCTCTAGCTGCTAAACAAATTAAGAGCATCAAAAAGAAATAAAATAACACATTATATTTAAATAACATATACAAACTACTGGTATGTATACAATATGGTAGATGAAGTATTTGCTTTTTGTGGTTTGACTAGCTTCAAACAGTAGTTATAAAAATACAAACTCAATCAAGGAAATGCTTTTATTGTGAAAAGACAAAACTGGAAATATTGGATTAGCAGATTTGCTTGAAATGATCCTGCACACCTTCAAAATAAACCAATAGAAAATTAACATGTTTTTGTTAGTCCCACCAGTCATCATAGCATTAGCTTTCGCAATATTTTTTAGCAGTTTAGCGTCAGCGGAACTATTCCTGTTTAGCAGATTAGTGTTAGCAGAGGTAAGATTCTTCTTTAGTGGTAAGCATTAGCAGAGCTAAAATTCTTATATAGCAGGTTAGAACAAGCAGAGCTAAGATTCGTGTTTAGCAGGTTAGCATGAGAAGAGCTAAGATTCTTATATAGCAGGTTAGAATAAGTAGAGCTAAGATTGTTGTTTAGCAGATTAGCATTAGCAGAGCTAAGATTCTTGTTTAGCAGATTAGCATTAGCAGTGCTAAGATTATTGTTTAGCAGATTAGCATTAGCAGAGCTATGCTTTGTGTTTAGCAGATTAGCATTAGAAGAGCTAAGAGTCTTGTTTAGGGGGTTAGCATGAGCAGAGGTAAGATTCTTGTTTAGCGGGTTAGCATTAGCAGAGCTAAGATTCTTGTTTAGCAGGTTAGCGTTAGCAGAGTTAATGTTCTTGTTTAGCGGGTTAGCTTTGTCAGAGATAAGATTCTTGTTTAGCAGGTTAGCGTTAGCAGAGCTAAGACTCTTGTTTAGCAGATTAGCATTAGCAGAGCAAAGATTCTTGTTTAGCGGGTTAGCGTTAGCAGAGCTCATGTTCTTGTTTAGTGAATTAGCAATAGCCGAGCTAAGAATCCTGTTTATCAGATTAGTGGTTAGTGAAGCTAACTCTGGTTAGCTGTGCCCATCACTGCCTGTAGCTGATATGAGATTTCAGTTGATGAATGGTAGGGGTCTGGGGAACAGGTTTCTTCTTAAGTTAGTATTTTCCTTTTTCTTTGACCCTCCCCCCCTGCTAACCCTATGAGGGTCCTTTAAGACCGGTTCTGACCCAAGCCGAGGCTCACCTGCAGCCACCACGGTCAGCTCCACCTCTTTCTCCACCACCACCCTCTCATCAGCCAGCGGCAGGAAGAGGGTCCGGTGGAAGGTGCAGCGGTATGACCCGGAGTCGTTGAAGGTCACGTTCTGGATGTAAACGGCACCGACCTGAATATCATGGTTCTGGGTGCCGTGCCACTTCAGACGCTCGCTGAAGTCCTCGTGGAGGACGTTGGCGGTGGGGTGGTCATAGTGGAAGATCTGCAGAGGAAGAGCCAGAACCTTCAGCTGGACTGGAGAAACAAATCCAAACCGTGTGTCCAGGACTCTGCTGGACTCACATGCCTGAACTGGTCCTCGTGCAGAGGTTTGAAGTGCCAGTCCACCATGGTTCGGGCTGGAACCTCTTCTCTTTTCTTACAAGAGATGCAGCCGAGCAGGAATCCTTTTCCCGCCACGGCTTCGGTCTTAGAGTCCACCTCAGCGCAGCCGCTGAGACACGGAGACACTTCACACAGAACCAGAACAATCAGACATGTCCAGATTAAAAACAATCTATTCAACTTCAGAACGGGCAAAATTTATTTTACTTTTAAACTTTGTAAAACTTTTATTTTGAAAGATGCCATGATGATGAGGACACCAGGTTGTAGAGTAAAATATGCGATGTTCAAAATGGTATGTCTGAATAAATGCAAACTAAAACAAAACAGCCCTGTCTGTCCAGACTGGATCTAAACAGAGACTCTGCAAAAGCTCCCAAAACTAAAACCTTCAACATTATAACCTCTTCAGTCTCTTCCTGGTTACAACCCCTGAAGGTGGTAACTTTTACGTCAGACGTAAAACATAACTAACTTTGTTTATAGACAGAAAGAACACATTGATAACACAGAGACCAACTCTGTCTGTTTTAAACTTACTGCTGCAATGAACAGACAGTGTAAAATATTAAACTGCATCATTCAGTTGATCATTACAAAATTTCCTTTAAGGTGATGAAGAGTTTCATGTCTCACTGTCTTCAACTCGGGTTGTCCTCTTCTTGGTTTGGAACCGGGTTTGGGATTCTGTCTTTATTTGTGCAGTCAGATGATGCAGCCACCACCGTGCTGAACAGTGGAGTCTGTTTTTATCTGCTCTGACCAGCAAATGTTCCTTCAGAAGGTTCTTCATGGTCCAGATGTTTAAACCTTTTGGACCTGGAGCTTCTCTTCTTTAACCAGGAACCCTGATCCGAGCCCAGAACCCTGGTCTAAGCCAAGAATCATCACAGAATCAGACACTTGGATTTGTTTGTTTGTTGACGAGATGTTGTTGTTGTTGAAAGAGAACTTTCGACCTTTCACATCTGTTAGAGATTTATGAAGTTGTTTTGAACAAAGGAAGTGTAACTCGTTAACTTTTTAGAGTCTTTGTAAAGAATGCCACAACAATGTTTTTTATTTTCTCCATTTTTCCAACAAAGTTTTGCAATCCTGATCTGTCAGATCCAGGTCTCTACTGAGTTCTGTTGATTGGTTCATCTGGTTCTGTTGGTCCATGTGGTTTTCTTGGTCCAAACTGGACCCTCTGAACATGTTTGATTTTTAAAGTCTCAGATTTTGGTCCAGTTCCAGATTAAACCCTAACCTTGTGACACCATTATTTTAATTTCTAACTTCTTTGGCTCTGAGGCTAAAATAAAAATATTTGAACAAATGAAACTCTCTAAATTGTTTTTTTCTGGTGAAATAAAATCAGAGAGACTCCTGTTGACCCCCCTGAGTAAGCAAACAAGCACACATCAGGACCCCCTGCAGTTTGCTTATCACCGTGGAGTTGGAGTTGAAGACCCCATCATACACCTGCTTCAACAAACCCACTGTCATCTGGACAAAGCAGGCAGCTCTGTGAGGATCATGTTCTTTGAT
>JARVJO010000305.1:3106146-3122351 GCA_031762555.1 Cynodonichthys magdalenae
AAGACCCCCCCACCCCCCGGCCATGGTCAACCCATCCCTGGAGCAGGCTGGGGGCGCCCTCCCAGCCCACCACAGGGTGGGCTGGGAGGGCGCATGTGTGGGCACATGTGTTTATATTGGTCCATGTGTTTCTGTTGGTCTATGTGTTTCTATTAGTCCATGTGTTTCTATTGGTTTTTTTGTGTTTCTATTTGTCTATGTGTTTCTGTTGGTCCATGTGTTTCTATTGGTCCATCTGTTTCTGTTGGTCCATGTGTTTCTATTAGTCAATGTGGTTCTATTGGAAATATGTTTTCCAAAACTGATAAAATAATAAAAAAAATAAACAATAAACAGGAAAACAACCTGACTCAGCATTAACAGAATAAATATGTTTATACATTTAAAACTGTGTTTCTTCCTTCATCTGTACATCACCTGAATTATATAAAAAGTTTTTTTTTTTGCTTCTTCTGTCTCACTGCAGTAAACAGGACTGTCTCTGTCTCCCCTTTTTGTCTCTTAGTGGGGACATCTGAGGACACGATGCTGGTGCTGGAAACAGGTCGTAAAATCAGTTTATTGGCTTTATTTTTATTTAAAAAATGTGTTTATCAGTAAATTAAAGAATAAGAGTAAAATTGACTACACACACATATTTTAGACACAAGGGGTCGCCGTGGTTCTGGTTATCTTTCTTAACTTTGCTCCCTTTAAATTACTTCAGAAATTAATTCAAATTTGTGCTTTTTTTCCTGCTCATTATTTAGAGTTAAAACTGGTCATTGTGGCTTCATATGAGTGGAAAAATGTCTGTCAATAATAATAAGAAAATTTGTGTTTCCCACAAAATATTTTTTTCAACAAAGTAGAATTTGGTTTTAATATGTTCATCAGAAAATGAGAGTTGATTCCGTATTGATTTTGACCCGTTTTAGTGGATTTTGTGTGATATAAACACTTCTTCCTCACGCCACATCTGAGGAACAGTTATTTTCCCGGACTGTACCATAAAGTTTGCTCGGAGGGCTTATTGGGTTTTTCTTTTAAATATATCTTTATTTTACTAAATGATGAATACATTTTATTTTTATATATTAAATATTTGTCTGACTGGTATCAACGAATCTGTATTTTATTATAATAAAACCCGTACAGTTAGTCGAGTAAATGTTTAGTTTTTTTAAACCCCCCTGTCTCCGGAGTTCGGTCGTCCGTTTAACTGACTTCGTTTTTTTCACTTTTCGACAAAAACCGCTTTTGTTCGGCTCTTTAAACCGAGCTAGCTTGGTTTTAACGCTAGGCAAATCTCGGTCTTTATCTTTAAATTAAGTTTGATGTGTTTTTAACGGGATGCTGTAAAGTGAAAATGAGAGTGTGTGGGGATATTTTTTTATGTGTGGTAAAAGTTAAACCCTGCTGCTGATCTCGCGGGCCTTCGTGGGGGGGTTCGGTGTCGGTCCGGGGTAAGACTCCTTAGCTGGCCGGGAGCTAACGGTTAGCCGGTAGATGCCTCCTCCTCCATCCCTGAAGAATGTTGATGTGTTCTTGTGAAAAAGTTGATTTTAACATCACGTCCCGGACCGTGACCCGGTTGGTTTTCGAGGCCGAACAGGACGGCAGAACCGCAGGGAACTCATCTAATGGGAGGTAGGAGGTTCGGCTTTAAAGTTTCTTTTTTGTCCTGGTTCTGGCTGTTTACCAGTTCAGTTTGTGTTGGGACGGATAGTTTGGGTTTATTAAGAGAACATAAAAAGGTTCGGGCTGCTCTCAGATGATGGCAAGATTAGTCTGGACAAACAAGTCTGAGATTCTTCTTGTTCAAACAGGTCCCTTCAAGCTGAGATGGGCTCAGACTATTCTCTGAGATGGGCTCAGACTATTCTCTGGAAACTCTGAAGGCAAACAATGGACTGAAACCGAGACATAAGTGTCCCCGTTGGACACATCTGTGGGTCTGCTGCAGTTTTATTGTTGATGGTGGTTTTGTGTCTGTGTGGGAGGTGTGATGTTTTTATGATGTTGACACAGTAAACTAAAAGACATCCTGCTCTACAAACACCAAGGTTCTTTTGTTCGAACTGAAGATCAAATTAACGACACTCAGACAAGTGAATTTTATCTGCTGCTTCATCTGATGGAAGTTTATATAAATAAAAGAGTACTGGTCCAAACACTGAACCCTGAGGAACTCCAGATACAGTTCCAGTGGAGGGAACAGCTAACCAAAAAGTTAGCTTCACTATCCACTAATTCGCTAAACAAGAACCTACGCTAACACTAAACAATTAAAAACATTAGTGGAGGCTAATACAAAGACAACTGTCAATTAAAGACAGGTAGGACTGACACAAACCTGTTAGTTTTTATTTGTTTAATTTAAAGGTGGGCAGGATCATCTATAACAAATTGGCCAATTCAAACCAGAGTTACAGCTTCTAACTTGTGATACTTCCAATTTAACCCTATCAAAATAAAAGCATTTCTAGATGAGTTAGTTTGTTTTATAAATACTGTTCAAAGTTGGTCAAACAACAAATGGCAAGTACTTCCTCAACCATATTTAATTTTTAGTCAGTTTTTGTATGTGTCATTTAAATGTTGTATTTCTTTTTATGCTCTTAGTTTGAAGTTTAGCTGCTAAAGATGCTACATTCTAACACATTGCCAGACACATCCAGCACTGCTTGTAAGAGGAGATTGTTTTTACTTAATTCAGGATAATGGAGCTAAAAATAGAAGTTTTACACTTAGGACTTTTTGTTAGACTTAAAATTAGTGGAACCTAAGTTAGTGGAAGCTTATTGGCCTGCTAACAGTTTCCCAAATTAACAAAAAAAGCTAATCTGCTAAATGAGAAGCTAGTTCTACTATCAGCGCTAGCGGATCTGTGTGCACCACTTCTCACTATTAACACAAACAAACTGGAATCTATCAGATAAATATGATTTAAATTATTTTCCCACATGACATAACCATAACCACCACTACTTGTATTAGTACTACTACTAGTACTACTACTAGTACACACTAATTAAAACTATTTCTGCAGTTAGCAAAATTTTACTCAAAGATCTAAACATTAGCACAGATTTACAAAATAATTTATTTACTTTAAACACAGGACACACATTGAAACGTTTGCATTTTAGTTGAGTAAAAGTCTGAATGAGTTTATAAAAATGTTTGTTTCTAAACTTTTGTTTCTAGAAAAAAAATCAACCCGTTGACTGAGGAATCTGGAACTTTGAAGTAATCTGCAAGTTTAAATAATAATGTGACTCAAACCTGGACACAGAAATAAATCCTGATGTCACTTCCTGTCATTTCTAAGCACTGGTTTTTCATTTGACCACACCTATGAAGAGACGGTTTAAACACATCCACCAGGTGTGTAAACATGTATGTGCTTAAAAAGAACCTACCAATCAGATGGAAGCACTAAATAAAAGGCATCAGGTGAGTTCACCTGGCAACAGAAATGGGAGGAGTTAGAAGATGAGGAAGAGTCTGCTGCTTCTGATTTACTTTTTTAGCTTTTCCTTCCCTGCAGTTACAGTCAGTGGGTTGGAAATGGTCTATTTTCAGTTTTTATTTAAACTAATGTCTGCTGAGTTTACAGGAACTTTATTTAGTTCTGACTTCATTTTGTCTTCAACCAAGAGGAAAGTAACACAAAAAAGAGTTATATCTGTCCTTCCTGCATTTAATTATTTTATTTTTCTGCACCTCTGAAGCCACAGTGACCAGTCTGTCAACTTCTGAGTTCAGTTATGGCAGTTTTCTGATAAACACTAAAACAATCCAGTTTTAGTCCTAAAAGAACGCAGGTAACATAAAACCAGCCACTTTGAATCAACCGAATCGATCGCCTGTGTAACAGGAACAGGAGCTGATCGTAGTCACACGATGCCTCGTATTCCCAGAACTGCCAGAGCAAGAAGACGAGCTGACAGAACTAATCTGACTGTCTGTTAGCAGAGCCGTTCAGCTCAGAACCTTAAATTCATACATGTTAGAGAAGTGCCAGGCTCAGGTGGGCCAGCTGTTTGAATGCAGAGTCTCTGCTCTCTCCACTCCTCAGGTAGGAACCTGCAGACTCTCATCTGATTCCAGCTGTGAGATGGATCGGAACGAGCAGAACCACGTCTGAGGGTGAAGAGAAAAGACGCTGAGGCATGATGGGACATTGATTTAAAGGACCAAACGTCTGAAAATATCTCCTGTTAAACTTCAGTTCTCTTCGGTTTGGAGAAACGCCCTCGTCTCTTTTGAAACTCCTCTGGTGGAAATTACTCTTCAGATGTGTCAAAAGCTGGTTTTACTTCACAGGAAGTGTGAGCCGCTGCTCAATCAGTCAGAGCGAGTTTTTCAGGAGTTCTTTTCATGGAGCATGATGCTAACGAGTCAGACTCAAGTTTTTTTTTGACCCGGACCCTCAGAGGATCCTGAAGGTGTGGACCTTTTCAGAGGATGACCATGTCTTCTCCTGTGAGACCAGAGAGTTTTACTCTGGCTCAGCCCATCCCTGTCCCAACGCTGACCGTCCTGCCGCCGTCCTCGGACACAGAGTCCTGGTCCCGCTCCCCGAGCCCAAGACCGGCACGCTCCGGCTGCCTCAACCGGTCCCACTGCAGCAGGACCCGGATCAAGAGACGAAACGGAGGGGAGCGGGTCTGCATTTCTGACCCACAGGAGGGTCAGACTCCACAAATCGTAGTGGAGGAGTCTGCTGATGGGGGTCTGGTTCTACGGCGCAGCCCCTCGCCCTCTGGGGCGCCTCAGATGGAGGGAGTACAGGGCGAGGACGGCCCGTCACAAGACCTGCTCCTGCCGCCGTCCCGCTCCTGGTCCCGCAGCCCCTCCCCCAGCCGGCGGTCTCGTTGGTCTCTGAAGAGTCTGCTGAACAAAGACTCAGACGGGGACAGCTGCAGGTTAGTGTCCTGGATCTGATCCAGATGAGCAACCTGAAGGTTCTTAAGAAGTTCTGCACAAATGTTCAGGAACATTCAAGTTCTAGAAGTTCAAGTTAGCAATTCTTTAAGTTAAGAAAGAACCAGAGCAGTTTTTACATGTCAGTGGTTCATGTGTTCTGAAATGAAGTTTCTAAGAGAGGTTTGTGAGCCCATGTCCATGACAACAGGAGTTAGTCTACCTGCAGAAACAGGAAGTGACTGTACAGGTCAAACGGTGCATTTACCTCCAGCCAGACTAAAGACCACGTCTTACTGGATTGAGGGTCTTTGAACAGCAATGATGAGTGTCCTGTTGATGTCTCCTGGCTTTAGATTCAGCATCATGTGAGTTTAGAGGTGTGCAGTCTGGTTGTTTACGTTGTGAACAGCTGAAGTGTGAGAACCTGTCTGTCTCTTGTTGTCGTGGGGGTCTCTGACCCGTCTGACCCGCTCCAGAATTCATTTTATAATTTCTGACAGAAAACATCAGAGAAAAATGTCCAGGGTCTGAAAACCACCTTGACAAGAATTAATTTAGAAAACTGGTCTAGATCTGCCTGTCTTGTTTTCTGGGGGTGGGCAACAAAATTAATACTGACCTCTGAAATCGTGGTCACATGACTTGTTGGTCACATGACTCTGTCATAAACTCAGAATTCAGTGAAACTGCTGCTGAAAATTCTCAGATTTTCTGCATTTTAATGATTTTTTTAACTGTTCTTCCATCAGTCCTTTAATATGTCAGTCACGTGACTCAGTCATCAACATGGTTTTTATCCAGACATGTGCTTTGTTTACGTCGAACTCAGACCCACATTTTAGAATTGCATATATTTATATCTGGAAAACTAGTGGAGCAAATGACGTTCATGATGACATGTTTTCTGTTTGATTGTAAAGTTTATAAGGAGAACCTTTTAAACGACTCATCTGACCCGTCTCAGCTGCTGATTGGGTCAGAACAGTCTGTTCCTTCAGTCAGCACTAACTTTTATTGTTCTGCTGGCAACTCTGCGCCCTGAAAAACCTCAGCTAATTTACATTCAGGTCCAGATTGAGCAGACCGGAGCAGCTTCACGGTCCGCTCTCAATGAGCTGCAGAACCTTGTAAGATCAGATCTGTGCTGAGAATATCGTGTGAGCCGCAGATAATCTGAGTTTTAATGTTCCTGCTCCGAATGGGACGGAGGAGATAAAAGCAGCAAGGTCATGAAAACTGTAAACAAAGAGCCGCTGATGATGCAGAGCCGAGTCAGCCCCAAGGAGCTGGAGGCGGGGCCAGGGAGATATTTATCCTTCCTCAGAATGATGACATCACCTCCAGCCAATGGTAGTGGGTCTGATGATGTCATGGGGGTCCAATCAGAGGAGGCTGCGGTGGGCTCCAGAGGGCACGCAGAGCGTGATTCTCCCTGCTGTGACCTCTCCTCTTCATTCTCACTCAGCTTTATTCACTCTGTTCCTCAGTGCATTAATGTTCCACCCTGATCCGGATCAGCCAGGACCGTCTGAGGAAAACTGCTGAAACTGTGTTTACTGATGAGCTAAAATATATTTATTACAATAAACCTTCATTTTATTTATACCTCAGTTGAGACTAAAACTTAACTTGCACATTTTAATCCAATATTACAGCCAGATTAGGTCATTAAATAAACCTGTCAGTTTGAACTGTGCTGATTATTTACAGGAAAAGAAATGTAAAAGTGTACAGAACAATAAAAACGGAAAACAATAAAATGCTGAATCAACGTGCTACTGTTCTGCTATTTACCTAGCCTTTAGCTTCTTTTAGCCTTCACCTAGCCTTTAGCTTCTTTTAGCCTTCACCTAGCCTTTAGCTTCTTTTAGCCGTCATCTAGCCTTTAGCTTCTTTTAGCCTTCACCTAGACTTCAGCTGATATTTTGCTACTTTTAGTTTCTGTTCTTGTTTAGTTAAAAGTTAAGTTTCAGCTCCTTCAGCCAAACTCTTGGGTGGTTCAGTGTTCAGATTGAAGATGAGCAGAAACCAGAGGAGTTTATGATCCCTGAGCTGATGTTCAGATTAAAATCTGTGCTGCTGACAGACAGCTGTCAGGAGGAAATCTCATTTTGCAGACAAAACTTGAATTTAAGGACACAACCATCAATATGATAGAGAGAATTTGTTGGTATTTTTTAAAATTTTTATTTTTCAATCAGTGGCTTTACACATAATTCAAGATGGCCACTACTGCCAGCTCACCACAACCCTGTCGTCTGTACAGTTATTGAGCTTAAGTTTAGTGTGGTAGTAGCTGAGAGTCATCCTCAACACATGCTGGGCTCACAGATCACAGAAGATCTTTGGTTAAAACTTGGAGCTCCACCAAGGCAGCGGGTGACGTGCATTCATTTATTTCCATTGATTTGACTCCGACGCTCAGAATGACTGACAATATTTACTGTAGGTTAACCCTGTGTGTGTGTGTGTGTCTGTGTGTGTCTGTGTCTGTGTTTACAGTAAATAGAAGCTCCACACTGACTGTAAACATGTAAACACTTTTACTCCTTCATGAATCATCTGGAACAGAACATAATCTGATGAGAAGTTAGGCTCCAATAATCTGGACTGATTAAAGTTTATTGATTGTTGGATCTTTATCAGATAATTTTTATATTTTCTCAGTTTTCAGCCGTTGTCTCAGTGATGTTCAGTCTGTTTTTACTTCTGACTCAGTTCTGATGATGGTTTGGACTCAAAGCGAAGTCTTCAGCTCATCTGAACAGGAAGTTGCGGCGTTAACATCTCTGCTCTCGCCCACATCCTGCGCTCCGGTTTCTCTTCTTCCTTCGGACCCGTCTGTAAAACTCTGGGTCATCGATGAACCGGGGGGGGCAGATTACACCGAGGGGTGGGCATCACGTGGGCCCAGCTCAGGCCAACCTGGATTATGATGTGGACTCTAATCCACAGATAGACACGCAGATTGAGGGGATTGGGTGGGCTTTGGGCTTCGGCCAGGTGGACTCAGACTCGGACGCTTTGATTTGCTGCGTCTTTTTCTGAACCCAGTCTGCAGGTTTTAATCTGAAAAATAAACATGTTGGGATTTAAAGGTTCATACACAGCCGAAAATATTTTATTCTAGTGTTTTAGTCTGGATCAGTTTGGAAAAATGACACGAGAACCAACTTTTACAAAAAGAAAAGAAAAGATTCATCTGAAATATTAAAACTATTTGAAAAAGCAAAGAACATTGCTAAAAGGAGGAAATGCAAGCTAAAAGCTAATCGTAACAAAAAAAACTAGAAGCTAAATGGAGCAATACGGTAGTTGAAGCTAAATCAAGCTAAAATGTTAGCTAAAAGCTAACACAACTGTAGCAAGAAGCTAAATAGAGCTAGTGGAAGCAAAACTAGCTATAAGCTTAAAGGTTCTAACAAACAAAATTCAGATGCAGCTAAAATGAACAAAAATCAACAAAATGGTCACCGGAAGCTAATACAAATATAACTGTAGGTAAACGCTACAAACAAATCTGTAGCTAATTTCTAAATGAAGCAAACCTGTAGATGCTAAAAGGATGTCATAATTTTAAAGCTGTAGCTAGAAGCTAAAATAACTAATTTTGTAAGCTTGTTCTTTTTTCATGTACAGAGCCCTGAGACAATGTATGTTGTGACTTGGTGCTATATAAATAAACTGAATTGAATTAATAGGAACAAAACCTTAGCTAGAAGCTAAAAAGAGATAAAAGAAAAAAACCATTAAGCTAAGATTTGTACAAGCTAGCTACCCTCTGTTGCTAAAAGCTAAAGGGTGTTAATATAAATACTTTAGCTAGATGCGAAAATGAACTAAAAGGAACACATCTGTAGCTAGATGTATATTGGCTAAATAGCCAATATAAACATTTTTAGCTAACGGCTAACTAAATTAAGCAAAACTGTGGCTATAAGCTAACATAAGCTAATAGGGACAAAACTGGCTAAATGCTAAAATGAGCTCAAAGGAAAAAACGGTAGCTAAAAGCTAATCTGTACAAAATGTTAGCTAACAGCTAATAGGAGCTGAACATTTAATGGGAACAATTCTGTAACTAGAAGCTAAAAGTACAAAAGACAAAAACAGATCCAGCAGCTGAAGCAGTTTTGTGTTTTCGAAGGAATAAAACTTTGTTTTTGGAGAAATATTTGTAAAAAAAAAAGTTTCAATATTCAAAATGTAAAAGTCAGAGGCAGCTGGAGGTTTGAATCTTTGATCAGATTGTTTTAGAACCTCGATGTTCTGATGAAAAAGAAATGATAACCCTTATCAATGACACAACAGAACTCTGTGATTCTGATAAAACCGTCGGTTCTGTTCCTCTGAATCTTGATTGAGTCCAGAGCCTTCAGGCCCCCAGTCTCCTCCTCCTCCTCCTCCTCCTCCTCCTCCACCACCTCCAACAGATGAGCGGACAGGCGCAGAGGCAGCAGCCCGCTCCCGGCTCTCTCGGTCGGTTCTAGGGCAGTCTGTCGGTCCGGTACCTGCGGGCGTGCAGAGGAGGGGCGTCGGCCATGATGGGGAATTAAAACTGACCGCGGGACGGCGGTTCTGGATTCTGGTCGGGATCGGAGTGGAGGGGACGCGTCTCACCACCGGAGGGGCGATTTAACCCAGAAACAGCGGGCCTGGCTGGATTAGAACCGCCTCATGTCATGTTCGAGTGAGTGTCTGAAACCGAACCGAACCGGGACCCGGTCTGCGCTGCAGCGAGACATTTGTCTTTCCCGTGAAATGCACCAGCAGATTAAAGCGCGGAGGTTGTGTTCAAAGTGCTGGTTCCGACCCTTTACCCGGTCCGGCCTGTGTTTGACTTTGCTCCCTGCAGGTGTTGGGTCGTAAAGGAGCGCAGATTATATGAGCGCTTCTGGGTGAAGATTAGCAGATCATCTGTCATCTGAGAAGAACTACCTTTAATATTTGTGCTGCTGTGAACCCGAACTGAGAGGTTCTGGTTCTGGTTCTGTTTACTGTGTCTCATGCTGCCTCAGATTTAACATTTTACTTTATTTCCTTAAAAAAAACAATCAGTTTTATTTCACGGCCTCAGATTTTATTCTTAAACTGTTTGTTTCTCTACTGGGTTTATGTGAGTTCTGGTCCGGTTCAGCTCGTTTATCCTTTCTGTAATCCTCTTTGATTCAGACATGAGAACATTAATGGGCTCTCAGGTTAATTACATCATTCAGACATGCTTCACACACGTTTAAAGAAAACACACATTCTGTTCATCTGATCCGATCAGGTTCTTCAAAGACACATTACTCATACACTGATGGACGTCTGTCAGACTGTTGGACAGAAGGACGTCCATCAGACAGAAGGATGTCCAACAGTCTGATGGACATATGTCTTTGTTTTAACATGACCTGTCCAACATGTAATGTGGAGTATCTGGTTCTGGTCCAGGCCTGTCTTTGGTTTTGGACGTCATGCTTTATGTCTCAATGCTTATGTCTTTGCAGGATGTGGTCAGGTCCATGTGTGGTTTTTGAACAGCTTATAATGGACCGGTCTTTGGTAATTCTGCAGAACTCTTTAATGAAACAGCTTTCAGATTGTGGGCGGGGCTTAATGTTTCACCTCATGCTGCTCAGACTCTGGTTCCAAAACACGTAAAACATTTCCTACTGGCTTCAAGAGAAGGTGGGGGCAGTCTGTTTGTTAGTAAAATATGTCTTTGTGGCGGCCATCTTGTATTTCTTTGACTCAAAGACATCAAGTTATTGGTTTGTTAAAATCTGTCCACTGGTTTATGAGTTATTTTGCTAACAGACAGGCAGACACAGTTGTGGTTTCATGAATAATGAGTCCATCAGACCATTTTCTTTCATAGTTATATAAATCATCTCTTTTATTCTGTGTTTATAAAAGAGATTTTATATTTCTGAGCTGTTTGAATGTTTATTTATTAAAAAAGATCAAGTCAAATCTAGAGATAAACAAAGATCCAGTTACTGTGATTTATCATAGTTTTAATAATCACAGTGCAGTGGGGTCGTGTTATCAGTGATTTGTTCAAGGTTTTCTGTTTGGATCAGATATATTCAACTTTTATTTAATTGATTCTATATTTTAAAGTTAAATTTTGTTGACTGGATACTCCCCCCCTTCATCAGGACCAGCGCAGGGAACAGTTTGGACCTGACCCGTCTCTTTTCATCTTTTTTGTCTCCAGTACGGCCAGCAACTCTCCACGCAGCACCCCTGGCAGCTCCCCCTCCCTGCGGCGCAGGGTCCTGGGGGGAGGCAAGGCCAGCGAGAGCGAGGGGGGAGGAGAGAAGAGCGGTGGAGGAGGAGGTTCCGACAGCCCGCTGCCCTCCTTACCCTCGGCCTCCTCGTTGTCGTCCGCCTACCCACTGGCGTCTCGCCACTTCAGCCGTAACGCCAAGGTGAGGGGTTGATGTAATCTGTGGGCGGACCACTGAATCCCACCTGTTCACTCTGTTTGTGGGTCTGAAGACTCAGATCTTCGTCATGACTCAGAGTCTCAGAACAGAACCGGTCTGAGTTGACAGATCGTCACATGAATGTTCCTACAAACAGCTTTGTTTATTTGTTTATTTATTTATTTAGATTCTGCTTTTCGGCTGCTTCGGGACAAACCTTTTTATTGGAGGCGTGTCTCCTGCTCGCTGCTCTTTGGTCTCAGTGTTTCCTATAAGCTCTTATCGCCGTTGAGCAAAACGTTTATGCTGCGTTACAGGAAAAATACCAAAAAGGTCAAATGTTTAACACTGTAAAATCCAGAAGATAAAACAGTAAAACTATATGATCTTTACACAACAACGTGACGTAAACACCTCCGTAGAGCTGCAGCCAAGGATGCTGAGCAAACTGGACCTGAGTCAGACCTTAGAAAACCCTCCATCTGGATCCAAACCAAGTCCAGGGCAGGAGAGAGCAGATGCTCAGAGAGCCGGGAACACGGTTATTTCTCCGTTTCCATCAAGTGTTTGATGAACAAACATCCAGCAGCTCTGCTCAGTTTAAAACGCTTTGGTTTAATTTATTTTAAAGTTTTAGTTGTTTGAGTCCAGTCTTCATCAGAAAAACCAACTTAAAGCAGTTTGTATAAAGTCAGCAGGTTTACTGGAGCAAGAACCTGGTGACGGGTTAGAACTGAACCAAACCTTCGAGTCTTTTGAACGTCTCTTTCCAGTGAATCAGGTGAAGTGAGGTCACTAACTGTCTGAAACTAAAACATCTCTTTAACAAACGGGAACATCAACATGTAAATCTGTAAACAAAAGAGAAAATGAGCTTCAGCTCAGTTTAAAAGATTCTTTTTAGGCTTGTTTTTTACCACATCCCTCCATATTTCATTTTTTAAATGAAGACTCTGTGATTTTTTTGGGATTTTTCATGTTTAAAGTTTTTAATTTTTGTAATTTTTGTCAGCTTTTTAATGTTAGCTTTGTAAGAAATTCATTAAATTAAAACAGGAAGTAAAGGGCATTAGGTTTGCCACATCCTCAGCGGTTTATCTGTGGAAACTTCAGCTTGTTGCTGATCTTTCCTGTTTGAAATCTGTTCCTGTGAGTTGTTTTTACTGATAAAAATTATCTTCTGTTCTTTGCAGAAAGTGCAGAGTTGGTACAATGTAAGTACATTTTAACACAGTTCTGTTTTTTTATTTGTTGAGTCAAACAACATCTGAGGCGTCCTTTTCTTCTCAGGTTCTCAGTCCAACATACAAACAACGAAATGAAGATTTTCGTAAAATCTTTAAGAAACTCCCCGACTCAGAGCGACTCATCGTAGGTGAGTGAGGAGAAGCTTTCTGCCAGGGCTGAAAACCTTCTACAGTCTCATGATTCAGTTCTGAGCTTTGAAGCCAGGATTATATTCAAAAGTGAAACGATTTGATTCAGAATGATTTCATTCATAATGATTTGATTCAGAATGATTTGATTCAGAATTAGTTGAATCAGAACGATTTGATTCAAAGTGAAATGATTCAGAATGATTTGATTCAAAGTGAATTGATTCAGAATGATTTGATTCAAAGTGAAATGATTCAGAATGATTTGATTCAAAGTGAAATGATTCAGAATGATTTCTGCTTCAATCTATTAGTGTCTAAAGGATTCTCATGATCAGGGACAATTGAATCCTTTATTTTTGTAGTTTCCTCTTTGTTTCCGTGCGCTCTGTGCATGCGTACGTTCCACACTGACTGTGTTGTGACGTCAGGACGTCCTGCAGCTTAATTACAAATTGTAGGCTGACGGCCAGCAGATTAAATATTTTTTTGTTAAGTGATTTTGTGACATTATATATGGATTCTGAGTGGTTGTAAATGAGAATCTTCCCTCTCATGTGAATCTAGTTTTTATTTGTTTTTTTGGCACAACCCTAGTTTCTAAAGTTTTACAGATATTAGACTGAAGTTTGGTGTAAAACCTGAGAGTCACTCATAACATTAACTCTTTTCATTCTAAAATAATCTTAATCTAAAACTGATCAGGTTTGTTCAGATTACACCAGACTACACAGTGTTTGTTCTACCTGAAGCTTGTGACGTCTTTTTACTGCATTGAGTTCTATGAATTTCAGGTCAGATTTAAAGACCTGTAATCTGGATCATGTTGAGCCTCTGCTGTTATAAACTGTTTTATTATCACTTTATCAGCTTTACAGAGATTCTGGAGGAGCTGAGATGATTTCAGGTGCCTGCCTGTCAGATGACCTGGTTTCTCTTCCTTGTTTTTGTTTCTCAGATTACTCCTGCGCTCTGCAGAAGGACATCCTGCTTCAGGGTCGCCTCTATCTGTCGGAGAACTGGCTCTGTTTCTACAGCAACATCTTCCGCTGGGAGACCACCGTGAGTCCCCCCGTGTCCACGTTTCCCCTCAGTGTTGAGCAACACTCACATCCTAACCCCTCTCTGTCCAGATCACCATCCTGCTGAAAGACGTCACCTCCATGACCAAGGAGAAGACGGCCAAAGTCATCCCCAACGCCATCCAGATCAGCACAGAGAACGACAAGGTACGCCCGGAGCCGCCAGCCGGATCCTTTAGTTGGGTCGGGTCAGCTCTGAGCTCAGTGTTCTGCAGGTCCGGCTGTAAAAGCAGGAAAAGTGTTTTTCTTTGTTTGTGCTGGTGAAGCAGGACTGAAGCAGCTGACTCATCTGGATCTCCTCAGCCTGATGAAGGGAGTCCAGCTGTCACACATTTCTCACATACTTCTCCTTCCTGTTTCCCTCAGCACTTCTTCACGTCGTTCGGGGCGAGGGACCGCAGTTTCATGATGATTTTCCGCCTGTGGCAGAACGCTTTGCTGGACAAGGTACCGCCCCCCGCCCCTGGTTGCAGAGATGTAAACACAGAGTGCAGACGGTTGAAATGACTGTTATTACCTGAGCTGATGGTTACAGAATCAGAACAAACAGCTGTTTTATTAAATTTCTCTGTTCGTTCAGTCTCTGTCTCCCAAGGAGCTGTGGCACATCGTGCACCAGTGCTACGGCACCGAGCTGGGCCTGACGAGTGAAGATGACGACTACGTCTCGCCCACCGGTGAACACATGAACGGACTGCTGTGAGTGGCAGAAATGGGTTTTTTTGCATCATGCAGATGCAAATATTCCTCCTGCAGCTTTAGTTTGCATGCTGTGACCTGAAGAGATGCTTTGAATGCCAGACTCAAGGATGATTAACTGTCTGGCTGCGTTTTAACTTTTTGTTTTTATTTCCTGGTTCTTCAGCCCCTCAGACGACTCGGTGTCGGTCACAGACCTGCTGGACCTGAGCTCCGTGTCTGTTCCTTCCACCGGCAGCTCCCCGCCCCCCCTGGTTCCCTGCGGTCTGGTTAGCCCTTCGTCGAGCGCCAGCCTCGGTGGGACCACTCCTCCCTCCTCCTCCTCCTCCTGTCAGCCTGTGGAGGTGCCCTCCTCATCGGGGAGCAGGATCAGCTCGGAACCGGTGGAGCCCAGTCCCCCCAGCTCGCAGAGCTCCCTGCCCTCCACTGCCCCCACCAACACCTCGGCTTCAGCTGCTGCCGCCTCTTTCGTATGTCTTCACACGTGCAGTTACACAGACAGGACTGTGCAAAAGTCTTGAGCTCTTTATATTCTCTCAGTGAGCTTAATATTTACAGGAACATGCAGACTTTTATTTGCTTTGACCATCTTTATTCCTTAAAACCTTCTTAAACAAGATTTCCTCAGGTTTAAAGAAAGTTTTAAACATTTTCTTTGGATGTTTTCTGCCTTTTTGTTCAGTTTTCTGTCAGGATAATGTTGAGGTTTGACCTTTTGGCACATCTCTGCCTGTTTCCCTTACTGAAAACTGTTTTATTTGATCACAAATGAGCTCAGATCAGCTGAAGGATGGTCATCTCTCATTAAACTGTGAGATGGATGGAGAATTAAAATTGTGAGGGCAAATAGTGAAGCCAAAACACAACCAGCTGTTGAAAATACAATTACAGTTTCTGTACATGGCTTCCAAAATTGTGTTCTTGTACGGGCCGGCACAGTATGAGGGCCAAAATTAAAACTATTGCACAACCAGCAGTTGCTACATCCTTGTAGCAGAAGGCTATATCTATTCCTAAACCAACTATTATATATAGGCCGGCACCGCTAACTGAGCAGCTGGCCCCGGTAACTGAGAGGCTGGAGCTGGTTAATGAGAAGGAGACTATTCATTTGTGTTAACATCGGAGAGGCTAGCGACTAGCATGGATAATCTGGCATTAGCATCAGAGAGGCTAGTGACTAGCACGGATAAGCTGGCTTTAGCATCGTAGAGACTAGTGACTAGCATGGATAAGCTGGTATTAGCATCGGAGAGGCTAGCAACTAGCATGGATATTCTGGCTTTAGCATCAGAGAGGCTAGTGACTAGCACGGATAAGCTGGTATTAGCATCGGAGAGGCTCGCAACTAGCATGGATAAGCTGGCTTCAGCATCGGAGAGGCTAGTGACTAGCATGGATAATCTGGCATTAGCATCAGAGAGGCTAGTGACTAGCATGGATAATCTGGCATTAGCATCAGAGAGGCTAGTGACTAGCATGGATAAGCTGGTATTAGCATCAGAGAGGCTAGTGACTAGCATGGATAAGCTGGCTTAAGCATCGGAAAGGCTAGTGACTAGCATGGATAATCTGGCATTAGCATCAGAGAGGCTAGTGACTAGCATGGATAAGATGGTATTAGCATCAGAGAGGCTAGTGACTAGCATGGATAAGCTGGCTTCAGCATCGGAGAGGCTAGTGACTAGCATGGATAATCTGGCATTAGCATCAGAGAG
>JARVJO010000305.1:3160459-3170828 GCA_031762555.1 Cynodonichthys magdalenae
TATTATTATTATTATTATTATCATCATCATCATCATCATCATCATCATCATCATCCTTATTATTAGATTATAGATCATTGCCACAGCCTTGCTGTGTTTAGGAAAGAATGAAAGGTGGAAAGCTGATCAGGGTTAGGGTTATAAACGGCAGGTAAACAAGAACAGGTGTTTATAAGATACACTTTAATGTGTTAAAACAGCAGATTATTAACTTTAGTTAGTAAATAAAAAACACAGTGGTGTAGAGTAGCTTCATTTTCTTTAGTTCTTATAAAAACATTATCATTTGTCTTTTAAATGTCTTGTAAATGAGTAAATTTCTGTTTTATGTTTGAAATAAAATAAGAAAAATTCTTCTGTTTGAGATCTTTGTTTTTTTAAATGTGGACTAAAGTCTGAAAACAAGACTTTCTTTTCCCACACGTATTCAGAGCTGGAAAAAACTAAACAACTTGTGACCTTCAGACTTCAAGAGTCTGGAGGAATCTGGTTTAATTTAGAAACTGGACTGGACGTACCCTCATCCTGACTGATGACATCATCCTCCGCTTCCTCCTTCACATGTGGAGGTTCTGGTTCTTCTTTAACATATGGAGGTTCTGGTTCTTCTTTAACATATGGAAGTTCTGGTTCTTCTTTAACATGTGGAGGTTCTGGTTCCTCCTCTGTTTTACAGACCTGTAGCTGTGGGAGGTCTGCAGACACAGAAACATGTTTTAGATGTAAAGTAAAAAAAAAAAAAAAAACTTATATTTCATGAACTCCTCCCAGATGAGAGGGTCTGTCCAGCAGGTGGTCTTGTAGTCACCACCGACTTGTTGGTTTTGTAGTTTTTCTTTTTGTGCTGCTAAATGAACTCTCCACTCTGTAATAAATGTATGATTTAAGTGTTAATAGAGTTGAGTTCTCTCAGGCTGGGTCCAAATCCATATCCCATAATGCATTGGGGTCCGACCGGAGATTTTTTCTGCTCGTAATAACGGACAAAGCGAAAGAAAGGAATATGTTTTGACTAAAAATCTGGTGGTATAAAAATTCAAAATTTTAAGCGGTTGTGTTATTAAAGCTTTTATCATCATATCATTACATGTTTTTAAATATTATTTTTGTCAGAAAAAAAACTATGTGGTTTAGAAAAATAAACATGCACCTACAGTGGGTCCATTAGTTCTTCAAATGTCACCTTTAAGTTAATTTTATTGTTTTGTGACTTTAATAAAGCTAATATGTTGATATTTTTCTCAATTAAATCTATGATTGCTTCTGTTGCTAGGCGACAGGACGTACGTCGGGGTAAGGACAGGAGGCTAGACCGTTCAGATTCACAGCCACTTTTTTCTGGTCTTCGCGGTCTATCAAGGACCCGGCCCACCTAGACTTGGTCCTTCGGAGAATCCAGCCTCTGGATTTGGACACACATCCTACCTTCAGTAAATTACACTAAACGTTTAGCGTAGTTTAGTTTAGTTTGCGTAGCATCTTCCGAACATTAACCTGATGCGTTCCGGAGCTACAGCTTCCGGTGGTGACAGATTTCTGTGTAACACCGGTGTTAATAGCTTCCGATGCTAACAACAGATGAGCACTAACAAACGGAGCAGTAAACATTACAGATGTTGACACAAATCATTTCACGTCATGTATCTAAAACAAAAACATTTCATGTGTCGCAGATTAACCGTAAAAAAGACACGAATAAAAAGCTTCCCGCGTGCTACGCTCGGCTACATACCAACAACCTGAGGTTTCCGGTTAGCAGGGTTAACATCCAGCTGTGTCGGTCTGAGTGGATCCATCAATTTTGTCAGATCTTGAACTGAAGATGGGTTAACTGCAGTTTTATTCTCCTCCATCTACGGGCTCTCCGCAGCTTCTGGGTCTGAACTGGTTCTGTTCGGGGTGGGGGTTGTATCGTACTCTGTCCCCCTCCCCTCCGGTCTGCGTCTCGACCCGAGCGGCAGGAGAGGCGCGGGTCTCTCCGGTCCTCACCGACTCATAGGTACGCATAAAGCTAAATTTATGCTCGACGCGTCGCTTAAAGTACGTTATAATAAATTTCAGAGGGTCTGTGCTCCTGCGCATGCGCCGTGTCCGCCATCTTGGGAAGGGAAACAGCGGCCAGTTAGTGAACAGAAACCTGCAGATTTATAGAAAATGTCACAGTTCACTGTTCATTTTACATTAAAGTTTGAATGTTGAAGGTAATTTGTTTTTCATAGTGTTTTAAATTATGCATTTATTTAGTTTTTAATCAGAGTATTACACTGACTCTAAAGTTAAATGACCTAAATATTGATGCTCAAATTAAACAGTCATTTACGAACACTTTTTTTATATATATATTTAAACAACTGATTCTCAAATTGAGATTTGCATAATTTCAAATCGAATGCATTGGTTTGAAAATGAATTTCACTAAATTGAAACTGAATTTAAAGTGTTGAATTCAAAAAGACTTGTGGGAAAAATTATAAAAAATAATTAAATATAATATTTTAAGAGACATAAATGTACGTACAAGTAAAAGAAAAAAACAATCATATATATTTAAAGCAGTATGATGTTAATTAAATGTATCATTTATTTGGAACTGAACTGGAAAAATAACAATAAAGGTAAATTAAATTATAAAACATGAGTTAAAGTTCTCCTTTTTAAATTTATTTGGTGCATTTTAAGTGTGTTTATTTATTGTTCCATTGATGTATTCCTGTTTTTATTTTTAATTATGTCAGTTTCAGTCCTTCAAACGTTTCTAACTGAAGGTGAACTGTTTTTATTAAACCTCTGCAGAAATATTCTGATCACTCTTCAGTTCTCTGGTTTCAGATTGACTCCAGAAATGAATCAGCTCTTCAGATTCACTAACATCTGACCAGTGGTTCTTGAGATATTTTGCAAACAAGCACAAACATGGACTAAAACATCAGCTGCCTTTGCCTTTTGACGGCGGGTGATCGGTGTGTTGGAAGAGAAGTGATGAAAGAAAAAGGGAGAAGTCAGTTTTTTAACTCAAACAAGACAGAAAAATAAATAAATCACAAGTTTTAATCTCTACAGTTTATCAGTGATTAAATCCCTTTAATCTGAATTAAACACAATTTTTAATCAAAGACACTAAATCAATAAAAGGCACCATTTTTATTATCATAAATAATTATAATAATTATATAAATATTTTATAATCTACTTTTTACCCGCTAATCACCTGCGGTCCAGCAGGTGGCACCAAAGCAGTGTTCATCCGCCGGAAGTTCTGTTTCCGGCAACAAACATGGCGGCCAGCTGCTGAACGCTGCTGTTCTTCATCAGGTTCTCAGCTTCAGGACCTGAAAGAGTTTCTCCAGGACGACATGGATCAGCTCAGACCGCTAAATGTAGACCCGGAACCTCGGGTCCAGTTCCACAGAGCCGGTCGGTACCAGAACACGAAGCGATGGAGGTTCTGTTCAATCAGCTGCTGATGTTTTCATTCAGAACAACAAGACTGAATTATAAAAACAAGAAGGTTTTAAATGGTTTCTGTAAAAACAGATAAAAACTACAAACATGGCGGCTTCAGTTGAAGGTGGTTCAGAACAGGATGATAAAACGACTTTAATCTAACCTCAGTGACAATCAGCTGATTGTTTTATTAAACAGACTAAACATTAAAACTGAGTAAAAACTGGTTCCAGACCTGGTTCTTCCAGGATCTCAGTGGTCCAGCATCAGTCCGGATCAGTTTCTCTCACAGCTTTAACATTAGTTTAATAATTAATTACATTCTTGAATCTGTGTTTTTGTCCACTTCACTCCACCCCAGATTTGTGTGAGACAAATAAAATAACTTTATGGATGTTATGGCCGTTTTAGACAAAAAAATACAAAAAAAAACTTTTCTTCTGCTGGTTTAACATTGATTTTAGAACAAACATCAAATAAATATAACTTTTTTGTTTCTTCAGATAAAAAGGATGAAATGTTCAGGAGTAGGAAATGACATGTTAACATTTATTATTAATTAATTAAAATCTAAATCTCAAACCTTCATGCAGTGGATCTATTCACTAATAGTAAAACTATAAATAAAATGGATGAATAGAGGATCAAAGACAAACAGAACCAAGCAGCATTAAAGTCAAACAGTATTTAGATGACAGGTTATTATCTGGTTCTGTCGGACTTTGAGTTCTGTAAACCTGAACATGTTTTAAAACTTGTTGAAATAGAACGATGTTCTTATCACCGTTAAACTACAAGAAGAAAAGTCAGAATCCATTCCATCAAAACCTCTGTGCTACAAACACACTAAAACATCAGAGAAATATTCCTGGGGGGGCAATGAAAATCACAATAATGAGTCTGAAAACACTTCTGTCACTAAAAAACAGATAACAGCTGAGAGGCGGGGCTAACTGTTCACTCCTGTTTGTTCTTCTCCAGACCTCCAACAGCAACACGTCTGCAAAGAACTGGAAGTTCTCCTGGATCAGCAGCTCAGTCAACAGGAGAGGATCTCCAGTCTGGATCAGAAGGAACCAGAACCTCCACAGATTAAAGAGGACCAAGAACCAGAACCTCCACAGATTAAGGAGGAAGAGGACTAGGATCTCAGCATCAATCAGCAGGAGACTAGAACCTTCACTATGACTCTTATTGATGAAGACCACGAGGAACCAGAACCCAACTCGGACCTCTGTCCCATCTCTGAGAGTCCAAGTGATCCCAACTCAGTTCAGAAACCTTTACAGTGTGAGTTCTGTGACAAAACCTTTAAGTTTAAATCGCATGCTGAAGGAACACTACAGCGTCCACACCGGTGAGAAGCTCTTTGTTTGTCAGATCTGTGGGAAAAGTTTCCGGATGATTTATTATTTACAGACCCACATGAGAACTCACACAGGGGAGAAGCCATTTTGTTGTAAAACATGCGGGAAAGGTTTCACTCAAAGTGGGAACTTAACATCTCACATGAGGGTTCATGAGGTACAGACCCTGTCTGTGTGAGACCTGTGGGAAAGGTTTTGGTAACAGCAGAGGTTTGTTTCATCACATGAAAATTCACGCCGGTAAGAAACCATTTTCTTGTGAAACATGTGGGAAAGGTTTCGTTCGAACAAGGGACTTGACCTCTCACAGGAGAACTTGCATCTGCAAGTGTCTGTATCCGTATGAACCATGTGGGAAAGATTTTACTAACAGGAGAGTCTGGTTGGACCACATGAGAATTCACGCCAGTGAGAAACCGTTTTCCTGCAAATTGTGTGTGCAGCGCTTCAGTCACATCTGCTCTTTGAGTGTTCACAGGAGAACACACATGGGCAAGAAGCCTTTTTCCTGTCGAACGTGTGGGAAAAGTTTCACACAAAGCGGGAACCTAAATGTGCACATGAAGACTCACAGCAGTGTGAGACCATTTCCCTGTGAGACGTGTGGGAAAAGTTTCAAATCCAGACAATATTTAACAACACACATGAGAAATCACACAGATGAGAAACCATAAAGCTGTCCAGGAAACTACTCCAAATTAAAAAACACGAGAGTAGTAATATTGTTGGACTGAAATAAAAAACTTTTCTCTGTAAGTCGTTATAATAAACCTGAAGAAGCTGCAGACGTGTGTGAAGTCATTTATTGTAAAAAAAAAAAAAAGCTTTAAAACAGCAAAGTGTTGTCATGGAAACCGATCAGAAACATGTCAGAGGTTGAGCGATCAGCAGAGGGATGAAGAGGATCAGGGTTTGGTGATTCATGGAGCTGCAGCTGCTGCTGCGTCCCTGCAGGAACAGCAAACAGATCTGAGGATCAGCTGACAGGAAGTAAAGCCGACATCCTGTTTAGGTCTGATTGATTGATCCACAAACTTTATGAATCTTTTTTTCTCCTCACCTCTCTTTCAACAGGTTTCATGTCTGCTGCCTTCTCATCTACATCTTGTTCTGAGACTGGTGTCACTACAAAGACATAAAGCAGATTCATTTGTTAGAACCAAAGAGAACTGACCCAAACGGTTCTGATCCAGAAACAGCCACCTTTCCGCTTTTACCGAAGTAATAATCAAAGGTGGGGATGTAGTCGTAGTCTGGTGTCGGCGTTACGAGAGATTCATCGTCATAAAAAACTGTTGTTTCCTCCTCTTCATCACTTCTTACTTTTCCTGTTAAAAATTATAAAATAAAAACATCATGAGAAGAAGTCAGGTTCAGGTTTTTAATCAGGTTTAAATTAATCAGGTTTATGTTATCCAGGTTTTTTTAAAATCAGGTTTATGTAGAAACATATGGAGGTTGGGGGGCTGAGCGGGACAGAACGGAGACAGAAAATAAAACAAACGTTACTCAGAAAGTGCAGCTTGAAACTTTAACAGGTGAGAGGTTAAAATAATATAATTAACTGTTAAAATCTGACAGCTGGAGAAGAACAGATTCTTATTTATGGTCTAGAACTGAACTGGAGAACAGGAAATGATCCTTACTGAACTCATAAACTCATCCAGGGGGTTGAGGATCCGGATTTTCTGCCTCTGCAGTCTAATTACAGGTTTTAAACTTTAAAGTGAAAGTTTGCTGTAAATCTGATGTTTCTCACAAACTCTCAGATTTTAGTCAGTTTTCTTTCAGTTTGAGTCTGAACCGGTCCAGCGGTGACCTTTGACTCCTCTGATGGCAAGACCATCTCTCTGCAGAGGCCTGATGGCCTGGTTCTCACAGCAGACACAAGTTTGGCTCAGAGTTTACTGTTTCTGAGGGAACTTGCCTGTTTTAAGAACGTGAACTGGAGTGTTCCTCCTTTCTGAAGATAATGTGACGGGTTCAGACCCGTCGGCTGTCAGAGCCTCGAGCAGGACAAACAGAAAGGTAACTGTCAGCAGCTCAGCTCTGAGAACTAAAGGAGTCGTCTGCTGAGAGGATTTCATCAGAGAGAAAGACTTTATTCAACATTAGAATTGAAGTTTCTGATGAAGCCGTTTCAGTTTGATTTGTTGTCTTGTAAAAATCTTCTCTGTTGATTGATAGACCTCAAATAGTTTAGGAATGACCTTTGACCTTTCTCAGATTGATGGGCAGCTGCAGACAAGACTAACCCAAACCTGATTCTTTATGAAAATCTGAACAGACAGATCCATGATCAGGCTTGTAAAGAGACCTCAGGTCTGGTCTCAGTCAGTTCAGGGACACAGAACCATCCAGATGTTTGTACTGATCCCAACATCCTAAAGGTAAAGTTCAGAACTCGTCTCGTCTCGGTTCAGCTGCTTCGTCTTTTTAGAATTTCTATATCATGTATCAAACTTATGGATGCAATCAAGCTAACATGTAGCATCCATGTTTCTTTCTTTAAACACAATGGATGCTAAATGCTAACATGTAGCATTCATGTTTCCTTCTGCAAACACTATAGATGCTAACAAGCTAACATGTAGCATCCATGATAATTTCTCTACTCACAATGGATGCTAAATGCTAACATGTAGCATCCATGTATTTTTCTGTAAACACCATGAATGTTAAATGCTAACATGTAGCATCCATGTTTTTTTTTGGTAAACACAATGGATGCTTAATGCTAAAATGTAGCATTCATGTTTCCTTCTGTAAACACCATAGATGCTAACAAGCTAACATGCAGCATCCATGTTAATTTCTCTACTCACAATTATTGCTAAATGCTAACATGTAGCGTCCATGTATCTTTCTGTAAACACCATGGATGCTAAATGCTAACAGGACATGTTGGACCTGAACCATCAAACATCAGGTGTTTTTGCAGAAGCTCCTGAGTTTTAGCGTGTTTATCATTGTTGGGTTTTTTTTGTGACCTTGTCTCGTCCAGAATGAATATCATGCTGAGTTTAGAAGACTGAATGTGAAACATGAGTCAGCATGTTTCAGACTGATGACTCAGGGTTTTGTCTCTTTGTTTGGTTTGTTGATGGTTTGGAGGGAGAATTATGAAAGATCAGCCTGTCCTCCTGTCTGATCACATCCTGAGGATAAAGTTTCACAACCGAACAAAGAAAGTGTGACCGGGAGGCAGAGAAAGATTCGCTTTCAGCTTCTTCTTTTCTTCATCAGATAAAAACACTAAATCACACAGAAGACATGCGACTCAGATTAAAATTAAAACGCTGCCAGGAAAATAATTTGACAGTTTTAAAGAATCCAAAGTCTGCTTTTAGTCTGAGACCTGCTGGATTGTTTGACCCGAGGGCAGCAGGAGGGTTAGACTCCTTCATCCCTCTCCTCATGTCGGGGGTCTTAATCCTCTGGATTAACTTCAGGATCTTCAGCTCCTCCTCGCTGATGTGCTTCTCATCATAAATAACCATTGGGTTCTGAGGATCCAATCCTCAAACTGTTAGAACCCGATTATTCAAACTCATCTGGACCTCCTGGATCTGAGGTCTGGTTCCTTCAGCTCAGAGTCCGGGGTCTCAGATTTGGAAGTTATTTTTATTTGTTTCTGTAAAGATATTTGTTGGGAGGATCCATTCAAACTTTCTTTGTTTGTTTTTGAGACACAAAGGACAAAGACGATAAACAAGTTGACGTCTTTACGAGCTGAGAACTCAGCAAACCTGCTGACAGCTCTATGGTTTTACAGAGAGGGGGACCTTAGACCCTGTTCAGGATTTACACAGACCCCCCTCTGAAGGACCAAGGGTCTTCTGGGGGTCATAAAACCAGTTCCTGTAGACGTGTTGAGGTTTCACAGCAGCTCTTTCTGAAACAGACATAGGTCTGTCTGGTAGAGCTGCAGTGGCCATCTTGAATAAAACTGGCAGAAGTTAATCAGCTGATAACTTCCTGACAGGTTTAATTAAATGCTTCAGAAGATATTTTGCTAACAGACAACACCAATATAGACATAATTACCCACCACCGTGAAAAACAGAAAACATTTAACCCTCCAATAAACCCTTCAGATTAAGACAAGTCTGTTTAAAGAGCCATCTGCATCAGGTAAGATATTTTTTATTACTTTCTCACAGAAGCTCAGTTCAAAGTGTTCAAAGTGTTTCATTTGTCAGGGTCTGAGGGTGAATGAACCCAGGAGCAGGTGCACACGAAAATAAAACTGATTTATTAAATAAAACAAAAATGCTGACGAGGCCAAACTTCCAGAACACAAACCAGAACAGACCAGAACACAGACCAAGACCGACCCAAACCAAAAACAAGAGACCACTTCAGTACAAACTGAAACCGACACACCTGCAGAGGGACTGATTAATGACTGACAGGTGAGAGAGGCTGATAGAAAACCACTGAGGAGCTGACTGAGGAGGAATACAGAAACAGGGAACAGAAACAAGACGAAAACAAGGAACTGAACACAGAAATATTATAAATAACAGAAAACCAACGTGCAGACACTGACATCACTGCTGTAGAGGAATTTACTTTACTTTTACTTTGTTTTGTTGCCTAAATATTATTTATTTATCATGTTGAAAACAGCAGAGTTTAGCACTAATCCAAACAAAACAAAAAATTCAGACTTTTAGGAGCGAAAGTTTTCCTGGAGGTTCAGGTTCAGAGGTCAAAGGTTGCAGATCACTCACCACAGCAGGACGACAGGATCAGAGCGATCCAGAGGACCAGCAGAACCTTCATCCCGGTCATGAAACTCAGGTCGACTGAGGAGGAGCTGCAAGATGAAGGGAGGAGGAGGAGGAGGAGTCCTCAGAAACTCAGAGGAGCAGGGAGGAGGGAGGAAGGGGTCTCTGGTTCTGGTCCGACTCAGTCAGAATCCTTCAGGTTTACAGTGAAAACCTCCAGACAGATGGATTAGAACCAGGTCTGATGACATCATCAGGTTGGTTCACAGACACCAGTTCTAACTTGTTCCTGAGGTTCTGCAGGAAGAAGTTGGTGAAGATGACGAAGATGAACTGCTCTTTAATTTGAAGTTTCTGCTTCGTTTAGTTTTTAAAATGACTCAAAACATATATTTTTTTAAAGAATCCAAGATTTCGTCATCTTTTCAGCTTCTGGCAAACAAAACAAAACTGATAAAGGTGTCATGCAGTGGCGGCTGGTCCATAGGGGGCGCTAGGGTGCCGCCCCACCACTATTTTTGTCACACAGAAAAATAACTAATTTAAATAACTAAAGGAAAATGTCATATAATGTTTCAAAAATATATGTATATATGTTTTATGATAATCCAAATAACGATTTAATAGTTATTGATGTGTAATCTTCAATTTTAATCAGGGGCGATTCCGTGTTGAGTCACTTCCGGGTCACACGGGGCGCAGAAATCTTTACCATTGACGACTAATGTTAAGTTCTGGGCATGCGCAATAAGTCCTCAATGCAAACGGATAGGGAGGCTCTGGGCGCAGTTGACCTGCGCCCAGAGCCTTCCTATCCTGCAAGCG
>JARVJO010000305.1:3170928-3189291 GCA_031762555.1 Cynodonichthys magdalenae
CCTTGACTTTTTGTTGTCATTAGGTCAACTATTTGTTTATAAAAAGCCCAATTGCTTCCCGGGGGAATATACACGTTAAGAAAACTTATCACAATTCCTTCTATTTTGCCAATGACCATTATAAATCTGCCTTCGTTATCCTTATATTCTGTTATGTGGTCGTAATTAATAAACTTGGATATCAGGGTCGCCACACCCCTCCGCCTCCCTGAGCTATGGGAAGAAAAGTAAACATGTTTAAATCCTTGTGTATTCAATTTAGCATGTTCTGAGTCACTGAGGTGTGTCTCCTGCAAAAAAGCTACTTGGGTTTTATCTTTCTTTAATTTTGATAATATTTTTCCCCTCTTAACTGGATTGAGTGAAAATGAAACATGAAGATGAAACGGTTTGAGTAAAACAGATGTTTGAGCTGGAGGATAAAGAATTAACTCATTCTGTTTTTATCATTTCCTGGTTCTGCAGTTTGATGTTTCTGATTCATCTGCAGCTTCTTCCTGATAAAACTGAGTCAGAAGAAAGAGACTCAGATCCTGTCTCTGAACCTCTGAGTCTTCAGGGTTTGAGTCTTCAGGGTCTTCAGCTGGAGGTCAAAGACCACGCTGAGTGTTTGTGTTTAGAAGGTTCTCACACTGTGGTCTGAGGGTCTCTGGGGGACATGTAGGGAGTTTCCTGACGTGAAAAACTGCTCTGACAGGTTTGTGAATCCTGGAAACTTTAGTCCTGAATCGTTCTCATAAATCCTCCTGCTCTGACTTTAAACCTGTTTTATTGGGTCAGTTCTGTCTGATTATGTTGAACCAGAATAAAACAAGATAGATGAAGAACCAAAAACATCTTTTAACTCTTCAGTATTTTCATGATTTAACTCATGAATGCAGGACTTCTTATTAAAACAGGTTTGTTACGACAGGTTAATTAAAATAAACAAGCTAAAAAAGTTCCTTGAAGGTTTTAGCTGAAAGTCTGTAAAACCGACTACAAAAGTTCATCAGCTTGGTTAAAAAGATATTTTGCTAACAGACAAACAGACTGAATAAAGCTCCAGAGTCGCCTCTATGGAGCTAAACTGGGACCATAAACTTTGTTCAAAACAAAAAGGTTTGGAAACTGAAAATAAATAAATAAAATGGAACCAAAAAGACAAAATGTTTGACACTTTTTCAGTTTCTAACATATTCCTTTTTTTTGTTTCAGATCTTTTTTTCCAGTTTAAAAATTATTTTTCAGTTTCAAACCTTATTTTGAACAAACTTTTAGGCCTCATTTTAGCTCCATACGCCCCCTGCTGGTTATTTTACTGAATCACTGAACTTAAAGCAGCAGAAACAAACTGAAGCTTTAGTTTAAATAAAAAAAAAAAAATTCTCAGGTCTGAGTTTGTTTTATATATTATTTGACTTAATTTAAAACCTTTTATTCAATAAATAGTTTGTGATCAGCTGATCAAATATTCATGATTATTTACTTTATTTTTATAAAACATTTCTAATAAAATCCATGAAATAATAAATGATTTGACCTTTTTTAAAAGACGTTTATGATTCTAGATGAATAATTACATAAAATGATTTTATTATTTTTATATAAAACTCCTGAATGTGTCCTGTAAACAACCATCAGGTCATAAATGTTAGGAGAAAATGAATCAGTTTCCTGCTTCCTGCTCTGGGTTTGATTCAGTCAGAGGCATTGTGGGAAATGTAGTTTCCACCAGTTTGAATAAAAGAAGCTAAACCACAAACATCGAACTTCATGTAATAAAATAAAAACATGTTTAATGTTGGAATATACTGTATATTCAGTTTTTAAACCGTTTGCTCTGAGTCTGTTTCCATGGCGACAGTGGTTTAATGTTTACAAAGGAAGCAATGAGGAAGTGGACTCTGACCTCGGTTCTCTGAGGGACGGTTCTGCTGGACTGGACTGAACAGAACCTCCTGGTTGAGATGAAGCTGCAGGTGAAGATCGAGCTGCTGAAGTTCTGCTTCGCAGTTCTGAACTCCGTCTTCCTGGTGAGACTCTGAAGTTCTGCCTGACCGGTTCTGGTCCCTCTAAAGGGTTCTGGTCTGTGGAACCCCTTTCATGTGGTTTCTGTGTTCAGGTTCTGGGTCTGAGTGTTGTGGGCTGTGCCGTCTGGATCCTGTTCGACCCGGGAACCTTCCTGAACATCCTCTCCTCTGGTAACAAAGAAAGATTTTAAACTTGATTTATTTTTGCTTTTATGATTTTTAAATAAAATAATTTAGTTTTTTGTTTAAAAAGCTTTAAATTCTGGGTTTTTGTTTGTTTATCAGCTGCTGCCTGAAGGCCAAGCTTTTTGTCTGGTAGCAAAATATCTTGTGAACAACTGGTCTGAACCTGATCCAGTGTTTCTGTGTTCAGACGAGCTGCAAGTGGTGGCTGCGGGCCTCTTCCTGATCGGAGCGGTGGTGGTTCTGGTCGGTATCAGTGGATGTGTCGCAGCCAACAGAGAAGTCCGGTTCCTGCTGCTGGTGGTGAGTCCGCTGAGGTTCTGTTCCGGCCCAACCCGGTTGGACCTCAATGTTTGGTTCTGTTTGATTCTCCTCTGCTCTTCCTCCTCAGTACATTGGCTTCATCATCATCCTGGTCCTGGGCCAGCTGTTCGTCTCTCTGGTTCTGATGATAAACACAAACAAGGTTCAGACTTTTTTATTTTCGTTTCTGCACAACCTGAGTTTAAAGGTTTAGACAAACAGTTTCACACACAGGTTAAATGAGGAGCTTTGTAATTTTTGTTTAAAAAGTTTAGTAAAAATAGGAACAGAAGAGTCAAATATAATGTTAGAAACATATTTAGCTCTTAGTGTAAAATCCTAGTTAAAACATTTCCACTAATATTTTATTATTCGGCTCACTGTTCTTACATAAACAATAAATCTTAACTCTTCTTGGTTAACATTCAAGAATCTTACAAAAAATAAAAAAACGTTTTTGCAGTTGGTGCAACTTTTGTTGTGATGTCATCATCTTGAGACAAAAAGAAACACTAATGCTGCTAATGCTAATGCTACTAATGCTTCTAATGCTAACGCTGCTGACACTGCTAATGTTGGTGATGCTGCTAACGTTAGCACTATGCTGCCACTGCTGCAATTGTTGCTAACTCTGCAGCTGATACTGTTAAAGTTGCTAATGCTGCTGATGGTTCTAACTCTGCTTACTCTAATGCTGCTGATACTGGTAACATAGCTAATGCTAATGTTGCTGATGCTGCTAATGTTGCTAACGCTAATGCTGCTGATACTTTTAACATAGCTAGCGCTAATGCTGCTGATGCTGCTTATGTTGCTAACTCTTTTACTGCTGATACTGTTAACATAGCTAATGCTAATGTTGCTGATGCTTTTCAGGATTATGATATCATAAAAAAAGCCATCACAAATGACAAAGTCTGCGTTCTACACTGAAAACACTTAAATGTAAAATTTAACATTTAGCTGCAACATTTAAGGTTTATATTTTACATTTAGATTCAGGATTTAACATTTAGACATATTGTAACATTTATATTTATCATTAGTAAAAAAGATGAAGGTTTCATCCTGTGTCCTCCTAGTGGTCCAGACTCCCTCCTGTTGTGTTTGGAGGTGTTTCTGTGGATGAAAGTGTTTGTTTTGTTCAGATAAAGGAGAGTCTAACTCAAGCTGTGGACCAGATCATCTCTCAGTACGGAGAAGACAACAGTGTCAACAGGTTGCTGGACATCGTTCAGCGTGATGTGAGTCTGCCAGAACTCTGATCAGGTGTCTGCTTCTCATCAACAGAAACAAAAGTTTTGTTTTCTTTTGACCCTCAGGCTGGGTGCTGCGGCAGAACAGGTCCAGCAGACTGGCTGAACAACTCCTTCATAAAGACTCTGAACCTGACGAGTCCAGAAGTTCTTCCATGTTCCTGTCTCAAGAACTCGTCCAGCTCCAGCTCAATGTGGTGTTCAGACAACTCCAACTTCACCGAGCCGCAGTCCGGACAAAGAAACGAAACTTTAAAGGTAAAAATGTCTCACAAAGAACTTTGAGCTTTGTTTTTAGGAAACGACTTATTTTTAATCTTTATTTAGAATATTTTACTAACAGAGAGCAGGAGTCCATGTCCAGCTGTCCCTGTGAGAGAGACAGGGACACCTGGACACGTCTTTGTCCATCACAGGGACACCTGGACATGTCTTTGTCAATCACAGGTACACCTGGACATGTCTTTGTCAATCACAGAGACACGTGGACATGTCTTTGTCCATCACAGGGACACCTGGACATGTCTTTGTCCATCACAGAGACACCTGGACACGTCTTTGTTCATCACAGGGACACCTAGACATGTCTTTGTCCATCACAAAGACACCTGGACATGTCTTTGTCCATCACAGGGACACCTGGACATGTCTTTGTCCAACACAGGGACACCTGGACATGTCTTTGTCCATCACAAAGACACCTGGACATGTCTTTGTCCATCACAGGGACACCTGGACATGTCTTCAGTCCATCACAGAGACAAACCTTCTCACTGAGGGACAGTTTGGAGTCACTAAAGAACCATAACAGGTGTGATTCAATACAGAAATCAGAAAAACCCTCAGATATATCATGTACCAGGCTGGAGGGCGAACATGTGACTTTCTGAATGTGAGACGACAGCTCCAACCACTGCTCCAGTGTGCAGCCTCAACACAAAGATGCTTTTATATTTGGAGTTTATATTTATTTATCTGTTTAAGTTTATTTATTTGTTTGTTTGCTGTAAGGGCTGCAGTCAGAAGCTCAATGATTGGTTGTGGCAGAACATCCTGACAATCATAATGATGGGTGTTGGCCTCATTTTACTGCAGGTAAGAAAAATAAAACTTTTTAAAAGTTTGTCTTTATTTTGTTTTCTATTCTGAACTTTAATGTTTTGGTTGTAGTTCCCTCTGTGGCCTCACGGGGGCGCTGAGTTAAAATGTTTGATCCGGTCCCGTTTCTCTGCAGATGGCGCTGCTTTCAATCGCGGTGAAGCTGTTCCAGATGTTTGGGGAAAAAGTCGCGTTTAAACGAACCAATCGGCTGGTAGCTAAGGATGACGCCCACACAGGCTCCGCCCCTGACGGTGTCTACGGGGAGCAGAACGTGGCCTACACAGATCCTGATAGAGGTCTCATCGAGGCTGAACACATGAGTCCAGAAGAGACCTATAACCTGCCTTATCACCGTGGCAACCAGAACCAGGTGTACCTGGGTCAGAACTAGCTTCAAACTGGACTGGAGAAGAACTGTTCTGAGAGGACGGAACAAAAATATTTACTTTTATTATGTTAAAAACTTTATTTTAAAATAAAATGAGCAAGAAATTAATTTAAGTACAATAAATATTAAAAATACATTTTAAACAGTAGTTTTAGTTTTGATTTTCACATTCTTCAGATTTTTATTTAATTATTTTTTATATTAAAGCTGAACAGCGCCGCCTAGTGTTCAGACTGAAAACTACAAACAAAGAGTCTAAACGTTAATGAAATAAATATGTAAAAAACACAGTAGATAAAAAATATAGAACTTTATTTAAAATGTGACATTTTGTATCAGTACAGAACATAAATTCTTATAAATGAGGAAATAAAAAAATAAAATGTTATTTTGTCATGATTTATAACTTCCAGCATGACATTTAACGTGCAAAACCTGACTTTACCCATGTGTTCAAATAAACAAACAAACAAAAAGTTGTGCTGATAGCATTCAATTTGAGCTCCAAACCAGATTTCTGGACCTCCCCTCCATCAGGTCAGAACCAGGTCCAAAAAAATGAGAGCATAAATAACTACTTTGATATTCTCATATCCAAAAATTAATAACTTAGATTCAGAGCACAGCTCCTGTAAACATGAACATTTTCTTATTTACATTTTTAACAACATAACAAGAATAAACAACAAAACAGAACCATCAGGACTAATTAAAGGTTAGTCCTAATTAAACTGAAGATTTCCAAACAGAGAGTTTGTTTTCAGAGCATTTAACAAATCAACGCTTATTAATACTTTGTTACAATGAGAACATTATTTTTATGTTGAAGAATAAATCAAGAAGTCGTCCAATAATCTCTTCAACACATCATAAAACTGTTTGGTTCTTTATATATTTTATAGAACCAAATTTAAATCTCTTTTCTTAAATAATTTGACATAAATATTATATTTTAAACTTTACTTTATATTTGGAAGGGATTTTAAATACTTTGTCCAAATTTTATATTTGTTAAAGTTTTGTTAGATAAGTGTGTTTTTTGTTCTTTCCAGATATGATTTAGGGCGGGGCCTAAAACTCATAAAGGAAGCAGCCAATAGGAACGGCTGGTTCTGTTTCAGGTTACCGTCAGAGTGCTGCCACCTGCTGGACCCAACAGGTAAAACACCCGATGAAATCAATGAGGGGGTTCATGACAAGATGGGAGGAGGGAGAGGAGGAGGGGGAGGAGCAGGGAGAGTCTGTGGGGATCTGGTCTGGTTCCTTCTGAAAACACACAACAGTTCATCAGACAAACAACCAAAAAAACATCAGGACAAACATTTGATTCGTTTTCTGACACAAAACTTCAATCAGAAATAAAATCCTTCCTTCCTTCCTTCTCTCCTTTTCCTTTCAACCTCCTCTCTTTTTTCTCCTGCCTCTTTCTCCTCCTATTATGATTCTTTCCTTGTCTCCTCTGTTTATCTTTCCTTACTTGTCTCCTTTATCTTTCCTTCCTTGCCTCCTCTGTTTATCTTTCCTTCCTTGTCTCCTCTATCTTTCCTTCCTTGTCTCCTCTGTCTATCTTTCCTTCCTTGTCTCCTCTGTCTATCTTTCCTTCCTTATCTCCTGTTTATCTTTCCTTCCTTGTCTCCTCTGTCTATCTTTCCTTCCTTGTCTCCTCTATCTTTCCTTCCTTTGTCTCCTGTTTATCTTTCCTTCCTTGTCTCCTCTGTTTATCTTTCCTTCCTTGTCTCCTCTGTCTATCTTTCCTTCCTTGTCTCCTCTGTCCATCTTTCCTTCCTTTGTCTCCTGTTTATCTTTCCTTCCTTGTCTCCTGTTTATCTTTCCTTGCTTGTCTCCTCAGTCCATCTTTCCTTCCTTGTCTCCTCTGTCCATCTTTCCTTCCTTGCCTCCTGTCTATCTTTCCTTCCTTTTCTTCTCTGCTCTTTTTTCCCTCCTGTTGCTGAGCGGTCCAGTCAGGGGGCGGGGCCTCACCAGGTGTTGCAGCAGCTCCTGGTTGTGAGAGACGGCACCACACAGAGAGCTGTGGGGGGTGTAGGCCTGGAGTCCTTCTGCACAGACCTGGTTCTGGGTCAGTCTGTGGACCAGGTCTGCAGTCTGCAACAGAACCAACAATCACTGAGCCTCTCTTCCTGCATCGATGACTGGTTCTAAATCCTGTCTGGTGTTCAGAGGCGTACCTGGTTCCAGGGGACAGCAGGGTCTTTGCACTCTGCAGGGAGCAGGTCCTTCAGGTGGATCTACAAAATAAAAGCCTGGATTCTCAGAAATCAGCAGATGTTTCTGTTCTGCTGATAAAAAGATGAAATCTTACAGAGTTTTTCATGTCGTCGCTGTATTTCCTCAGAGCTTCACTCAGATCATCGATGATGCTCCGCAGCTCAGAGTTTACAGGTTTACCTGCCGTAAGCTCCACCCACAACAGCAGGAACAGGAAGTGGAGAGAAACACAGAGCACTGCAGAGGAAGGATTTATTTAAATAAAATTAAAAAGAAACTATCAATAAAAAGACAGAAAAAACAAACTTATCAGAGTTTTTATTATAAAATGTTATTTTTATTTTTTAAACGTATTAAAAATTTAAAGATATTTTTCTGACAGAAACAAATGTTTGTTAAAGAAACAAATTTTAGATTAAAAAATAATTTTCTTTCTTTACAGTTTAATTTGTTATTGAAATGAAAAACTTTGTGAAAGTTGTGATAAAAATAAAACAATCAATCAAATTTTATTAAAAGATAAAGATTCACTGTTTAAATGTTGATTTAGTTAAAATTAATTTTTATGTTTTCATATTTATAAACCCTTTGAATCAATATTTATGTGAACAATTAAAGGAAGTGAATCGGCATTTTAAATAGCTCTGTTTAATTTGATTACTGAAGATATAAAAACACATTTTAAAGTTATTTTTTAACCAAATATTTGTAATTTAAACAGTTTATAATTAAGTTTGATCAATAAAAAACAAACTCTGATTGATGAACAACAGGAAGTGAAACCGAACCATCAGCAGCTCAATAAATTTCATCAGGTAAATAAAAATATATTTATTATTTTTGTTGTTTTCTGTTTTAGATTTCACATTAAAGGAAAATATTTCTTTTTGACCCAAATATTAAAAAAACAAGAAGGAGAAACATTTCTGTTCTAAAATTACCCAAATAGAAATAAATTTTAAAGTTGATAAAAAAACTTAAAATCTTTTAAGCTTTTTTGTAAAGTTTAGACACTTCGGATAAATTTGGTTTAAAAGAAGTAAAAAAAAACTCAGTTTGACAGAATGTCTGTCATCACCCTCCATTTAAACCCAGACTCTCAGCTACTACCACCCAAGATCACTGTCATTCAAATCCATTCTGTACTTTATGAAATTTGCTAACAGGTACAGTCTTGTACATGATCACAGCTGGATGAAACTAAACTCAACAATTTAAATAAAAACAGCTAAAAATGTCAATTTTAAACGAGTTAAAATGAATTCAGAATAAAATATTTAAAATATTGCAGTTAATCTACAAAAAACAGGTTAATGTTTGAATCATTCATCAGTTTCAACATTTTAAGGTTTAAGTTGCTTCTATAAGTTTGTTTTGCTCTGAAATAAATTTATATTTATAAATATATATATAAACTTTTAAAATGATAAACTTATAATTATTTTATAAAAAAAATATTTCACTCAAAAAAACACAACAAAAATAAACTATAATAAAAATAAAAAAGAAAAGTTCTGAATGAAAACGGTGCAAAGTGAAGAAAATATATCTGCCCTTAATTTAAAAAACATAACTTTAAACTTAAAACAAACTCAACCTGAACAATCTTCAGTTGAATAAAAACAAACTAAAACAAATAAAAACAAACACCTGGTGTCTTTTATTTCCATCATATTTGCCCAATAATTTGATGTGAAAATTAGAATTAAAAGTGAAAACTATACTTAAGATAATGAAAAGCTTTAATAATAATAAAAAATACTAACTTTTTACTGATGGAGGCTGAAGCAGCTGGATTAGTCTGGTTCTGATCCTGGTCTCAGGTCCTGGTCCTGATCTCAGGTTCTGGTGTCTGGTCCTGGTCTGAGGAGGATGTGATGCTCAGGCTGCTGATGCTGATATTTATCCTGGGCTCGGCCCGACCCGGGGCTGGTTTCTGTGGAACTGAGTGTTTCTGAGAAGTTTGTTGAGGAATTCACACCTTGGTTTCATCATGAGGAAGACTCTGACTCAACCTTCACCCCCACCATCAGAAGATTTTACAAAAGATAAAAATCATCTCTGAGTTTGATTTACTGTCCTGCAGCTGCGTCTGAAAGATTTTACATCAGCTTCAATCAGGCTGAGCTGCAGCTTTAAACACGCCAGGATCAGAACCAAAACAGACCATCATCCCTCCACCACCGTGCTGAGCACTGCTCTGAGCTGCAGGTCTGATGGTGGAAACAGGATTTTATAAACACAACCGGATCAGAACCAAAACAAACCATCATCCCTCCACCATCGTGCTGAGCACTGCTCTGAGCTGCAGCAAAGCATTCTGGGTACCATCAGTCCTCTGGGTTTGATCTGGGTTTGTCTGACCACAACCTGGGATTTCCCCGAGGAAACTTTCCAGAGCCTGAGGCCACGCCCTGACCCAAGCCCCGCCCACTCAGGTACCACAATTGTTGCCAAACTTCATAGTTTACAGTAATCTGTGGGCTCTGTGAAGACTCTGATGAAATGGAGTTGCATCAAAGAAAGGGGGCGGGGCTTCAGCTCTGACACAGGTGAGCCGGGCGGAACCGATCACCTCAGGGCAGAGCACTTGTTCCTGCTTTTTAGTAATATTTGATTTATTTATGATCATTTTGTTTGTTTTAAACAGATTTATGTTTTTTTGTCACTTTGAATGAACTTATTTTGATTTTTTTGTTAGTTTTTTTGTTTTATCTTTGCTAACTTTGAATTTCTGTCTTTCTGAAAACATAACTTTGGTTTCTGCAGAACATTTTTCAGAGCAGACTGCTTGTTTTTCATCTCAATATGAATTTTATTCCTGAAAGCAGAAAAATTAGAACAATTCTGTTTCCACTCGCAGCTGAAGAATCCCTCTGGTTGCGTCAGAGGCTGATGTCAGCAGCATTTTCCTCCTGATGATGACAGAGATTTGAGCTGCAGGGAAAAGTTTCTGCTCTCTGTAGGAGGTAAGGTTTCTGCAGGAACGTTGTGTCATCACTGACTGTGGTCCCGTTCTCTGGAACCCCGAGGGCTGGATTTACATAAAGACCTTATTAGCTCCATGTGCCTGACAGGAAATCCCAGCGCGTCTGAGTTCAGCTTAAAGGAGCATTTCAGGTTTTTACAGAAGCTGAAGCCCTGATCAAGTTAGACTCTAAATATTAGAATGAAACAAGAAGAATAAAACACAGAATGAGCAAAGAGGACATAAACTGTATGATGAGACTCAGAAAATGATACAAACTACAACAAACAAACATGTTTATAAACAATAAAAACAATAACATGAATCTTTCTGGCGTAATTAGCTTTAGCTTATGCTAAGTGTATTTATGTTGGCTACAGTTAGCATCTGAGCTAACCTAAAGGAGGCTGATTCAAGTCAACCTGCTGCTTCTTTACAGGTTTTTACTTTGAGATGTTTGTTTTATAAATAAACTGAACTGAGTTGATTCATGTTTCAGGTTAAAAAGTGACTAAATGATCACAGAGCAGCTTCACAGCAATAAAAAACTATAAATTATATCCAACCGAATCAACACTGATGCAAATTTGTACATAGAATTTATGTTTTTATATAAACGAATAAAGACTAATAAAAAATTATCCCATTGAAACAACAAAAAACACTAAATTATTTTAAACCTTCAGATTCAACTAAAACATGTTTAAAACAAACAGGAACAAAAATAAATATAAAACTAAAAACTGTCATTAAAAAAGTCTAAATTAACAAACAGATAATTTTCTGTTAAAATCCATAAAAACAGATTGTTTTACAGAAAATAAATGATTTGTTATTAATTTTTGTCTGTATGGAGGTGAAACTTGATTGACAGCTGAGCAGATGTTTCATCACCACTCCCTGAGCTGCAGTCGTCCCCTCAGGTGACTGGTTCCATCCGCCGCACCTTCCCAGGTGTCAGAGCTGAAACTCCGCCCACTTTCCCAGATGACTCAGTACTCTGCCTGCAGCTCGGAGGAACTTATTTTTAGAAACTTTTACCGTAAACTTTTTCTTTTTATGCAACAATCCCAGTCACCTGAGACACCTGAGACCAGGATCAGGTGCTGAACTGGTCCCTTTGATGAATATTTGATTGACTCAAACCTTGGATCTGGGGGGTGGGGGGTCTTCATGGAGGTTGTTGGTGTCACATTTCCAGAGAGTGTCTGAGAAAAGTCAGGAGGGAACGATTCTCTGACCAGAATCATTCTCATCTTGTTTTAATAAAAGATCCGGCTCTGTTCAGGCCCCGCCCACAGCTCCCAGCATGCCGAGCAGTAGCATCAGGTGTGGCAGCACACGGCCTGCAGCAGAGACAGGAAGCAGGTGAACCTTCTCTGTGTTCGACATCATGTTCTGAGCATCCTGCAGCGCGCCGACGGCAGCCACGCTGGAGTTCAGGTCTCCGCCGGAGAGCAGGTCGAAGACGCAGGCCTGGTAGTAAACGTCCCGGGCAGGAAGCTGAGCGGCGCAGTGGGCCTCGGCGCCGATGGAAGCAGGCTCCAGAGGAGGAGAGGGGCGGAGCGTGTTTAGCTTTTGGGAGGCGGGGCAGCCCCACACGCACAGCTGCAGGTCTTGGTCGGGTCCGAAGTCCTCCACGATGTCACGCGGCGAACGAACGGACAGGCTGAGGGAGCGGCCGCTCTGTCGCACCACCAGCAGCGTCCCGATGTGGGCCGCTCTGATCTCTGCGTGCCAACCAGGACTCTCTGTCCGGACTGTCAGGCTGCGGTGGCCTCGCCGCTCACCGTTCCACACGGAACCGTCGGCAAAGGCGGCGGGAACGTTGTCCAGCTCCGCCTGGTAGAGCTGCTGATCGATGCACTGACGCCAGTCCTTAAAGATGACGGTGATCTGACAGGAAGCAGAGCGACAGGACGTGGATCAATATCCACGTTTTGTCCAATTTCAAAATGTCGCAAAAAAATTAATGCTTATCAGACGTGTTTTCATCTACTGGTTTGGAGCGAATCAACCAGGCTACACAAGTGTAACTAATTTGTAGCAAACAGGAAGTAGACGTCGCTAACTCACAGGGGCCACACATTTTTCAAATTTTGTCATTTTCATCCACCTATTCTAATGTGATCCTTCAAAATGTGCATAAAAAACATTGATTGAAACACAGCTCTAGTCGGAGAACTCTAAAAATAAAACTTAAGGTCGAGTGTGGAGGATTTACTGACATCTAGTGGTCAAACTGTAGAATACATCATCCAACTTCCTGTTTTGTTCTTCACAGTTGTAAAACATCAGAACTTTGACTCACCTTGGTGAGAACCGTGGGGTAAGTCCCGCCTCTTGCCAAAGAGGTGGTAGCCTGAACATACAGGTGCTTGTTGTCTATGAGAGGCCACGCCCCCTGCACCGCGCAGGTGTGGAAGTCGTTGTTGAAGGAGCGGACGTGCAGATTTCCAAACACGCTGCAGTGCAGGTACTCGGGCATCCGACCCTCCCTGCTGAAGAAACTCCTCTCGTACAGGCAGGTGTCTCCTGACAGCGTCCCCTGAGGGCGGGGCATGGGCTGGGCGGTGGGCCCCGCCCTCGGGCAGCGGTGCTGGATCAGCAGGTCCTCGATCCCCTGGACCGCGGAGTGGTAAGCCAGGTCGCCGCGACACGACCGCGCCATCCTCTTGGTGCACATGCCATAGGTGCGCAGGGCGCTGCAGTACCTGGCATTCACCTCCTCCCTGCTGAGACCCGCCGAAGTGCTGCTGCTGAGGTCAAAGGTCGCGGCCACAAACTCAGAATTACACCTCAGGATACGACAGGAACCTCTGACTGAGGAGAAGAAAGATTTTCACTAAAATGTTAGTGGTGGGCAACACTAACTAAAAAGTTCGCTTCACTAAATGCTTAAAATGAATCTTAGCTGTGCTAATGCTAAAAAAAGATTAAAATTAGTAAAAGCTAACACTAACCACTACACAAGATTCTTAGCTCTGCTAATGGTAAAAAAAATTTAAAGTTTGTGAAAACTAATGCTAACCACTAAACAAAAATCATACCTCTGCTAATGCTTAATGAACAAAAAATTAGTAAAAGCTAACGCTAAGTGCTAAACAAAAATCTTAACTCTGCTAATGCTTAACGAACAAAAAATTAGTAAAAGCTAACGCTAAGTGCTAAACAAAAATCTTGGCTCTGCTAACACTAAACAGAATAAAATTAGTGGAAGCTAGCACTAACTGCTAAGACAACTGCCACTCTAGTAGTCTTCTATTGGCTTAATTTGAAGGTGGGTGGGATCATCTGTGGCAAATCAGCCAATCCAACCAGAGTTATAGCTCTGTCTAATTTGTAACACTTTCATTTTAACCCTTTCAGTATTAAATCATTTATTTGATGAAGTTTGTATTTTTAAGTTAGTTAAACAATAACAACTACTTTTTCTATCATATTTTAGATGTAGTCAGTATTTTGTATTTGCTATTTAAATATTGTTAAGTATTATTTTATTTATTTTTGATGCTTTTCATTTGAAGGTTAGCTGCTAAAGATTCTACATGCTAACAGTTTGATTGTGGCTGCCCGATTCGTCCCGGAAGCACAGTCTGTGCCTTTTGTTTTTAGCATGTAGCATTTTGCTAGACTGATGACAGAATTCATTCGATTTCAGTCTTTCATTATCTGCAATGTTTTATAGAAAAGGCAACTTTTAACAGATGTGGATTTTTATTCCAAGAAAATAATATTAAACAAAGATAAGATGAATTATAACATAATTGTCTAGAAAACAGCCCACAAGTTATTATAAATAAATATGTGCACATCGTAAATCTATACTTTATTAATCAAAATGTACTTAATATACAGAATATGAATTTAACACACCTTTATAAATAAGTATGGAAATAAATAATTAGAGCATATTCCAGAAGTCTGTCAATTAGTGCATGCACCGAGAAAAAAGGAAAAAACTTTTAGTGGACTTAAAATTAGTGGAACCTAATTTAGAAGAAGCTAATTGGTCCGCTAACAATTTCTACAATTAGCTCCCAAAAAAGGTAATCTGCTAAATGCAAGGCTAGTTCTTCAAAAGGATCTAAAGTTGGGTTCACATCGGACGTGTTTTGAGCAGCGGGAGCAGCCAGTTTACATGCAAAGTCTATGATGGTAGCTCGTCTAGAGCGATTAGCGCGGCGCGCGATCAAGCAGTAGGTGCGGTTTGAGCGTTTTCCGTGGGTGCGGCGCGTCCAAAGCAGCCGACGCTCGAGTTCAAATACCTGAACTTTGGCTGCTCGACGCGCCGCATCAACCAATCCGAGAGACTCATTTTTTCATGTGACAGATTCTTGAATGTTGCCCGCTACCTGAAACAGACGGACAGGTGCTCTTTATCTGAAATGGACCGTCTGTAGTTGGTGTTCTGGCTGGAGATATCTGCACTGATGTGGGTCAGCTGCTCATTAAACTGACCGCGGTGTTAAACTGTATGTGCTCGGGACAAAAATAGTTCGTCAGCTCGCAGCTCCTGGAGTGGTGAAACTCACCAAACAGACCGCCTCTAAATTACCTGTTGAATTAGTTATGTGGTTAGCACAACATTCGCTTGTCTCACTAAATAAATCAAAGCCATTTTCTTTATTTCATCCAACATTAAAGACGGACTGGATAAAAACCAAGACGCTCCTCCCATTAGACGCGCGTCTAGTTTTGTTCTGGTCTGAACGTAGCGCGTCCAACAATTGGGTGTGTTTTAGATGCTCAAAATGTGTTTGGTGTGAACTTGGCTTTAAAACCACATGGCAACAACAACATATTAGGTTCAGAAGCTGGAGGACACCAGGGTGTGCCCCCTACTGGCTGCCTTCAGTATGACTGATTTTAAGCCCCACCCCTTCGAGTAAATACTTTTTAATAATTTTTCAGTTGTTGATTTTTGTTGATTCACGTAAATATTTTTCTGCTGTGTTCAAATATGAATTTTTATTAAATCTGCTTAGTTTTAATGAATTATTGGAGGGTGCGGAGGCGGGACTTTTAGCCCTTTGACTTGGATGATGAATGTGAACATCTTTACTTATGTTTATTTTTAATGGTTATTTTCTACTGGCTGCTCTGTGTGTGTCTGTGTGTGTGTACTAGTTTTTGTTACCTATTTAGGACCGTTTCTGGTATACACACCTACCTTCTCAAGACTAGTAGTCCTTATATAGACCAAAAACTGGTCCTAATATGGTGGAACTCCATTTTTGGGTTGGGGGTTTGTTTTAGGACCAAGGTAAGAATTGAGTTTAGATTAATTTCAGGGTCAGGTGTGAGGTTAGGTTTAGGGTCAGGTAGGTACCTGTGAGGTTAACCTTAGGGTTGGTGGTCAGGGTTAGGCTGTAGAAATTGCTGGAAATCAGTAGAAGTCAATGAACGATCCTAATATGGATAGAAATAAAAACCTGTGTGTGTGTGTGTACCTTCAGGTAAACCCAGCTGGACCAGCAGCAGCAGCAGAGTCAGGTGGATGCACCGTTTCCATGGTAACAGCGCAAGCGATCGTTGCTCCATCAGTGGAGTCAAAGGTGAGCAGCGCTCTGAAAGACGACACAGACATTCTGTCAGTGAAGCCCCTCCCCCTGGTGTAAATAATATTAATGTGATGATGATGATGATAAAGATGGTTCCAGTTAGTGTGTGTCACGATGAATCACTGACGGGACGATCGTGAACTGGACAAGGTCATCCTTCGCTGTAAAGCTTCCATTATCTGAACAAACAGCAGCCGGTCAGGAGCTCCCAGAAGACCTACAACTTTACGGTTTCCCTCAGTTCCATCAAACCAGAGGCTCAGGTTTCCAGCTGACGAAACAAAACCTGGCAGCGTGTCAGTTCTGAGGATCAGAGCTCAGGCAGTTATCTATAAAACAAAGTGCTGTCGGTCCATTAATCTTCTTTCAGCTGCAGCTCTTTGCACAAACTCACAATATTTTATTCCTGAAGACATCCAGGATCAAACCTGCAGCCTCAGGATGATGGGACCACTGCTCTGACCACTGAACGGTCTACAATAATATTTATATATATATTCTTGCTGGATACTTTATCACATATCATATTTTCCTTGGCGCCAAGAGAGGTGTTCATTGTCTGTTTTGATAACATTCTGTATAAATGTACTTTGCTGAGACTGCCTCAGTGCACATTTTATGTACCACTGACATGAGGTGTGCCTTGCACATGCAATAAATCCTGATGACCATTTCACGAAGTACGTTTTATATTTTGACCACGTATTTTCTGTCTTGGATAAATAGAATTTTCCACAACAGACCAACATATAAATAAATACACTTTAAGCTTGTGCACATGATTCTGCTACTTCCTGTCTGTTGATCAGAGAGGAGCTGACCCAAGAAGCCCCGCCCACATTGTTTGCCTAAAGAGGCAGAAATGCATAAATTGAAGTAAAAACAGGAGACGGAGAAATGTAAAAACAACACATGGACATAAAAAGACTAAAAACATAAAACTATTTAAAAGACAAAAATACATGTAAAAATAAAATGGAATGCAAAAAATATAAATTATGCGCTCAAATAAATAATTTATTAAAACTAAGCTGTAAAAATAAATATGAAGGTCAGTTACATTATAAAACATGTGGTAATGACTGGAGCATTTTAAGTGTTTTTATTAATTTATTGATCTATTCTGGTTTATAAACCAAACCTCAGGACACAAAATAAAACAATAAATCCAGATCTACAGGAGGTGAGCTCAGATCTGGGTTCTAAACCGTTTCATTGTCGGGGTTCAGAGCAGAACAAGTTCTGTTTCTGGTTCTGAGTTCAGTGGGTGTCAGTTAAATTTAAACTACAGCTGCCCCCCCCCCCACCCCCCCATAAATACACACATGTGTGAGACTGTAGTTTGTGTTGTTGGACAAACTATTGGAGGGACGTTTCTCCATGAAGTTGTTTCCAGTAAAGTTTCAGAAAACGAAAGTTAAAATTTTAATCATTTTAAAATTCTCCTGAGGAGCTGAGACATTCCGAGCATGAAGAAATAAAAGAAATGCCCCGACTCACATTGCAACACACAGACTCTTATTTTGAAGAGTATCTTGATTTTTTTTTTCATTGATGTGACGTCACCAAAAATCAGATCTGACTGATTCACAGTTTCAGATTTGATCATCTTAAAAATTTAACAACTAACAAACAGAAAAACAAATGTTCAAATGGTTTTAGAGCTTTCAAGATGTTTTAGCTTAGATTAATAAAACAAAAGTAACACTTAAAATGTTAAAATGTTAAAATTTAAAATGTGAATAAATTTCTCCTAAAGTTGGAAACAAAACAACAGAAAGATTCTGAGTCTGAAGATGAAAAATGAACCTTATTTACAGATAAATTTAAAGAAGTTTATATTTTATCAGTGAATGTGTTCAGTCAGAACCTGTGTGTGGTTCTGGGTCCATGTGGACCCGGGTCAGGTTGGACCTGCCGGAAGCTTTTAGCTTATTTTAGCTTCAAATCTTTGTTTTCAGCTCGTCAACATGAAATGTTTATTTTACCTCTGCTGCTGCAGATCAGAGTCCGTCCATGAGCTGCCCCCGTCCCAGAGGAAGAGGGACTCTTTATAAACACATGAAGACTTGGTCCGAGGCCCAGAACTCTGCTGGTCGGACGGCCCACCCTGGTCCTGGTCCTGGTCTGAGCCTCGTGCTGCATTCACAGCTGACTGGGAACTTCAGGCGTTTCTAAATAAATCCTCAACAAGCACCTGCTGCTCGACAACTGTCCTCTCTCTCTCTCTCTCTCTCTCTCTCTCTCACACACACACACACACACACATGTTTGTTTATGAACCTCGTGGGGACCTTCCATTGACTTCCATTCATTTTTTTTAGACTTTATAGCCTAACCCTGACCATATACCCTAAAATTA
>JARVJO010000305.1:3198697-3214377 GCA_031762555.1 Cynodonichthys magdalenae
GTGAGACAGAGACTGAGAGTGAGACACAGACAGAGACAGAGAGTGAGACACAGACAGAGACAGAGTGAGACAGAGACTGAGAGTGAGACATAGACAGAGACAGAGAGTGAGACACAGACAGAGACAGAGTGAGACAGAGACAGAGAGTGAGACAGAGACTAAGAGTGAGACACAGACGACTGAGAGTGAGACACAGACAGAGACAGAGTGAGACAGAGAGTGAGACAGAGACTTAGAGTGAGACACGGACGACTGAGAGTGAGACACAGACACAGACAGAGACTGAGAGTGAGACAAAGACAGAGAGTGAGACAGAGACTAAGAGTGAGACACAGACGACTGAGAGTGAGACACAGACAGAGACAGAGTGAGACAGAGAGTGAGACAGAGACTTAGAGTGAGACACGGACGACTGAGAGTGAGACACAGACACAGACAGAGACTGAGAGTGAGACACAGACACAGACTGAGAGTGAGACACAGACAGAGAGTGAGACACAGACAGAGACTGAGAGTGAGACGGGAGGATCTGTCCAGTCTATCACTGGGGTACAAGAAGACAGGGACACTACAGACTCCAATAAAGAGATCTTCAGGGACCTATAAAGACTTGCAGAGTCCTTTAAAGCCCTGCAGGTCTTAGTTCAGTGTGATTTAACTTGTTAGGACTTCAGAGTCCTGGATGATTCGGGGTCTTCAGTCCATAATCCTGTATTTCAGACTCAGAACATAAAAATCTGAGTTTTCTAAAATCAAACTTTAAAAGCCTCAGCTGAGCAGAACTCAGCAGAAACTGTTTGCTCTGTAAAGTATTTGTGTTGGACCGGATCTAAACCCCCTGACCTGGTCCTGACCCCGGTCCTGGTCCTACCTGATGTACCCGACCTGCGGCCGGTGGCTGAGCTGCCAGCGGTACGAGGTTTTGTCCTTCCAGCCGATGTTTCGAGGATCCTTCCAGAGCAGCTTCACCTCTCCAGGTGTGTCTCCGGTGTGCCACAGAGCGTTCCTGAGGAACTCCCCGGGTCCAGTTCTGGACTTCACCACCTGCAGAGCCAAACAAACGGATCAGCAAGGTCAGAATTCACTCCGCCAGTTTCTCGTTCCTTTTCAGAAGCAGAACCTTGAGCTGCAGGGCGGGCTGGGCCGTGGCCCTGAAGGGGATGCTCTGCCAGTAGGCCTGCTCCGTCTGCTTCCACATCACCACATAGAAGCTGGACGAGTCCTGGTAGCTGAACACGAAGCCCGCATAGTCGTCGTCCGTCACCGTGTTGACGTGGAACGTTCCCTCGAAGTCCACGCCGTTAAACGCCGTGTAGCCTGCAGGGACACGGGTCAGAACGGGTCAGAACCACAGATCAGTTCTGAGATTTAACAGGGGTTAAAGACAGAAAACCTACCAACGGCCAAACCAGGATCACTGTTCATCGTCTGAACGATCTCCATCCCCTGAAACCAAAAACCTGCAGCTTTAATCTGAAGATTCATGAGAAAAACACAGCTGAATGCTTAACGCTGAAAGCTGCTGAAAAAGCTGCTGAAAAAGCTGCTGAAAGCTGCTGAAAAAGCCTAAACTGTTATTTTAAGTTCAATTTAAATAGCGGACATTTGCTAAAAGTCAGGAAATAAGAAAATGTGAAAAATCAGTATAAATAAAATAGCAAAAAATGTCTCAAAATAGCTGAACAGGGCCGAAAAGTAGCTTAATAAGCGGAAAAAAGATGAATTTAGCAGACATATTGTAAAAGGACAATAAAAGAGTTAACTTCAGCTGTAAAACAAGAAAAGAAGTACAAAACGATGCATCTGGAGGTTATACAATATATAATAAAAAGTAGCTGAATAGTTGAAATTAGCACAAAGAAGCAGAAAGAGCATGTTTGCTGAATTAGGCATTAAAAAGCTGAAATTATTGAAAAAGGGTGCAGTTAGTAATAAATAGCTAAAATTAGCCAAAATCACTTAAAAAGTAGCTCAAAAGGCTGAAAACAGCTGAAATTAGCCTAAAATGCAGGAAGATGTCAGATTTAGCAGAGAAAAAGCTAAAATTAGCACACATAAGAGCAGAAGAAGGTTGAAATGAGCACAGAGAGAAACTTTTAGGTTTTTGTGACGAGAACAAAACAAAAGCCTCAGATTTTAAGACAGGAAGTTCATCTTTCACCTGATTCAGAACCACCCAGTTAGGATCAATCTGGGCATCACCCTCGGGGTCCAGGATCACGGTCTGGTAGGCCCTGAAGTCTGTGAGCGTGACCTCGGCGCTCTCTGGACACGCGTCCACCTGGTCCATCACCGCGTCGTTATCGAAGTCGTTCTCACAGACGTCTCCGACGCCATTGGCTGAGGACACACGGAAACAGACAAGGGCGGAGCTAGACTTATTTTACAAGGGGGGGGGGACACTGGTGGCCAAGGTGTTTTTTAGGGGGAGATATAAAAATATAAGATATAAAGAAAACTACCCTGGATTTAAAATTTTAAGATGGCCGCCACAGCTAATTTCAAAAGGCTTTAACTCAGCTGTTTTAGGATATTTTGAGCTGAAATTTTTTTGTGGCATAGAAAAGATTGATTGCTAGTCCCAATTTAAGCTAATAACTAATGCTAATTTTATAAAGGCCTATAATTTAGCCATTAAATACACAGCTGAATATGTATATAACAACAGCCAAGAATAATATTTAACAACATCAGAACGTAAATACAAAATCCAAGATGGCCTCCAAAGCTGAATACCGACAGTTGGAACGCGGATATTTTTCAGAAATACTGAGCTGAAGCTCTGGACTTGGGGTTCTGTTCTCGGTACCGTCGGAGTCCTTCTGGTTGGGGTTGATGATCAGTCTGCAGTTGTCGAAGTCGTCCAGGACGCCGTCGTTGTCGTCGTCGTGGTCGCAGTCGTCTCCGAGGCCGTCGTTGTCCGAGTCCAGCTGGGAGCTGTTGGGGATGTCGGGACAGTTGTCTCTGGTGTCCTGGTGTCCGTCTCCGTCCCTGCAGAGGACCAGAAGACCTTTAAACACTGCCAGACTGAGGAAGAACTGTAAAACTGTGAAACAGAAAAGCATGCTGGGTAAAATGACAGAATCTGCTGAGTCACTGGTTGTCATGGTGATTACATCATTTGTTTTCAACCTTCCTGGATGTTTGGACCTCATCAGAACCAGGTGGTGACCCTGTTTGGTACTTATGAGGACCTAAACCCTGGTGTTCTGTGGTTCTGGTTTGGGTCTTGACCCGGGTTCTGGTGGTACATGTGTGTGTTTTTCAGACATACGTGTCCTGGTTGGTGTCACAGATGTCTCCCACCAGGTCGTTGTCCACGTCCGTCTGAAAGAAAGAGACGAAGAAAGACCGTGAGTTCTGGTTCTGACCGGACCCGATCAGGACCAGTCCCATAAATCTGACCCAACCTACCTGCATGGGGTTGCTGAGTTCAGGACAGCTGTCGCAGGCGTCTCCGACTCCGTCTCTGTCTCTGTCCGTCTGCATCGGGTTCGGGACCTTTGGACAGTTGTCCAGAACATTGGGAATACCTGAAGAAAGACAGGGTTCTGGTTTTACTGAGCCAGAGGACAAGTCCTGGTCCATCAAAAACACTTGAGCATGTCTCAGTCCAACACAGGGACACCTGGACTGGTTAGCTGCAGGTGTCTCACAGCAAAGTCGGACATTTTAGTGTCTCATGAAGTAAAAGTGGATGTGTTTGTTCAGATTTTAAAAAATCAAAGTTCCAAACTTTGTTGGAACTCTGAGACTAGAAGCCTGACTGTCAGACTGTTTGGACCACAATCCCAGGTTTGTCTCACCATCTCCATCGATGTCCTGGTCACAGGCGTCTCCTTGTCCGTTGTTGTCAGTGTCTTTCTGGTCACTGTTGGACACGGTGGGACAGTTGTCACACGAGTCTCCGAAGGAGTCACTGTCCGAGTTCTGCTGGTCTTTGTTGGGGACTAAACGGCAGTTGTCCTAAGAGACAGAGAACACAGGTCACAGGATGTCCTCATGCCGCCTGGGACGCCCGTTGCCACGGCAACAACCCGACCAAACTCTAACCTCCACGTTTTTGATACCATCTCCGTCTGCATCCTCGTCACACTGGTCTCCGATCCCGTCGTTGTCGGCGTCCTCCTGACCGGAGTTGGGCGTGAGGACACAGTTGTCCTGATGGACACAGATAGACTCATCATCATCATCCAGCCCCGTCAACAAGGTGAGACACCGAAGACAAAGATTCAACTAAAACCTGGTCTCCAGACCTGCTTGCAGTGTTTGTTGTTGTCCATGCAGGGCAGAGACCGGTCCGGGTACCCATCGATGTCTGTGTCCATCCCACACGTGTGTCCATTTCCAGCCCAGCCCACGTTACACTGAAGACACAGAACTTCATGCTGACACACAGCTTTTTACACAAACACTGGGTTTATTTAAATATCAGGAAAAGATGTAGACTCAAAACTAAAGTTTCTCTTAGGTTTAAACTTCAGATCCGAGGTCAAAACAGACCGAGACAGGAGAGTCTAGATGAAGGCCGTCCTCACCCTGCAGGACACCTCTCCATTCCTCTCCATGGAGCAGTGGGCGTGGCTGTCACAGGGGTTAAAGGTCAATGCAGAGCACGACTTTCTGGGAAAGCAGCCTGATGTTTGGTTGCCAAGGAAACCAGGTTTACAGCCTCCACATTTGTATGATCCCTGAGAGACAGAGAGACGATGCAGTTACAGCCTGACATCCAGCAGGGGGAGCTGTTTCACTGATTTACCAAGGAGGTCATACAAAACTACTGGAGAGCAGAAACAAAAAAATGTTTTCAGCTTCAATTTTTTTATTTTAAAAATTATTTTTCTGCTTCAAATGATTTGTGTTCAGTTACATTTTTTTCTTTCAGTTTCAAAAAAATTTTAATGGCTCGTATTTATAGTACAGTATAGAGTTTAGGAGAACTGAACGTGCAGAACTCACCACAGAGTTGATGCAGACAGAGTTGGAGATGCAGGCGTCAGGAAGGTCGATACACTCGTCAATATCCACACATTCCTGAAGAAACACAATCACTTTAATGACTCAAATGATCTTTTTGTCTTATAACTGAAGGAACTTTGACACATTTTACTTTAATTGGTTTCATGTTGCTCTGTGCTTTATTTTTTTACATCAAGTTCCTGTTATTATTAAATAATAATAACAGGAACTTTGTTTAAATTAAACTCTAACAGATTTATTCATCTCTTCAATCCGGGTCAGTTCTGTTTTAAACCTTACCTTCTGTGTGTTTCAGTGAGACCTATGATAAATAGAAACAAAACCAAAACTCTGAAGTTAAAGCCAGAAAGTATGAACAACCCGTATTGGCTGTTTTCATACATTTATAAGCCCCGCCCCTTTATGTTAATAACAAAATGTTTTCCTGAGTTTCCTGACACTTTGTCTATTTCCCTTCATGTCACCAGCATGTCTGACCTGTTTGTTGGACTTGGCGTAGTCCAGTCCAGATCCAGCAAGAGGCGCCCCCCACAGACCAGGAGGACAGGGTTTACAGCTGAACCCCCCCATCGTGTTGAGACAGGCTTCAGGAGAGTAGCAGGGCTGCAGCTCACACTGAGGACAAACACCAGCACCGTTACAGGACATGGTGGACAGTCTCATGTCTTCTTATGTCCACCAGACAGTACCTCGTCAATGTCCCTGCAGTGTGTCCCATTCCCGCTGGTTCCAGGTGGACACGGTCCACAGGTGTACCCCGGGTACTGCAGACTGTCCATGCAGGACGCACCTTTGTAGCACGGATTGGGGGAGCAGCGGGAACGAGGCTCATGAAAACCTGGGGACAGACAGATGGACAGAGAGACAGAGACAAAGACACACAGAAAGACAGAGACGGACTTCAATTAGGTCCTCAGATCTGACGTCCTGTGATGAGGACAGTTAGGTCCTGACTCACCACAAACCTGACACTCCAGGATGGTGTTCCTGATCAGAGACATCTCCTTCACCTGAGGACAGACAGAGACAATGTCCTCAGAAAAGATACCTCTGTCTCACCTTTCTTCCTGTTTCACGTGTTCTCTGATGTCCTATCCCAACTGACTTCCTGTCCCACATGTCTTACTGTCTCACCTGTTCTCTGATGTTCTATCCCACCTGTCTCCCTGTCCCACCTGTTCTCTGATGTCCTGTCCCACCTGTCTTCCTGTCCTACATGTCTTCCTGTCTCACCTGTTCTCTGATGTCCTGCCGCAGCTCTCCCAGGATCTGGTTGAAGATGATGAGCTGACCAATCAGAGCCTTCGTGTGCTCACCTGACCACAGATCAAACAAACAAAGGGTCCAATCAGAGTTCAGGATCAGGATCCAGTGGATCCTCTGATTGGGTCGGGCCAATTGTCGGTTCTGAACAAATTAAATCTCACCCAGGATGGAGTGGATCTCCCCGCTCACTAAAACAAACAAACAAACAAACAAACATGTTTTTTTATTTTTAACGACACAGCATAAAAAATGCTGAGTCAGTATTTCTTTAGATCAGTTTTGATATGATCTAATAACATCTGCAGACGTTTAGCTGTTTTAGCTGTTTCTGTATCAAAACATTCAGCTAAATTCAGGAGTAGGCTGCTGGGACTTTTGTTTTTTAAAATTCAAAAATCAAATTAAATTCATCGAAGACACAGAATTTTCTCTTTGAAATCTATTTCAGGAAACTGACTGCTTCTGTCTTCTTTAGCTACTGTTGAAATACTTTTAGCTAGTATTCTGTGCGATAAAGCTGTAATTTTGCTACTTTTAACTATCGTTTTGCATCTAGCTACAATTTAGTTCCTTTTGCTTAAATAGCTGTCTATTTTAGCTTTAGCGTGTTTTTTTACTTTTAGCTACAACTATGCTAATTTTAGCACGTTCTTTTTTAAAATTTAGCTACAGTTATGATCTGCTATAATAATTTCAGCTATTGTTTTTCATTTTAGCAACTGTGTTCCAACTTTTAGTTTTTAGCTATCATTTTGCATCTAGCTACAATGTAGCTAATTTTTTTATTGTAGTTTTGTCTATTTTTGTTTTAGCATGTTTTTTACTTTTAGCCACATTTACGATAATTTTATCTGCTTTAATAATTTCAGCAATTGATTCAAACAGTTTAGCAACTAAGTTTCTATTAGCATAATTATTTTGATTGTTAATATTCAAAGTGCACAGTGTGACACCTGAGCTGATCCAGGTGAGCTCACCTGAGTTGTAGGCCGACGCGTCACCCTGGAACGGACAGTCGGTCAGAGCTCCAGCTTTAGCCACACTGCCCCCCAGAGCCAGGCGAAGGGACTCCACCGCCCCCTGGTGGACAAAAACAGGAAACAAAGCTGGTGGCAGAGGCTGGCTGTGGTCACCATGGTAACCACACACCTGTCTGTCACTCCCTGACCGACAGGTTAACGACAAACGGGAAAAAAGCCTCAAACAGCTGAAGGTTCTGACGGTCACCAGCTAAAACCTGAGGTGCTGAAGCTGAAACGCGCAGCTAAACTGTAGCTAAAAGCTAAAGGAAGCAAAATTATATCATTGAGGTTATGCAACATTTGCTAAGCTTAAAGTAGCAAAATGGAAAATCTAAAATTTGCTAAACTACTGCTAAAATCAAAATGAAGCTAAATAGTAGCTAAAATCTAAATGTTGCCAAACAATTGCTAAAATGTCAGAACCGTAGCTAAAAGCTCACAGATAATTAAAAAAAAATTGAGTGAATTAAAAAAATCTCCAGGTATTTTTACAGGAATTTTATTTTCAATAATTGTTTTTTTATAAATTTAAATCTGAATAATTTTTAAAATGTTTTTAACTCCTGTTTTTAAATCCAGGTCACATCTTCAAACCTAAAAACTTTTTTCGTCTGAAACCTCCCGACTTGACTCTCTCTGACCTGCAGTCGGGCGTAAGACTTCTGCCCATGGCGGATCTCCACCAGCTCCGCCTCCCTGGGCAGAGGGACCAATGGCGGCAGGCCCTGAGCGGTGTCGGCCAATCGGCAGTCGACGTAGAGCTCCGCCTGCACGCTGCTGCGCTGAAGCCCGCCCAGCCTCACGATGATGGAGTGGGTCCGCCCGTCGGCCAGGTTGGAGTTCTGCAGGTTGGCAGTGTGCAGCTTCCCGTCCGCTTTCACGTACCGGACCAGAACTGATGAAGAGGAGGAGGAAGATCCTGTTTAACATGATGGTTCTGACAGCTGAAGAGCAGCTGAAACTTCAGGAAGTTCTGAGTGAGAAAATGACTAACGTGAGCAAAAAAAACTTCTGGTACCAATGGAGTAAAAACCACGAGACCTGAGACCTGGGACCTGAGACCAGAGAATTGTGGCTCTAGACCCGAGACCTAAAACTGAGACCTGAGACACAAGATTCAAGACTCAAGACTTGAGACTCGAGAATTGAAACCTTTGACTCGAAACTTGAGACCTAAGAATTGAGACCTGAGACTTGAAACTTGAGATCCGAGACCTGAAACCCAAGACCAGAGACTCCAAACCTAGGACTCAAACCCTGAGACCCGAGACCAGAGACCTGAGACTAGAGACCAGAGATTCAATACCTGAGACCCAAGACATGAGACCTGAGACCTGGGACCAGAGACCTAATACCTGAGACCCGAGACATGAGACCTGGGACCCAAGACGTGAGACCTGTGACTTGAGACCTGAGAATCAAGACCTGAGAATTGAGACCTGAGACTCAAGACCCGAGACCTGAGACTGGAGACATGAGACCTGAGACTCAAGACTTGAGACCCGAGACCTGAGAATCGAGATCCGAGACCTGAAACCTGAGACCAAAGACTCGAGACCTGAACCTCTAGACCCAAGACTTAAGACCTGAAACCCAAGACCAGAGACCAGAGACTTGATACCTGAGACCTGAGATAAGAGACCTGAGACTCAAGGCCTGAGAATAAAGACCAGAAACTCGATACCTGAGACCAGAGACGCAAGACCTGAGACCTAAGACCTGAGACTCGAGGCACTAGACTCAAGACATGAGACCCAGGAGCTGAGACTTGAGACCCGGCAGCTCAGGCGCCGACCCTGAAAACATCAGGAGGATGAAAAAAGATGGAGACAACAGATAAATCCTCAACTGAACCAGAGGTTCTGGCGGTTCTGAGGTTGGACCTCCACCAGCCTCCCTGGGCAGAGGGACCAATGGAGGATTTGCTGGTCCCGAACATCCACGGGTCCTGGATCGGACTGAGATGAACACCTCTGGTTCCTCGGAGCGTTTCAGCAGCAGCATCCAGCTGCCAGACTCTGGAGGATCATGTTAGCATGACGCAAATGCTACAGTTACCACACCGACACGGTTCTGCTCTGTGCTCCTTCCCAGAACCCTGAGACTACAACGAGGAACCGTCAGCTCAGGTCATCCTCAGCACCACCAGGGACCGTCCCCGGGTCTGAAGAACATCCGACTCATAAATCATAAGAAGAACCTCCAGAACCAGCTGGTCCATTTCAGCCTACCTTTGTTGATCTTCCCCATGACAGCGACCTCCAGGTACTTCCTGTTGTCCTGCTTGTTGTAGAGTCCGAACAGAACCCCGCCCATCTTCTGCGGCAGCCGGAAGGTGGACACCAGGTAGACGTCACTGAACGTGCTCAGACCGCCCGCCAGCTTCTCCACCGCCGCCACGCTCTGCTTGGCTTCCTGCAGACTCAGGACGTCGATCACTGAGGAGGAGGGGGAAGAGAGACCTGAGGTCAGAGACGGATCAGAACCAAAGACACGGTTTTAAATGGACCTGAGGATAAACCATCATCAGTTACATCAAATCGGAAAAAACTGCTGAAATGACCAAAACTCAAGCTAAAACCACCAAAACAGGAGCTAAATGAGCAAAACCGGAACTAAAATGTGCAAAACAGGAGCTGAAAAAAGCAGAACATGAGCTAAAACAAAACTGAGCTGAACCTGAAGAACCAGAACCATCTGGAACAATTAGATCTGCAGCTGCCAGATGGAGACAATCCTGCACAGACCGAAAAACTGATCCAGGACATCTGGACCAAACAGCTGCATCGCCCCCCTCCCTCAAGTTAACATAAACCCTGACTGACAGACCAGGACCGCCTCAGGTTCTGAGACCAGTCCACAGAACCTGGACCTGATCAGCAGCAGCTGATGAGACCGGCTGGATCAGACCAGTCCTTCCTGCAGGACTGCAGGTCGCAGCCTGTAGCTGCGGCGGCCATCTTGAATATTTGTAAACAAACACATATGATTATTTTCCTTCATGAGATATTTTACTAACAGACACAAACTGCTGAGAGGCACGGAGGAGGGAGGCACATGGTTTGGACCGGCTCAGAACCCGACTCCTCTTCCTCTTTTGGTTCTGTTCAGCAGAACCTCAGATGATCAGATATCTGCGTGAGACCAGCTCGTTTCTGAACCACACTGGACCATCTGGACCTCTGTGGTCCCGACTCGATTCTGATCACACTCAGAGGATGAGTCACGGGTCAGATTGGGTCAGAGTCAAAAACCGGAACCTTGGTTCTGATTTGTAAGAAAAAGTCCCGAAAACCAATTCAATGGATTAAATTCAAAATGCATCCTTAAATTCTGTTACTGACCCGGTTCGGTTCGGTTTTGGAAACACAAGGAAAGTTAATCAGAACTTGTTGAGTCAGAACTTTCAAAAACAGTTTTTAAAATAATCTGATTTAATTATTAAACCGGGCTGAAGAAAAGTCTTTCAGAACCAGAACTTTTCCCTCAGTTCTCTCTGAAGGTTCTGGTTCGGTTCAGGTACCTTGGACATCTGCTCCGTCCGGGACTCCCGCCGTTAGATGAACACAGATGATTGACAGCAGAATCGGGATCCTCCAAGCCATACTGGACCGGGAACCTCTGGATCAGGATGAAAAACTTCCAATCACTGCGCTGTGAGCTCGGAACCGAACCCGAACTCTGGCTTCAGGGCCGGACGGAGGAGTTCCGGTCCAGCGGTACCGGGAAGAACCGGTTCGGTCCAGAAGGATGTATCAGCCGCACCGAGCGGGAAATAGACGAGCTGCAGACCGAACCTCAGGAGCAGAACCCGACCGTCCGGACTTTTCCACGAGCTCAGCTGAAACTGCAGCTGGGCGCGCGCTCGAACTGGGTCCGTGCGCGGGGGAAGACCGACGCGCGAGACCACAGAGCGCATGCACGTGGACGAAAACAAATAAACAAGAAAAAAAAGATATTAAAAAAAATAATTTAAACACAAGACAGTTTTTTTATTTTAGATTTTGTTCAGCCGTTTGGTTCTAAAACAGGTTCAGTTCTGAACAGTATAACCGTTTCACAAAGGTTCGGATCAGAGGTTCTGATGGACCCTGATGGTCCAAATAAATCATAAATCTGAATAGATCATCACAGAAGTACCACAGAACTTTATTACATCAGCCGAAGAACCAGAACAACCAAACAGAACTTTATTATATCAGCCGAAGAACGAAATCAACCAAACAGAACTTTATATTATTAGCTGAAGAACCAGATCAACCAAACAGAACTTTAGTATATCAGCCGAAGAACCAGATCAACCAAACAAAACTTTAGTATATCAGCCGAAGAACCAGATCAACCAAACAGAACTTTATATTAGCCAAAGAACCAGATCAACCAAACAGAACTTTATTATATCAGCTGAAGAACGAAATCAACCAAATAGAACTTTATATTATTAACTGAAGAACCAGATCAACCAAACAGAACTTTAGTATATCAGCCGAAGGACCAGATCAACCAAACAAAACTTTAGTATATCAGCCGAAGGACCAGATCAACCAAACAGAACTTTATACCAGCCGAAGAACCAAATCAACCAAACAAAACTTTAGTATATCAGCCGAAGGACCAGATCAACCAAACAGAACTTTATATTAGCCAAAGAACCAGATCAACCAAACAGAACTTTATATTAGCCAAAGAACCAGATCAACCAAACAGAACCTTATATTAGCCAAAGAACCAGATCAACCAAACAGAACTTTATTACATAAGCCGAAGAACCAGATCAACCAAACAGAACTTTATATTAGCCAAAGAACCAGATCAACCAAACAGAACTTTATATAGCCAAAGAACCAGATCAACCAAACAGAACTTTATTACATCAGCCGAAGAACCAAATCAACCAAACAGAACTTTATATTATTAGTCGAAGAAACAGATCAACCAAACAGAACTTTATTACATCAGCCGAAGAACTAAATCAACCAAACAGAATTTTATTATATCAGCCGAAGAACCAAATGAACCAAACAGAACTTGATATCAGCCGAAGAACCAGATCAACCAAACAGAACTTTATACCAGCCAAAGAACCAAATCAACCAAACAAAACTTTAGTATATCAGCCGAAGAACCAGATCAACCAAACAGAACTTTATATTAGCCAAAGAACCAGATCAACCAAACAGAACTTTATATTAGCCAAAGAACCAGATCAACCAAACAGAACTTTATTAAATCAGCAGAAGAACCAAATCAACCAAGGAGAACCTCACGATATCAGCTAAAGAACCTGATCCATCAAGTAGAACATCATATCAGCCAAAGAACTTGATTCACTAAACAGAACTTTACAATATCAGTCAAATAATCATCTGGACTCTCCTGGAGTCTTTTAAAGTGGTTCTGGTCTACCGTTTTCTAACATCCTGAAGCTCTTCAGCTGATATTTCTCTCAGTTTCAGCCCTTCTTGCTCAACATTTCAGACTAGCTAAATGTAGCTAGGCTTTTGCTAGTTTAGCTTTTAGATAACCTTTATCTTTAGCATCTAGCTTTTTGCTAGTCTTTTGCCACTTCTCATTAGTGTTTTACTCAATTTAGCTTCCAGCTGATTGTCAGCTTCTTCAGAACAGCCGTTTGTTTGGGTTGTCTCGGTCCTCTGCAGGACATCTGGGCTCATGGAGCAGAAACTTCAGCTGAAGGTTCTGGTTCTGATGGGTCCATGCTGCTGCAGCGCGGTGACATCAGATGGGCTGGGTTTCTGTGATGTTCAGGATCCACAGCAGACCTCCTCCTCCTGTTTGTTTCAGAGCGTTGCCATGGAGACCAGGCTTTAACAGGTGAGAGAATCTGACCCGGCTCAGGGTTCTGAGTGTTCTGGGAGTTTTTGGGTCCAGAACAGAATGCAGGAGGAATTTAGCTCCGCAAAATGTTTCCAGATCTGGTCTTCAGCGGAGCGGGCCAGGACTACAGGAGCCGGGCCAGGATTCCTGGGCCGTTTCGTCATGTACAGCTGGGCGTCCCAGGAGGGTCTAGACCCGGTCAGAACGGGTGGAGACTCGGTGGGGGTGGGGTGGTGGGGGGAGACGAGTTGAGGGTAAAAACCTGCAGGAACATGAATCGGATTTTGTTTCAGATTTTAAATCTGGTTTAGTCTGGGTTCACACTGATCCTGATTTACAAACTAGTTCAGCTTTTGTTCATAAAAACCTTCGGCTCATTCAGCCAAAGGTGCTGTGACTTTTTAAGTGTTAAACTTTATTTAACAAACATTTTCCTAAAAGAAAAACATGAAATCTGCTGCAGCTACTGGCTGCTTTTAGCTTACTTTGTTACAGTTTTGCTCCTTTAAGCTGCCATTTATCTACTTGTAACAACAATTCTTCTGATTTTAGTGTCCATTCAGCTACTTGTAGCTACAGTTTTGCTAATTTTAGCTGCAATTCAGCTCCTTTTGGAAGCATTCAACTACTTGTAGTTACAGTTCTGCTACTATAAGGTTTTAGCTAGTCTTTTGCTACCTTCTGCTTTTTCTTAGCATTTCTTGCAGCTGTTGGAATTTGATGGTAGAGCTCTCCTCTGTCGGAAAGGCCCAGTTCTGGCCTGGTTCTGGTCTGGTTTTGATCTGTCCTGACCTGGTTCTGGTCATTGACCTGGTAGTTAAACTGCTCTGGTCTTAGTTTGAGATAAAAAGTGATAAAAAGACAGAAACAAAATCTTTTCTGAATCTGTTGTAATTTTTCAGGTTCTGTTTGAAACAGAAACTGTTAAAAAATAAAAAGTTAAAATAAAAAACATTTAAAGAAAAGAAATAAAGTTCAGTGAAATTCATTAAGTTACATCACAAATGATCACTTCCTGTCCACTTCCGGTTAGCTCTTTACATTTGAAAGGTTTAACATGTTTCATGATTCAGCAGTTTTCTGCTGAATATTTCAAATCAGTCCTGGGGGGGTCCTCGGACCCTCAGCCGCCCCCTTCCTCCTCGTGGTCGTGGGATCCGATGGGTTCCAGGTCCGGGGGCTCCTCCAGCGCCCCCTGCTGGATGTGTTGGATGGACACCATGCCGGTCAGCAAGGCGTAGCTCAGCATGGCGCCCAGAGCCACCAGCGCCGACAGCAGCTGCTTCCTGTGTTTGTTGGGGACGTTGTCGAAGTCGGCTCCGTCGGGCTGCGGCACCGCCTTCGGACCGGAACTGTCTGTCAAAAATAAAAACTTTTATTTATTAACCTCCAAACTGATGGTCTTAACTCTGCAACTCATCTGGTCTGAAGTTGAATTAAAAACACTTTCAGACTCTTATTTTGAAGGTCCCTGCAGGTACAGAAGGCGTCCTCACCTCGACCGTCTCTGGGGAAGTAGAGCAGCAGGATGTTGGAGCAGAAGTCTGTCAGGTTCTCCAGGGTCTTCAGGTGCTGCTGCAGCTTTCCGTTGGGCAGTTTACACCTCAGGACTGGCGCCAGGTGGCCGAACACGTAAGCATCGAGAGACGAAGGTCTGCAGAGGAGTCAAAGGTTTGATTCTGGGAAATAAGAACATTTAGTCTTTCTGAGCTGGACCAGGAGGACGGGGGACATGCTGACCCAGCAGGTCTCTGAGGATCAGATATAAACCTGGCTCAGGTTTCTGTTACAGGTGGATAAAACTTCAGGAACCACTGAAGCTGAGAAGAAACAGCCTGGAGAACCGTTGATCTAGAACTTACGAGTCTCCAAAGAAGAACTTCTGGGAGCCGAGGCGTTGAGACAGCAGGTTCATGCACTCTGCAGCGTCCCGGAACAACTGCAAGCACAAACCACACAACAGGTGACACCTTTACCCCCTACAGTCCAGAGACCCTCTGAAGGTGTCTCAGAACCAAACAGGAGCGAGACAGCTAAACCATCTGGACCAGAGTCAACACATTTATGTCTAACAGACCGGTCCTCAGGATTTTGGTTTCCCTCGTTAGCTGGAGGACTTTCTTAACTCAGGTCCAACAGAAGGACCTGAAACATTTATAGAAATAAAGTTCCTGGGAACACTGAACTTTATCCTGAACACTGTGAACTTCAACCTGAACACTGTGATCTTCATCCTGAACACTGTGATCTTCATCCTGAACACTGTGATCTTCAACCTGAACACTGTGAACTTTATCCTGAACACTGTGAACTTCAACCTGAACACTGTGATCTTCATCCTGAACACTGTGATCTTCATCCTGAACACTGTGAACTTTATCCTGAACACTGTGAACTTCAACATGAACACTGTGACCTTCAACATGAACACTGTGATCTTCATCCTGAACACTGTGAACTTTATCCTGAACACTGTGAACTTCAACATGAACACTGTGATCTTCAACATGAACACTGTGATCTTCAACATGAACACTGTGATCTTCAACATGAACACTGTGATCTTCAACATGAACA
>JARVJO010000305.1:3217609-3229528 GCA_031762555.1 Cynodonichthys magdalenae
GATGGACAGATGGACAGATAAATGAACAGATGGATAATGAACAGATAAATGATAGACAGATGGATGATGGACAGATAAGTTATGGACAGATACATGATGGACAGATGAATGGATGATGGACAGATAAATGGTAGATGGATGGATGATGGACAGATAAATGATGGACAGATAAATGAACAGATGGATAATGAACAGATAAATGATAGACAGATGGATGATGGACAGATAAATTATGGACAGATGGATAATGGACAGATAAATTATGGACAGATACATGATGGACAGATGAATGGATGATGGACAGATTAATGGTAGATGGATGGATGATGGACAGATAAATTATGGACAGATGGATGGATAATGGACAGATAAATTATGGACACATGATGGACAAATGGATGGATGATGGACAGATAAATGGACAGATGGATAATGGACAGATAAATGATAGACAGATGGATGATGGACAGATAAATTATGGACAGAGGATGGATAATGGACAGATAAATTATGGACACATGATGGACAGATGGATGGATGATGGACAGATAAATGGACAGATTGATAATGGACAGATAAATGATAGACAGATGGATAATGGACAGATAAATTATGGACAGATACATGATGGACAGATGAATGGATGATGGACATATAAATGGTAGATGGATGGATGATGGACAGATGGATGATGGACAGATAAATTATGGACAGATACATGATGGACAGATGAATGGATGATAGACAGATAAATGGTAGATGGATGGATGATGGACAGATGGATGATGGACAGTCTGGTTCCAGATATCTGGACTTGGTTTCGGGGTCTTTGTGGGGTGGACTGCAGTGAGGGAATGCTGGAACAAGCTGCTCAGACCGGACTCTACCGAGACCTGAAACTGGCCCTACTGGGACCAGAACCACTTCCTGCTCAGACCGGTACTCCTCACACACCACAGGGTTCTGCTGGATAAAACTAAACTAATGCTGAAGCTCCTCCTCCTCTCAAGTGAGTTTGATCTGGAGGTCCTGGTCGGGGGTCTGGGTGTTGGTTTTGCTCCAGTCAGCGTGTTTAGAGAACTCTGCAGAGCTGCCAAAGCAAGGCCAGAAACCTGATCCTCCTCAGACCTGGTCCTCTCAGTCCAGGTCTAACCAGTGGTTTGTGCATGTGTGTGTACTGGAGGTTTCGTCTGTGTGGCAAAAGGAAAAACTCTGCAGCTGAGGAGCAATACCAGAGGAGTCTGGATCGAGATGGAGGAGGAGGAGGCTCTGTGGAGCTGGGTCACCTTCAGACAGGTGGACAGGTACATGCTGGACCCCTGGGAGAACGAGGAGACCTACATCAGTGGGAGCTTTTACTTCTACAAGAAATCCAGCAGTCCTTAAATAAAGCTACCTAAGATCCTGCCCCGCCCACTCTCACCTGTTCCCTGTTGTCATTTAGCTCAGGTGTCTGCTCAGTCTGTTTGTGTTTCTAGTTTTAATTAAGCTCCTTCAGTTGGTCTGCTTAGGTCAGACCCTCATTAAACCAGGACCATGACTTGTATTTCATGCATGAGAACAGAACATCTCTGATGTGGACAGAGTCAACACTGTGTGGAGGGGAGGGAGAACGATTTGCACGTGGGTTCAGCTGGCATCAACAGAGGAGTAAAAGCTGAAGCTACAGACTGACAGAAGCAGCTTTGTTCTGATGGGAGCCTGAAATGTGACGTTTCTGCTGCATTTTCTTCATTTCATCTTTCCACGGACATATAAGCACACTTCCGGTTTATTATGTAACACTAGTGACGCTACAAAAGTGGGCAGAGCCTTTTAATTATGTGAGGACCAGTCTGATAAGGAGGACGACGAGATGATGCCTCACTCTGATCTCTTTTCTGGAAACCATTTCTACAAACAAACACACAAACAAGTAAATGAAAACAAAATTACTCTCATATTTTGGCACATTTATAGAACATCTTTCACCAACAATCATTCTCTTAAAAATAATCTGATTTTTCTCTGGTTTTCTAGAACAATCGTTATCAATTTTGTCCCTCACAGCGCAGTGACGCATCTTTCATCATAAACGATTTTTGTTGAGTCTCATCGCGAGCTCCTCCGCGCAGACTCCCTGCATCCTCGCGCGAGCATCTCAGCGCAGAGAAGCAGAGCAGTCAGACCGACCGCCGCAGCTCCGTCCGCGGACACATGAAGGCTTCCTCCGCCGGGTCAGCGCCCCGTTCCCGGTCATCTCCTCTCGCTGTGGTCGCTCCTCTATGGAAGTGAAGTAACAGCGGGCGGCAGTCAGTCGGTTTTATCCCCATCTCTGCTCTCTTCTCCTCAGTCCGGACCGCAGCCTCCTCCTGCCCCTCAACCACAAAATGGCGGACATCGTCGAGCTGGGACCCGCCTACGGTAAGAACCGGGCCCGCTCTGCTGCTGCTGTCGACCGCTCCGCTGCGACGAGTGTCGGTTAGGAAGATTTTAATTACGCGGTTTTCTTCACGGTTTATCGTTAAAATAATAAATATATTAGAGATGAAAGAACCATTCCGCCTTGATAAATCACCTGCTGCAGTTCTGCAAGGATCATCTGGATCAGAACATCCAGTTTTTATTTGATTTAGACGCATTCTCTAAAATAAGACATATTTAAATGATGTTTGTGTTTATTTAAAGCAAATCAGCTCAAGTTGAAAATATTTATCAGAAAACAGGGCGGATCCAGATGATAAATCACATCAATTTGTTTGTTTTTAACATTTTTTACAGACAAGTAATAAAGAAAAGTCCTAAATTGACGTGATTTTTATTTTTGATGTAATTAACCTAAAATAGCGTTAAAACGGGGTGTTCACGCGCACCCACGCACAGTCTGCCTCGCTTTCGTGCGCGCGCCCTCGTGCCCGCTGGGGTGTGTGAGGGGTGACGTCATGTCTGAACCCTGCGACAGAAACATCCTCCTTCATAAAAACATAATTAATCCGATTTTAATCCATTTTATTGTTTAATTTTGAAGTGAACAGGATGTGGCCCGGTTCGGTTCTGGTCCAGACTTTTAGGGCTGCGTTTAAAAAAAAAAACAAAAAACATTTTGTTTCTTCTTATAATATAAATAATGAACATGTATGGATCTCACCTGTAGCCTGCCTGAAAGTGACAAATATTCATCAGTTTATTAAAAAACGGATGTTTCTGTTGAAATTAAAGCTGTTTTTCATTTGAGGCCGAGCCGACCCGCCTCGGTCTTTGTGTCGGTTCTGGATCATGACACTTTGTTTACTCTGAGTGTTAAATAAACACATTAAACACTCTGATATTATACATATTGTGTGTGTAGATGTAAACACAGAGCTGTTTACATCCCTCAGAAACAAACAGGAAGGGGTGTTTTTATCTGATCCGATCCAACATGAAATAAATCTGGTTCTGAATGATCCGGTTGGACATTCTGTCCTCGTTTGACCTCTGATGACTGGGATTAAATCTTCTGCTTCTGCAGATTCACATTATTTATAGGTGTTTGTTCTGAACCTGACAGATTCTGTTCAGATCAAACTTTTGGTCGATCATGTCAGCCCACCGTGGTGGGCCCAAGGTGGGCTTGTTCGGACCAGTTTTTAGTAATCCGTGTTGGTCATCAGTGTGGTGTTTGGACACTCAGAGCTGCAGCTGATAGTTTACAAGCTGAAATAAAACAGCAGTAATTATGTAGGAAGAAATAAACTTCAGCTTTCTTAAAAACAACTTGAAATTTGACCTAAAAACTCTGATTGTTTGAGTCTAGATCTATAAGCAGAACATCTACAGACGGTTTCTTCTGTAAATTCTACACATAATTTGTCTGACTGTCCTCTGTTGCTGCATCAAAATGTAGATTTTATTTTTACGTCTTTTTAAAATTCTTTCGCTGAGTAAAAACTGAAAATCACTTCTTAGTTTGTAACTTTTAGCTAAAAGTCCAAATGTTTAAAGTTGTGTAGTTGAATAAATCCAGAAACACTATTTATCCTGAAAATCTTCAGGTTTTGAAGCTTTAAAATCAAACTGAGGTGAGACGTTTGTCAGTAAACTGATGATAAAAATTAGAATCTCTTTGTTGTTTGTGTACCCTGAGAGCAGCTCGGTGGGCCTTTAAAGCCCCTGAACACAGCTGATTGTGTGTGTGTGTGTTGCCAGGCAGTGAGCTCAGCAGCTTTCAGCTCTTTCCAAAACATGACATCATCTGTTTGACTGAAGCCGGAAACGAGGCGAAGGTTTTCAATGTGAATCCTCAGCTGGGAGTTAAAGACAGGAAGCAGATTCTGGTTCTGTTTCTCTGCAACCTGGATCCAGTTTTCACACAGATTTAAAATATTTTTACATTATAATCCTGAAGGCAGCTCTGTGAGGCTTTAATAAGTGTGGATTAAAAATCAAAGATGAATTTAAAGTAGTCTCTAAACTGCTGCAGATGGTTTTTATCTGCCTGCTTCAGGTTCTAGACTAATTCAGGTTTCTATGGTGCAGTAATGGGACAAAATTAAGACTATTGCTCAACCAGTGGTTGCTACATCCTTGTAGCAAGAGACTATATCTATTCCATAAGCAGCTATTGATCTGTTTAATGATAGACCGGCACCACTAACTGAGCAGCTGACCCAAATAACTGAGAGGCTGGAGCTGGCAAATGAGGAGAAGACTATTCATTTGTGTTAGGTCAGCAGCCTAGGCATGCTAGTCGCTAGCCTATCCAATGCTAACGTCAGCTTATCCATGCTAGTTGATCGCCTCTTCGATGCTAACTCCAGCTTATCCATGCTAGTCGCTAGCCTCTCCGATGCTAACCCAAATGAATAGTCACTTTCTCGTTTGCCAACACCGGCCTATCATTAATCAGATCAATAGCTGGATTGTGAATAGATATAACATCCTGCTACAAGGATGTAACAACTGCTGGTTGTGTAATAGTCTTAAGTTTGGCCCCCTTATATTACACTGTAGATTTCTGTGTCCTGATGATGAGCTCAGGAAACAAACATGGCCGCTCCTCAGAGCTGTTTGCTGTGGTAGCATCTGAGAGTCCTTCCAGCAGGGGGCGACTTGAATGAATCAGAACTTTGGTTCTGTTGTACACTGAAGATTTTTTTTTTTTTAATATTTAGTTTTTGTTCAAGGTTCAAGTTTTTTAATTTTAAAAGCAGTGGTGGGCAGCGCAAGTCTAAAGTTTAGTTCTGCAATTTCTAAAGCACTTATCAACTTGTTTAGGTCCGCATGTTCAAAAGTGCATATGCTCAATTAATCTTAGTGGAAGCTAAATTTAAAGCGCAAGTTTGTCCTCATTCACCAGAAATCACTCTCGTATAATCATGAGACATGTTAACGCATTTTTTAATCAATATTTATTGCCGCAGTGTCCCTCGGAGAGGAGGTACAAACTGCGCAGCTTAGCGTGGTTCTGTGACAGCAGGAGGCGCACAGAGTGTTGCAGCTCCAATTGCTTCCTGCCAATCAAAGAATTATGGGAACTCTACTAAATGAGAACCGTCACCCAGAAGGACAGTCAGTGAGCATATATAGCTCTGTGAACTCCTTCCTGCCTGAGGGGTCACTGCTTTCACACTGTAGAACTCCATGGTGTTGTCACAGAGCTGCTTTCAGGCTTTCCCCTCCAATGTTGAAGAAAATGTGATTAAGCTTTAATTATGAATTACACTGTAGAACGTAGTGAGTTTAGACGGCTTTCTCTCTTTACCTTAAACAAAGTTGACGGACAATCTTGAAACATTATTTGCTATTAGCGCTACTCAATTTTAAATTTAGAAAACACAGATCAGCAGAAGAAATTAGTAAAACCCCTAAAGCGCAAAAGAGAAATATAGGTCGGCAAATAGCGCTTTTGCGCTTTAGGGGACTAGTGCCCACCACTGTTTAAAAGCATAAATGAATCAAAATGTGTCTGTCTCTGTTTCAGCCATGTCTCCGGTGCTGGCGGGCTTCCTTGGAGCTGGTGTTCTGGTCCTGGTTGTGGTGATTCTGGTTCTGCTCTGGTCCTTCTGTCAGCGCCGGTACCTTCGGGTCAGCGGACGCTACAAGCTGCACGGTGACCGGTACTGCGACGCCGAGGACCCCCCCTACAAGTTCATCCACATGCTGAAGGGGATCAGCATTTACCCAGAATCCCTCAGCGGCAGCAAGCGGATCGTCCGGGGGATCCGACGGGCCGAGCGGGACGGAGAGCGCGGCTGTGCCGCTGCCGGCGCCGCGGGGAGAGGCATGGTGCTGGTCGACGCAGAGAACAACGTCCTGGATGTCCCAGGTCAGCTGCAGATGAGTCACCTGGTCCCCCCCGCCAGGACAGGCTCCGCCCACGGCCCGGCCCGGCTGGAGCGGGCCTTACCGGTCCGAGCCGATTATTGCTGCTTGGACAGCAGCTCGGCCAGCAGCAGCCAGACCAGCAGCAAGACCGTGTCCCCGTTTACCCCCGCCTCCTCAGAACCAGAACCAGAGCCGAGCCTGGGCTCCATCAGCCTCACCGTCGACTACAACTTCCCCAAGAAGGCCCTGGTGGTGACCATCGTGGGGGCCCGGGGCCTCCCCGCTGTTGACGAGCAGGCGGGGAGTTCTGACCCGTACGTGAAGATGACCATCCTGCCTGAGAAGAAGCACCGGGTCAAGACCCGGGTCCTGAGGAAGACCCTGGACCCCATCTTCGATGAGACCTTCACCTTCTACGGCGTGGCCTACAGCTCGCTGCCCGAGCTCACCCTGCACTTCCTGGTCCTCAGCTTCGACCGCTTTGCCCGCGATGATGTCATCGGGGAGGCCGTGGTGCCGCTGAAAGGGGTGGACCCGAGCACGGGCCGGGTCCACCTGAGCCAGCAGATCACCAAAAGGAACATGCAGGTGGGTCAGAACCCAACAGTTTCTGTTCCATCTCCACAGATTAGTCCAGGATTTTATTTGGTTTATAGAAAAGGTATAAAAATATAATATTTTAGACAAAACAATCATGAATTAAACCTTTTTTAGATCCAAAGCTCTGTTTTTACTGTAAATCCTAAAGTTCTGATCAGCTGCAGCTGTGGAGCTGACAAACACTCCTTCGTCTGTTTCCCTCTGGGTGACGGACGCTGCTGTCAGCTGGCTCAGCGTTACCGTGGCAACGGGCCGGTCCGACCTCGGTTCAGACAATCAGCTGCTCTGTCCTGGTTTTATCAGGTTAACTTTGGACCGGTCGCAGGGTTTGGACCCGTCAGGACCGATGAATGTCCTTCTTTATTCATCTGAAACCTGATCTGTGTCTTTAACCTGAACGTCTCTGTGTCCTCAGTGCGAGAGTCGTGGAGAGGTCCTGGTGTCCCTGTCCTACCAGCCCGTGTCCCATCGTCTCAGCGTGGTGGTCCTGAAGGCTCGACACCTCCCCAAGATGGACATGACGGGCCTGTCAGCCAGTGAGTAGCCCCCCTGCAGGACTTTTGTCTCGTCACAACAAAGATCTCACCCCGCCTGTCCTCGTGTCCCCCTGTCCTCAGATCCGTACGTGAAGGTCAACGTCTTCTACGGCCGCAAGCGCATCGCCAAGAAGAAGACCCACGTGAAGAAGTGCACCCTGAACCCGGTCTTTAACGAGTCCTTCATCTACGACATCCCCCCTGAGCTCCTGCCTGAGATCTCTGTGGAGTTCCTGGTGATCGACTTCGACCGGACCACCAAGAACGAGGTCCTGGGCCGCCTGCTGCTGGGCCTCCATAGCCCCTCCTCCTCCGGCACCTCCCACTGGAGGGAGGTGTGTGAAAACCCCCGCCGGCAGATCTCCAAATGGCACAACCTGAGCGAGTACTGAGGGACCAGGAAGGAGGGTCTGGAGCCAACCAAACTGGGAAATAAAGACTCAGTGTACAGCACACACACACACACACACACACACAAACACACACACACACAAACAAACACACACACTGTTGTGATGATAGTTCAACTCTCCGTCTCTATTATCTCTCTACAACCAGAACATCTGACACATCTTTGACTAAAATCAGTAAAATAAAAAAAACCCAAGCGCTCCGTCTCTAAGACTGTCTCTGTGTCTCCCCCGCCTGTCTGTGTGGACGGGGGACGGAATGCTCAGACATGATTTAAAAAAAAAAGAATTTAAAGAAAAAACTCCCCTGTTGCTGTTTGTTGTCATGCAGATCATCGCATGTCTGTCTGAAAAAGAAAGAAATGTGAGAGAAAGAAAGGTGAAAACACCCCTCTGCTTCTAACCAAACGCTGCCTCTAAACCTGAAGACGTCCAAAAACAAAACCCGTCTCCGGTGGACCCTGGAACTCTACCACACATGTCCTGAAGCCCAGGTTTTAGTTGAATCGTCAGCATGCTTCCTGCCTGTCCTCATGCTGCGTCCTGGTCCAGTAGGACATAAAGACTCGGTCCGTCTCTTATTTACCACGGATTGAAGACGGCCAAAGACTGGTCCTGCTGATGGAGGCTCAAATATTAGTTTGTCCCATAAATTTATCATCAGAAGTCTGAAGCAGAGGACAGATGTGCTGCTGGAGACAAACTGAAGCTAACCTGAACCTGAAGGCTTTTATTCTGAAAGGAAATCAGACTAAACCTCTAAATTTCTGATCATCTTGTCTAAAATCTATTCCAGCAGCCTCCCCTCTCCTCTGCTTCACTTCCTGTCTTTTCCTGACTCTTTTTCTACATTTCTCTCTCTCTGTCCTCAACTTGATCCAGACTTTTATTGCACCGGTTTGTGAATCGTTCCTTCTTTAACCTGCCAGCAGGTGGCGCTGTTTTCTACTAATTTGCTTAACGAGACCCTCTGGGTTCAGTGTTTGTTTGACTGATGATTCACTGTGAGTCGACTTTTATTCTGAAAAGCACATTTTTTACTCTGAGTTTAACGTTGATCCACCTTTAACCTGCTTCTTCCAGTTCAGAGGACATTAACGTGCGTTAAACCTAATCTGACTCTAAAGCAGAGGAAAAAATATGCTGCCGCTTTCATCATCTTCATCACTGAGAGAAAGCCCCCTGCAGCCCGTTCTCCTCTGTGGCCCTTGGATCCGGTCCGGTGGGGTGGGCGGGCTGTAGATCTGTACAGATGTTTGCTGGTTGGATGTCCTCAGAGCTTTGTGTGTTTGAGCGCCTCCTGCTGACCTGGATGCTAACCTCTGTGTTGGTTTGTTAACACTCAGTGGACGTGCAAATAAAAACAAGTTAGCCCAGACCACGCCTCTGTCCTCATTTCACCTCTTTAAAATCTACAATGTCTTCAAACTTTTTATTAGTTTACCTCAGTAGTCATAAAGTTCACCCTGCTGCTCAAACATTACATCATTTTGTTTTTATCAAACTTTAAATAAATCCAATCTCAGACAACAGGACATATTACACTGAGTTATCAACTAAAATAAATCAAAATACAGAAACAGATTCTGTTTTTAAAGGAAAGAATAAGGTTCTGTTAGCCAGAAGCTAATCAAGTCCTGATTAACTGATAAAATCTGAAGTTTTGGCATTTATTTATTTGGTTATTAGTCAGCTGTCAGTCAGTATCAGACGTTAATTACCAGAATTAATTCAGTGGCTTTAGTTAAGGTTTAAAAAAAATCTTGGCCTAAATTCATTTACAAAAGCTCTGCTGTTGGACAGGAAAGCTAACCTGTTAGCATTCAGCTGATCAAAATGGCAAACTTAACCAGCTTGTTAGCAGATAATCTGTTAGTAGGTAGCAGATAAGCTAACCTGTTAGCAGGTAAGCTAATCTGTTGGCACACAGTTGTTTCTACAGACCGTTTGAGTTTGAAGGGATCTCTATTTTTTTATTAAAATATTTTAACGAGGTCATGTTTCTGTTTTTCTCAACAGTTTCTGTTAATCTGACATTTAAATAGAATTTAAATCAGTCATGGTTGAAGAAAGTATCAGCTGAACTAAACAAGTTTCATTATCAAAAAACTTTTCTGGATGTGAGACCGGGTGAATCCAGAGTCTGGAGTTCAGGAGCTTTTTATGTTTAAACGATTCAAAGAAAAAAAAAACAATGTGGACAAGGACTGAGCCTGTTTGTGGAGGAAGTCATGGTTCCACCAGACTGATGATGATGAAGACTGAAGTAAAGCTTGGGACGTTAAACTTTGATTTAAACACTAAAAACCACCGGAGCAGACGTGGAGAATGGTTCAGTGATCCTCAGAGTCACATGAAGGTTTCACAGAAAAACCCAAACACTGATCCGTTCATCAGAACCTCCCTGGGTTCTGACCCCGGGCCTTCAGAGAGAAGAGTCTCAGTTCACCTGACCTGACCTCAGCCAGCAGAACCAATCAGATCAGGATGACCAAGTGGGGAGACGAATCAGGATCTACTGATGAATAAACACTACAAATAAAATGACATCATTCCAAATGTTCCTTAAGCCACGCCTGAACCTGTCCTCCAGGACCACCATAGACCCAAACAGGTTCAGAAGAATTCAAACTTTGAACTTAAACACTTTTCCATTTCTAAGAAATAAAAATCTGTTATTGATCAGGTTGATTAGGTTTAGGTTCCTCAGACCTGAGAACCACCTCAGGATGGACTCATGAGATCCTCATTCAGGTTCTGTTCGTCATGAGGGGAGGAAGACGATGAAAACGACAATTCCAACTAAAGTTATTGGTTCTGAGAACTGGACCCACGCAGTGATGACGTCAGCCAAAACCATAAAGTCCACCATCATCATCATCAGGACACCAACCAGACTGACGTCTGCGCCGCTCCACATCAGACCGAACCTGTCAGCTGACAGCTCAGGTTGCCATGGTGACGGAGCCTCGAGCTGCTGCTGTTTCATAGCTCACCTCTGCTTCTCATTACAGCCTTGTCTGTTAGCAAAATATCTCCTGAACCATTGTACAGGTTTTAATGAAACTTGATTTTAAACCACATGATTTTTTTTAATTACCTTAAAAAAATGTTTTAAAGTTTTATTTTCCTGATTATCGCGACAAACAGGAAACTTTTATTTTGTAACAGTTTTCAAACAGACTGAGGTTACTTCCTGAGCTCCACATTTAGTCTGTCTGTTCTCTTTGTTTGGGTTCCTGGAAGTTCTAAAGGTGGGAAACCAGTCCAGAACCTCAGGTGTGTAGGTGTTGGGGTCCATGTCCCCCCTGAAAGCTTCCTACTGCTCCTCAGTCCTTCAGTGGATCCAGAAAAATCTCCACGATTAAAACAACAGGAGTTCTGTTCAGAAGTGAACTTTTCTGGTATTCTGAGGAAATCGATTCGTCGAAGACACGATGACATCATCACACCAGGCTTCAGCCAATCAGCTGGCTCAGATCCACCTCCAAAGAAAGATCTTTATCATCTTCATCATCTTGTTCTGCTTCAGTTCAGCTGCTCGTCTTCATCAAAGCAGCTTTTATCTGTCAGACGTTCAACTGAAGAGCTGCAGAAACTTCAGGTGAGAAACTTTGATTTAATTCTTTTTTCTGTTTATATCAGAAAACTAATTTTATTCTGAGGGTCTGATTTAAAGTCAGCTGGACCTGGAAGTCAGAGAAATCTGAGTCAACATTTTTACATGTTTTAAATACAAAAACAAATGTTCCAGATTCACTTATCTCCAAAAACCTCTGTGTATGAATGAGGTCCTGGTCTGAGGGTCTGAGCTGAGGTTCTGATCTAAAGTCCTGGTCTGAGGATCTGGTCTGAGGTCCTGGCCTGAGGGTCTTATCTGAGGGTCAAAGCTGAGGGTCAGAGCTGAGGGTCTGGTCTGAGGGTCTGGTCTGTGGGTCAGAGCTGAGGGTCTGGTCTGTGGGTCAGAGCTGAAGGTCTGGTCTGTGGGTCAGAGCTGAGGGTCTGGTCTGTGGGTCTGGTCTGTGGGTCTGATCTGAGGGTCTGGTCTGTGGGTCAGAGCTGAGGGTCTGGTCTGTGGGTCAGAGCTG
>JARVJO010000305.1:3229628-3239731 GCA_031762555.1 Cynodonichthys magdalenae
TCTGTGGGTCAGAGCTGAGGGTCTGGTCTGTGGGTCAGAGCTGAAGGTCTGGTCTGTGGGTCAGAGCTGAGGGTCTGAGCTGAGGGTCTGGTCTGAGGGTCTGGTCTGTGGGTCTGATCTGAGGGTCTGGTCTGTGGGTCAGAGCTGAGGGTCTGGTCTGTGGGTCAGAGCTGAGGGTCTGGTCTGAGGGTCTGGTCTGTGGGTCTGATCTGAGGGTCTGGTCTGTGGGTCTACTGTCTGAAAATGAACAGATTTCAGTTTTGTAGAGCAGTTGACTAATTCACTGAATAAAGGATGAAGTTTGTGGTAATGATGATGATGATGCTGGTGATGATGATGATGAAGATCTCTCTTCCTTTCTGTTTCTCTTTATATCTGCTGAAGAACAAATGGAACCCCACCAAGATGACAAGGTGAGTCCGGTATGAGCAGGTTTGTTTTCCATCAGGTAAAACTGGTTCTGTGGACCTGCTGGGTCTTGAGTGACCTGGTCCAACCTGTGTTTCAGTTCAGTGTCCTGCTGAGAGTTTCCCGCCTGCCTCTGGTTCACTCAGCATTACAGGCAGTAAGCACAACATACTCAGAGGTCAAAGGTCGTTACCTCCTGCTGAACCTGATGGCAGGAGTGGCAGAGGTGGGAGTTCGCAGAGTCTCTGGAGAGGCCATGAGACAAGTCACGCCCCTCCTCCAGAGTCTGGAACCACAGAGTATGTAGAACTGAAAGCTGCTAGAACCACACCTGATACTGTAGAGATGTTACTAATGCTGCTAACGCCATGCTAACTGCTGCTAACACCTGCTAACCCTCTGATAACGCCCTGCTAACTGCTGCTAACACCTTACTAACTGCTGCTAACACCTGCTAATCCTCTGCTAACACCTGCTAACCCTCGGATAACACACTGCTAACTGCTGCTAACACCCTGCTATCCCTCTGCTAACACCATGCTAACTGCTGCTAACACCATGCTAATCCTCTGCTAACCGCTGCTAACCCTCTGCTAACACCTGCTAACCCTCTGATAACACCTTGCTAACTGCTGCTAACACCCTGCTATCCCTCTGCTAACACCATGCTAACTGCTGCTAACACCTGCTTATCCTCTGATAACACCCTACTAACTGCTGCTAACACCTGCTAACCCTATGATAACACCCTGCTAACTGCTGCTAACACCCTGCTATCCCTCTAACACCATGCTAACTGCTGCTAACACCTGCTAACCCTCTGATAACACCCTGCTAACACCTGCTAACCCTCTGATAACACCCTACTAACTGCTGCTAACACCCTGCTATCCCTCTGTTAACAACATGCTAACTGCTGCTAATACCCTGCTATCCCTCTGCTAACACCCTACTAACTGCTGCTAACACCTGCTAACTGCTGCTAACACCATGCTAATCCTCTGCTAACACCTGCTAACCCTCTGCTAACACCATGCTAATCCTCTGCTAACACCCTGCTATCCCTCTGCTAACACCCTACTAACTGCTGCTAACACCTGCTAACCGCTGCTAACACCATGCTAATCCTCTGCTAACACCTGCTAACCCTCTGCTAACACCATGCTAATCCTCTGCTAACACCTGCTAACCCTCTGATAACACCCTACTAACTGCTGCTAACTGCTGCTAACACCCTACTAACTGCTGCCAACACCCTGCTATCCCTCTGTTAACACCATGCTAACTGCTGCTAATACCCTACATGTAAACCTAGCCTGTATACACCCTGGACAGTCTAGTCTGTAGTTTATTTTGTTTGTTTATTTTGCAGTTGAAGTTGCCAACAGTTTCGCCCTCGATGGACTCGACCGTCTGGAGAAAGCCTATCCCATCCTGAACGAGTCGACAGATCAGGTTCGCTTTGCTTTATCAGAATAAAAATTGAAGAAATACAGTTTTTAGTAAAACTTCTTCAGTGTTCACCTTCCTCAGAGTTTTAATGGATTCTTCCAAATCTTGAGTGTTTTCACACTAAATTATTGTAACTTGTCCTAAAGTATCATTTTAATTTTGAGTTTGACATTATAGGAGGAGCAGAGAATCAAATATGAAAATAATTATTTTATATTAAATATGTTTTCTCTCCATCAACCAGACCTGAATATTAAACATATAATAACTTTGATTTTGAAGTCTGCTGATATGTCTCTGTCCCCAGGTGTTGACTCACCTGAAGGACGCCTTCTTTGTGACTCTGGACGACGTGGAGGTCTGGGTGGTGGACGGTCTGGACGGAGCCGTGGACCAGCTGGAGCGTGTGGTCGAGGCAGTCCGCAGGGCTGTGAGGCAGCTGCAGGAATCCCAGGTGGGCCAGGCAGCCTCCCTGGGACTGGACAACGTTCTGACTCTCCTGGAGGACACCACTGCCTTCTACATGCCCCTCCCACCAACACTGCGTGAGTCAAGGACCAGGTGGTTCGGTTCCTGGACCAAAAACAGACCTGAAGCATCAGACATCTGATTTATTCTGCACAGATTCAGTTTCAACAGAACGAGTTCAGCACCATCAGAACCTGGTCAGGTCCGCTCTCCTTCGGCTGGTTCTGAAGAAAGATTTAAAAAGTTAAAGGAAACGTTTAAGAAGATCCAGAGATCAGAACCAAACCTAAAACTCCTGTTTCTGTTTCTCCTGGACTAAATATGATCAAAGGACATCAATAAACATTTATACATAAACATATATTTAAACTTAAATAAACATATTTAAATATGTATAAAAGTTACAAAAGCCAAAAGTCTGAGTCTGTAAATAAATAAGATTTAAAAAAATGCTGACTCAGCACAACATCAGCTGAAATGTTTCTGGCCCTCAGGGCGGGAGTGGGAGAAGAGGGTTCAGGAGTACGAGGACGAAGATGAGGAAGACGAGCCCGGTCCGTGGACCAGAGTCCGCAGCCTCCTGCTGACCCTCAGCCTGCAGCTTTATCACCGGGGGTCAAAGGTCAGAGAGCGGCTGCAGGGGGCCGTCACAACACTGGGAGGCGCTGCAGACCAGGTGAGCACTAACTGCTGTAGAAATGACTGGGAATGAATGGCAGTCAATGCAAAGTTCTCATGAAGATAGAACAACAAATGTGTGTGTGTGTGTGTGTGTGTAGGTGGGCTTGTTTTTCCTACATTGTGGGGACAAGTTTCCTGAAAAAGTTGCCTTGTGGGGACCAAACGTGCATCAAATGCAAATTACGGGTGGGGTTAAGTTTAGAACCATGGGTTAGTTTTAGGGTCAGGCAGGTACCTGTCAGGTTAATTTTAGAGTTAATGGTCAGGGTAAGGGTATAAAATAAAAAAAAAATACTAATTTATGGAAGTCAATGCACAGTCTCTGTGGGGATGTACAAACCAGACCTGTGTGTGTGTTTGGTGGCTACGTGACCAGACACATGTGTCTTCATCATTACACAGCAGCCTGATGTCTCCTCCTCTTCCTCAGCCTGGTTTGGAACTCTTCAGATGTGTCTGTCTCGTCTGAAGAACAAATTTAATATTTAAACTCAGGAAACGTTTTAGTTTCAGTCTGCAGATAAAATCTGTTTAACTCTGGACCCAGAACCGAGTTCTGCTCTTCATGTCTCCGATAGAGACCGGCCTCAGATGGACCCTGCAGGTCTGAGTCGGTCTCGGACGGATCCTGCAGGACCAAAACAGATCTGGATCAGTTTCCTCTGCAGACGGCTGTAATTGAAGCTAATCGGTGCTACGTGCTGCTGCCTGGGTGAGCTGATGGAGTGATAAAAACCAGCTGCTGGGTGTCCTCGTCGTCACGTGACACGCGTGTTACGTATTCAACTAAGCTGAGGGAACACAGTGTACAGCTGTGTGTGTTACCATGGTAACACAATGCCAATGTAGGAAGACATCAGAGAGGCTGCCCATCAATCAGAGAAGGGTCAATGGGAGTTCTATGGAGAGAGTCACCCTGAAGGTCAGACCGTGCAGCGAGCTCCAGCTCTGCAGGCCTCAGGTTTGTTTCATCTGAACCATGAGACTTCTGGACCAGAACCAGACCTGAGAACAGGTCTTTACCCAGAATGCATTGCAGCAACCATCAGCTGTCAGCAGGGAGGTGGAGGACTGATGTGTCCCCCAGAGACCTCAGGATGTCCTCAGAACTCAAAAACAGAAGAAAGCCTGTGAAACCAGCAGGTTTTGGGTTCAGGTCCTGCAGGCCCTGCTGGGTTTTCCTCACTGTCTGCAGCTAAACTAAAATCAGAATCAGTTTCAGTCGTAAAAAAGAGGAAGTGGAATATTTTATTAATGGTATTTGTGTGAGGACACATGATGCAGTCCTCACGAGGTTTCAGACAAAGTTCTGATCAACAAGAAGACAAAGCTGGGATTCATTAAGTCTTTATTCTGGCCTCTCGTCTCGCTTTGGAAACCAGAAGCAGGTTTTTGTTGTGGGTTTAGTTCGTTTGGACTAATGAGGTCCCCCTCCTCGCCTCAGCAACACGTTTCTGGACGTGTCTCTGTGTCCTCACGTGTCGATCGGATTTTGGGTCAGGAAGTCAGAGGTCTCGGATGGCCGCCTGTTTTTGACCCAAATACTCATGAGACCCTGGGGAGTTTCTCAGGACTGAACCTGTGACCAGTTTTTCCTGTCAGCTGGTCTCTGATTGGCCAACTGAAACCGCTTCAGGTTTGGTCCAGAAACAAAACAACCCAGATCCAATATTTGGTTCAGGGTCCAGATGTAGACCAGCAGTTTCCAGCTGAGGGACCAAAAGCTAAAGTTTGATTATAAGATCTGGTCTGAGCTGAGGCCTCACAGCAGGAAGTCCTGAGTTTGGACCTGAGTCCAGGTGTTCCTCAGGTGAGCCTGGTCATGTTGTGGACCTGAGACCTTCATGTTAGTTTGTTTCTGTGGTTTTTGATTCAGATCATCTTCCCCAGAATTAAAAACATCTTGTTTACAGAGCGGTGAGCTCTGATTGGTTGACGTTTGATGATGTCACTAAGGTTCTAAACAAACAGGAAAGAGCAAAAAAAGATCAAACAGGAAGAGGTTTGAGCTTTAATAAAGCCTTTCAAAATAAGACTCTGGTTCCATCAGAAGTTTGTGTTTGAGAGAAGAAAGTTTGATTTTAATCAAAGTTTGATGAAATGTTTTAATTAATAAATCCTGAGGATGAATCCATAAAGGAGGAGCTCTGACCTCCTCCCTGCTCCTCCACACTGTTGGCCCGAACACCTCCTGCAGGACTCTCCTCACGTGTCGGGTTCTGCTGCCAGTTCAGACTTGGTCTGGGTCCAGATCTGCTCCCTGGACTCTCCTGGGAAACTTCAGCAGCTGCCAACTGGAATCAGATCAGAACCCCAGGAAGTCCAGAACCAGAATCATTTGAACCGGATTCGTTAGAGCAGAAAACTGTTTTGTTTCAACCAAAAACATTAAAAAAACATTTTATAAAGTTCAAATCTGAGTTTTAGGAACCAGCAGGTTGTGTAAAAATGTAACAAAAGGCTCACCTGACCTGTTTGCCTGCAGGTGGGTCTGGGCCGGGTCCTGGATCTGACAGGGGACCTGCTGCAGTACCTGCAGAACCTGGTGGTGGCGCTGTTGTTCCGAGCAGAGAGTTTCCAGGGGGCCGCCCTGCGGGGGATCATCGACCGAGCGACGATGCTGGCCCAGCTGAGACTGGTTCAGCAGGTCCGAGAGCTGCCGGCCCAGATTCAGCAGGTGCTCCGGGACCTACAAGAACTCTCCAAGATCCTCCTGCAGCTGGTGGTCAACACCACGCCGCTCTACGACATGGTGGGTCCAGAGAGGGCGGGCAGGCCCAGTGCTAGTCACCTGGGTGCCCCCCTCCCAGAAATGAAACAGAATTCAGTATTTGCCAGTGTGCTTCTCTTTATTTAAAAATAAACTTGTTAATTTTGTTTTGAAAACGGATTAACAAATACCAGCATGAACACAAGAGAACGATAAGTGGAGAAATTAAAACTTTGATAAAATACTACAGCTATTTTTGCATTAACAAAAGGCACCAAATATTACATAAAATAAATAAATACCACCATCATTATTTAAAAAGATCTGTGCAATGACTCACAACAAAAGAAATAAGTGGTGGTTGTGTGTCTGACCTGGGTCTGGGTTCAGCTCATCAGTCCACAGGTCTGCTGGTTGGAGGCTGAACTCTCCTCCTGGCACATGTCAGCACTGACCCTGTATGATTCAAGAATACAAGACAAAATATTCAGGTTTATACTGAAATTTAGTTTTTAACAAAGTACAACACGTATTACAAACATTAATTGTAGATTAATGTAGGCCTGTGTGTAAATCATTGATTTATGATCCAAACTCTAGTTTACCTGTACAGACCAGGATGGATGGAGCACAAAATAAAGATTCTGGAAATCATCTGACTCATTAATGACAGACAATAATAATGACTGAGCTGCATGGTTCGCTTCATAATATAAAATAACTCCGTCTTCGTCAGGTTATCAGACAGGCCAGTTTATTCAACTAATATGTTTTATTCATCCAATGAGAGTTTTTAAGTTTTCCAGACAAAAAGAAGAAAAAAAAACTGTTCCAGCTATAAATGCTTGTTGGCATCAGATACACCTTCAGACACACTTTATCAGCTGATTTATTCATTTAGTTAATTATAAAGTTTATTCATTTTATTTATATAAAGCTGAAGCCTAGTTTTTTGTGATAAAAATAAATGATTTGACCAACTCTTTGTAGCCTGAAATAATTTGTATTGATGTTAAAATGATTAGAACAGTTTACAGAAAAAAAACTGTAAAGTTATTGACATAGAACTCATCTATATGTATATTTGTTTACATATGTAATTAATAGGGGTGCACTGATACAGAAAATTCACGATTCGGTTCGACGCTTTAGTCTCACGGTTCGATATTTTTTCGATACAAAAAAAGAGCTATTTCCATGCACTTCTCAACTTGTAATTTTTTGGAATTAATTTTGAACATTTGTTTAACCTCAAAACTACAGTTTTTGAATGAAATGTTGCTGAAACAGCAAGTGTGGAGCAGTCGAACACAGATCCACTAATCCTTCAACACAGAGCATCTTCAGAAGACAAGTTGATAAAATAAACTTTAAAAATCTGTATTGTTCCATACAAGGGTGTATTGAACAGTTCGATACAGATACATGTATTGTTGAACCCCTAATAATTAAATATGCTTTAAAGATTAATTGTATTTATTTATTTTAAATATTTTGGGCTCAGGTCTACTTCATAAAATACTATAAATGCACAAATATCCAGCTGCTCAGGATGCACATACATGTAAAAACACAAGTGAAGCACAAAATGTTTAATTTATGCCACGGTTTATCATTTAAATCAGTCATTTGTTCAAAATTTAAACAAACCATAACATTCAAAATTCAAAATTTGAACCATGTTATATTAAAGTCAAGCAAGAAATAAAGACGACACCTAGTAGCATAGCTAGCTAGCAATCTGAACGTTGGTTAGCATAGAAGCTAACCGATGGAGCTAACTCAGTGATAACACTGCTTGCTAACGGTGGTGACCTGACATGAGCAAACACGGGTTAAATGTTACAAATTTCACAGTATTCAGTTCTTACTTAAACACCCTCCTACCTGGAAATGATGCACGGGCATAATCTGTCTAGGTTCAACCATAGATATATAGAGAATTACTAGATGAATCATCCCAGCTGTCGGCCAATGGAGACCGACGTCGTCACACGGCGGCCTTCTTGGTACGGAGAGCACTCACTCTTAACATGAATGTGTGTGGTGCATTTACTATTAAAATAACCAGAACTGCTCAATTTTCATCGGATTTTAAGACGGATTGTTTTGTTGTAAATGTGAGACATGTTGTTATAATATGGCATACTTACTTTAAAAAATGCTGTCTAATTACTCCAAATCATAGCAACGTTAATAATGTTTATAATAAACTAACCCGTTTTTAAATCATCAAGATTTCAGTGAATTACGCATATTTTTGTTAGTGGAAATCACTCACCTCAATACAGTCCAATACAATAACACGCTCCGAAAGCTCTGTAACAAGATGGCTGCCAGTGAACAACGCAGGAGACTCCGCCTCGAGAAATCTAGTCATTCTATACATATCTATGGTGCAACTCCTATGGAATGTCCCACTTTGGGAGATGAGGGTGGGCACCATGGGAGACTTATGAAGGGGCCTCTTCACACAGCATAGATTCATCTTTTTCTTGAGCAAATATGTTAGTTTTGTATTACAGGTTGTCTAAAAATGATTTAAATTTGATGTCATGAGGGTTTTTTTGAAGCACATTTTGGTGCCCCCCAGATAACTTGATGCCCTACGCTCATCGTGTGGTCTGCATATGCTCTGAGGGTGGGGCAACAAGGTCAACACATTTACAGAAAAACTAACACTAAAAATGTTTCTGGAGGGCCGTCCCATTATGTAGTGAAATGACGTCACCACTACCCCTTCACTTCCCAACCTGAGTAAAACCTCCATAACTGTGTTCTGTTTCAGCTGGAGCAGCCGTCGCCTCAGCAGGTGGAGGACTTCTTAAACCAGGAGGACCTGGCGTCAGACAACTCGTCCCGCCGGAGCTCCGCCAACAGCCTCTTCTTGAAGGCGATGGACGGCCGCCCTCGCCGCCGCCGTAGTCTCTACTCACGAGCTAGTCGGGGCTCCGGAGGTCCTCAGAGCCCAGACCCCTCCATCAAACGCCGCTCCAGCCTGAAGGATTCCTCCAACCCCGAGGTGGACAACCAGGCCCAGCCGTCTGAAGGCAACGCTCTTCGACGCCCGTCTGCCACCGAGCTGCTGCTCACGCCGCTTAAACAGTTCATCTCCCAGAGTCAGAAGGCCTTTGAGTACCTGAGCCCCAACTCTGCCGACAACCTTGCCATCGCCGTGAAAACAGACGACTTTTAAACGCTACGCTGCACTTCCTGCACCCTGACCCCCCACTGACCAACACTTGGTTTCTGCTTTGAAACGAAGGAGCGATGCTGAATTATCACTGAGGCTGGAATTCTGATTCACTCAGGAAACGCTTTCCTAAAGAGGAGAATTATGGATAATCATAAAAACGGTTTTGCAAAAGTGGCTTATTTTTTTCTGTTGTGGTTCTGACCACAAAACAAAATAAAAGTCACATTGCATCAAATTTATAACATAAAATATACAAAATAGCTAAGCCAAACTTTTGTGTCATAAAACAAAATTGACTTATTTCAAGTTTTATATTTCTTTGTAGGTAATTTAGTGTTTTTTTCTTTTTTCCATCATTGGGTCAGAGTAATGCAAATGGGCCGAGCACACGACCCTGTGGGACGCCATCATCTCAGAAATGCATCAGACGGCCTGATTTAGAAACAGGAAGCAGAATTCCAGCCTGAGGGACAAGTTGAGTCACGGAGATCTGGGTTGAAAAAGTGAGATTAAGTTAAACTAAATAAACTGATTGGTTATTTTAAAATTGAATTTATTATCATTTTTACTGCTTCGTATCTCCAACACCATCTGTGTAAAGTTAACGTGTTTAACTCAAGTGATGAAATAAAGCCTCTTTAAATATTCAAAAACAGACTTTTATTCTGCTTTACAATTAGAAACACTTTATTTTCAGTTTATTACAGAAAGAGACAAAGAAATACAGATTATTACAGTTTTTTTTTTCAAACAACTATTTGAACAAAACAATGTTTCTGCAGGTTTATTTTTATTTTATTTATTAAACCAGAACAGTTGGAGGAAATATTTACAACATGAAAATAAAAAAGATGAAACATTTTATTTCCCTTCATGCTGGATTAATAAAATCAGACATTAGATGTTCTGTGCGTTTGGTTCTTTAAGAACCTAAAGACTCAGCTGATGCAGCTGTTCCATCAAGAAACAGATTTATTAACTGTCAGACTGATCAAAATAAAATGTAAATCTACAAAAAGGTGCAAACTGCAAATTATTAAAGTGTCACAGATCTTCTTCCTCTGCATCGCTCAGCTGCATCGTTTCTAAGCATCTAACCATAAACCTGTTGAATCCAATCAGTCAGAGTGATGATGACTACGGTCAGCATGCTTCATCAGTAAAGTGATGAAGACTACGGTCAGCATG
>JARVJO010000305.1:3247432-3266528 GCA_031762555.1 Cynodonichthys magdalenae
ACCCTGTTGGTTATGGCAATAGAGAACACTTTATGGGTTCTGCCCAGATCCAGTCTCCACCAGGGGTTGAAGTCATTATTTGTGGCACTACAAGAACTATGGGCAAAGAGGCCATCACGATTCCCATCTATAGCGTTGTAGGCAATAGCAGCGGGATAAACTGTTGACTGTGAAGCTTTTCCATAAACTGCCACATTCTCTCCTGAACAACAAGAAATTGAAAAATGTCAGGTTTGATATGAATAGCAGCACAATGAAGAATCTGATTTTTTTATGTTAGAACACTGAAATACCACCTTTTTTATTTTTGTCCAGTAATGTAATATAATTAGGAATGCCAAAACATAAGCATTGAAAGAAAAAATATCTCAGAATATGTATCTCAATCAGAAATGAATTTTGGTATTAATTCAACAAAGGAACATTTGATAAAAACTGTGAAAAGGTTTCCAGATACTCAGCAATGGATTTTTGGTTTATATGGGACCCTTATAAGAGACTCATCCTTTAAACTTTCTTCCAGAACTATTATACAAAGTTAACCAACTGGTTGGTTGATGAGCCTGACAAAAATCTAGGAAAAGCACGTTTATTTCTAAAATAAAAAATTGCATGATGTCAAATTCAGAACTAACTGGGAATTTCAATTGATGATTTTGCTTTAATTTCTTCTGTGAGTGTAGTCATTTACAGAATAAACTGGAATGAATCAAATCAGGACTCACCAGTTGGGGCAGGGTAGCCATAGACCTCCACTTCACAGAGTGTTAGAACTCTGCCTGAACCTGGTATTAAAACAACCACAAAACGTCCCTCCACACGATGAGAAAACTGTATAGTATGAGAGCCACCGGCTGGGATTGAAGAAATTGTTGCAACCCTAAAATGAAAGAATAATGAACAAGAACAAAACATGTATAGTGTGGCTACAGACTTGACAATGTGATTATTAAAACCAGCTGTTTTTATTTGAATAATATATCTATTATTGAAATGACAGCTGCCTTGAGCTGTGGCCACAAGGTTTTTCGGTGCTTCTTGTGGTGACCATAATCGAACTTGGTTGTGGAAACCCCACATAGGGGAGGCTATCAAGCTGAAGGAGTCCTTTCGGGCCTTGTTGGCAGGTAGGACTCTGGAGGCAGCTGAGGAGTATCGACAGGCCAAGCGGGCCTCAGCCCTGGCTGTTGCTGAGGAAGTAGAGTCTGAGGATTTTGGGGTTGGTCTGTCCATAACTGGGGCTGATGTCGCTGAGGTATTTAAAAAGTTCCATGGCAGCAGGGCTCCACGGGTGGATGAGATCCATCCTGATTTCCTCAAGGTTCTGGATGTTGTGGGGCTGTCTTGGTTGACACACCTTTCCATTATTGTGTGGACATCGGGAGCAGTGCCACTGGATTGGCAGACTGAGGTGGTGGTTGCTCTCTTTAAAAAGGGGGACCCGAGAGTGTATTCCAATTATAGGGGCAACCATCTCCTTGGCTTCCTCGGTAAGGTCTACTCAGGGGTAATGGAGAAGAGAGACCCTATACAAGCAGTACGAGAGTTTGGTTTGCATTGCTGGTAGTAAGTCAGACCCCTTCAGAGTGGGAGTTGGACTCTGCCACACCAAATGCGTTTTGAGCATCAGGAGCATCAGGTTTACATGTAAAGTCTATAGTGGACATGCGGCAGGAAGTGCTGCAGTGCATTTAGTGCGTTTCAACGTGCTTGACGCATTTTGAGCAAGTCTAGGGTGTCGAACTCTGGAGTTGGAGAATCTGAACATTTGCAGCTCAACACAGTGTGTCAATCAATTAGAGAGAATCCACTATGTGATGTAGTGACACATTTTCTGACGGGACAGTTTCCTGAATGATTCATTCATTCATGTCCACTAAGACGAACAGGAGCTCTTAACTCAAATCAAGTGCCTGTAGTCAGTGTCCTAACAGTAGATATCTGCACCGATGCAGGTCAGCTGCTCATCAAACTGGGCTCGGGACATAAATAGTTCTGAAAGTGAGCCTCGTCAGCTCCTGGGTGGTGAAACTTACCCAAACTCAGAACATCTCTGAATTATCTGGTGAATTAATTATCTTGTAAGCACGATATGCTTACAATAAATAAAGCTCTCAGTAAATAAAGCAAAGCCACTTTCTTTATTTTATCCACCATTAAACAGAAACCAGCAGAGGAAAAAAAAGGCTCTTGAAGCGCGTCCCGTGTGTTTTCTCCAGGTACTCCGCTCCCCCCCCAAAAAAATTCTGTACCACATGCTGAAAAGATCTGGGTCAAATTTGAAAAAATCGGATTTGTCGCTTTCAGACTGCCATAAAAAATAAAAATCAGATATGATTAGCATTTGCCTGCAGTATTAACATAGCCTACTACTCTCAGCTAGCCTTGAAGTCCTCCCAGAAGAGCCAGAAGAGGTGGCTGAAAAGAGAGGTCTGGGCTTCCCTGCTCAAGCTGCTGCCCTCACAACCTGACTTTGAGTAAAGCAGAAGATAATGGACAGATGGTGTCATTTACAACAAGAAACGTCCAGATAATAAATCTGTAGTAAATAAAGTCCAAAGAAACACATAGTGCCTGACCCTTTTCATGGCACAGTTTCAGACTAAGATCATCTTATGTAGAGAAACATCAAACTCACAGTGTGTTTGCAGTGCCGTTGTCCTCTAAAGAGTTGCCAATGTGAATCTCTGCCCCGTTGATCTGCTCTGCACAACAGTCTCCTCTGTTGGTGATGATGATGTGGTCGATTACATAACAGTCTAGTAGATCTACTCTCCACCAGGGGTTGAGCATAGATGCAGTGTGGGTGCAGGATCCATGCTCATAGGCAGGATCTCTGTTTCCATCTATAGCGTTGTAGGCAGCTGCAAAAACATTACCATTACTGTTGTAGCGGTGAGACTGAGTTGCTTTGCCACGCAGAGCCACATTTTCTGTAAGGAAGAAATAATATATTGTTTGTTTTTTTCCACTTTTTTATAGAGTTATGTTGTCATTGATTTAATGATTTTGCTATTATTCTGTTTCAGCAACTGTTAAGTTTTTTTTAATAAATGCTTACACACTAAAAAAAAAGAAGAGCACTGGGCTTTGTACTTTCTAAACCCTATTTATTTACAGCCATCAGAAGGAAAAGAAAAGTTATTTAGATTCAGTAGATCAGTATCAGTGTGTAATTTGAATAAATTAATTATAAGGGCAATTTGTATTTGATATGATGTTTTGTTTTGCATGAGCTGTGTTTTAATGTTGCTTCTGTACTGCACTTTGGTCTGCTGTGGTGCATAAAGTGCTTCACAAATAAAGTTGGACTGGATTGGATTGGATGATGCAGCAGAGTAAAATGTTTACAAAGGTGCTTCATTTAGCAAAAATTGGTGTTCTGTTTACTGGGTGAGTGATTGTACTAACTGTATGAATTATTTTTAAAGAAAAGGCTCTATATTTTTGCCTAGGCAATCATAAAAAAACTGAATTTTTTGGGTTTCGGTTATACTAATATGAAAGTGTAGAAGCATGAGGCTTTATTTACTATCAAAGGTTTGTAGTTTCAACAGAAGTACAAATATTTTTGCAGTTTACTTACCGTAACTGGAAGCTGAGTATGTTGGCAAGAAGAACAGCAAATGAAGTAATATTGAGTGTTTCATATTTCTGCTTAAAACTGGCAAAACAAACATTAACAATTTATAATCATTACAAGTATTTTCAATGCATGTTGTAAAAATAAAAGCAGTAAAACACAAATGATTTCTAAAATAAATTAACATTCATTTATTTTAATTCAGTGAAGAACTAGGAAAAGTTCGGAGCATACCTTACTGAAAATGAATTCAGGCTAAGACCAATGACATAATGAGGAGTTAAACTGATTAAATGAGAAAAATAAAAAAATGTGCTTACCCAAAATCCTTTGTGAACTGATGTCTTGTTACAAAGACTTTCTGTAACAAAGTCTGGTACCCTTTTAACACCATAAAGTTCTAATCCTATCACACTGTGCGATCCACTCGATAATGTTTACCAAGTTTTATTCACTTTCAGAGTAATCATTACCTTTTAGAAAATTATTAAAACAAGAAAAGGTACTCACAAGTTTTCAGTGACTCGGGAACAGGTCATAATCATTGACTTTTTTCTTGTTGATTAACTGAGTTTTAGATATTCTTATGTCTTATATTTTGTGGCCAGTTGTAATCATTTATTTTAAACAGTGATAATCAACGTGTCTCTACTTAATATGTGCCTCCCTCCAGCAGTGTGAGAATAATTGTTTGCATCATGTTTATACAGTGGGGCAAAAAAGTATTTAGTCAGCCACCGATTGTGCAAGTTCTCCCACTTAAAAAGATGAGAGAGGCCTGTAATTTTCATCATAGATATACCTCAACTATGAGAGACAAAAGGAGAAAAAAAAATCCAGAACATGGCAAATATGGAAGCATGGCGAAAAAATTCTATAACATGGTAATGACATGGAAGCAGAAGTTTGAGGCCATTTTGATTAGACTCAGAGCCACAGACAGCCTTCTGAGGATAAAATGGAGTCTGTATATCTGAAAATAAACATCTACTGAGAACTTATTTGGTTTTCTGTATATTATTCAGTCATCCAATTTTGAACATTTTCTAATAATCAGTGTATTTTACCCTGAACATATATTTTTATTCTTCCTGTGCAGTGTTTATTATAAATAAACACAAATACTTTAACTTAAGTTTTTCATTTAAATTATTTTCTACTGCGAGCTTTAGACTTCACAAATGTCTCGTGGCTTCAGCCTTTTGGTAATCAACACTGATGGTTCCTTTATAATAAAAAACACAAAAATACAACTTGGGTTTTGCAGTCTCACGTTTACTTCTTCCCTAGAAAATAATTTCACTCTTTTACACACAGAAGACACTTTATTTTTCTTTTATGATCATTTTGCAAATATTTTGTTTTTTTTATTAATAAATAATTAGCCTTACCTTTTTTGAAGGACAGGTGTCAAATAAATTGTGTCCGTTTTTCCCAAAAACGCCTTGTTCAGTTTCAGATGGACAAGGCTTCTAAATTATCTGCATTTTGAACATTTTGATAATTTGCCAATCAATAAAATGCTCCATTTATTTAAAGATTTAAGACATTGCCAAGACTTCTTGGTGCTTCATATCAGACTTTCAGAAGTCGAGAAGAGTTCAGGCCATTTTGGGTCAGGGCTTGTTTATTTTAATGGCAAAATGGAGTCCAGCTCAGTAGCTATTGGGGTTAGTCATATCAATATGGCTTATGAATGTTCACTTTATTCAGACATCTGTACCAAATCAGTGCTCAATCAGTTTTGTTTCCATGTCTTTGACTTGTGTTTTGTAGATAAGTTTATTATTATTATTATTATTATTAATATTAATATTAATATTAATGTTGTTGCACTATTTGTTTATTTATATATTTTTTTCTTGTGGGTCTCTGTTTTTTGTATGAATATGTTTTATGGCTGGAGAGCCAAAGGAAAATTTCCACCTTGGTGGACAATAAAGGTTTATCTTATCTTATCTTATCTTATGAGATAACGTAGCTGGTTTAAAAACAGGCCATTCCACACCCACTGATTCAGCACTTTTGTCACAGATTAAACATTACTTGATGGTAAAATATAAAATTTGTGTTAAAGTTTAACCTAAAATGGACTCCTTCCAAACACAAAGAGCTCAGTATATATATATATATATATATATATATATTTTTTTTTTTTTTATTTATTAAATTTATTAATTTCATTTTAAAATAAACAAATTAAATATATACAATAGAAAACAAAGAAAATACATAATAAAAAACAAAATAAAATGAAAGGTAGCAGAAGAAGAATAAATCTTATAATGTCTGCCCCTTTATCCCCAAAATATATTCACACAAAAAATAATTTACAAAAAAACAAAATAAATAAAAATTTAAAAAACATCAAGTCAAACAACAATTTATATCATTCACTTATTCTTGCAACTTTGGCAAAAACATGTCCCTGCACAAAAAGGGTTTTCTGTTGGAAACTAATAACATTTTCATGAATCAAATCTAACTTCACTTTAATTCCCCTCAATTTTATAATCATTATATTCGACTTTGACTTTATGTATTTTAAGAAGTTATGGCAGCTGCCTTTGGAGGAGAGGAGGAGAAGTAAAGCCAAAAATCTAAATAAGTGCAGAGAAATATTACACAGTGAGGCAGAATTAAAGGAGCAATATTTCAGAACGGAAAGGCAAAGACAGAAAAAGAGGATGATAGAAGGGAAGCTAAAATGTAGCAGTACTTGAATTACAGAAGAATATGATCTATATTTTATGAGTTGGGGACATTTTTTCTTTCTTGTGTACAGAGCCCTGAGACAACAATTGTTGTGAATTGGCACTATATAAATAAACTGAATTGAACTGATTTGAATTGAATGGAACCACATGACAGTTAAACATGAGGTCAGTGATGAACTACCTTATTGCTACTTTGATTTCTTTTTTACTTATTATTTTTTTATAATATAATAATTATTTTATTAATGATAGCCTAATGCTAATAAACCTATACTTCTTATTTAATGTTTGCCACAATGATCAAAATTGTTTGTTCTATGTACTTCACATATATTATACATTTTACAGAAGATAATAGTTTATTATGAGTAGGGGGTCTTTAAAATTATGTCAGTGATGCATCGGACATTTATTTTTTACTATAATTATTTTATATTTTATGAAAAAGGGATGGGGGTCTTAACAATATACTTGTACCTTATATTCCTTGAAAAATGTTTATGACAGTGCTCAGGATTTGTTATTTTGTTACTAAATAAATTAAGTCAAGTGATAAACCATGACCTTGAAAGGTATAAAATTTGGAAATATATGTTGTAATGAGTCCACTGTCACCACTATCAATTAGTGTCCCCACCATGGGTTCTGAAGTCACCACTATCATTTAACAGCATAAACTGTATATGTGTACTAAGAATGTCAGATAATGATTTAAAAGCTTACTTGCTTCTCCATTTCAGGGTCACTGGTGCCCATATTCAGTAGTCACAGTTTGAGGGGTGGGGGACACCATGGACAGGTGGCAAGTCCATCACAGAGACACATGGGACAAATGACCTCTCACTCTCTCACTCACCCCTAGGGATAATTTAGAGTTACTAATTAACCTAATATTCATGTTTTTGGTCTGTGAGAGGAAACTAGATTGCCTGAATAAAACTCACACATGCAAACTCTGCCCAAAAAGGTCCCTGGGTCAGGATTCGATACAGCAACCTTTTTACTGGGAGGCAACAGCTCCACCAACTGAGCCACCGTGCTGCCACCCTAAATACATATTAGACTAAATAAATAAAAAATAATTACCATTTTATTGTATCTGACAGTGTTGACAAAAACAAAGTAATAACTGGAAAACGATTATTTTATGGAAAAAAATTAATAAATAAATTTGGGAGGTTGCACCGGTACAATGCTGAACAGCCCAAGACCTTAGTGTATAATGATATACCTTCATATTTTGTAATTTAACAAACTTTAGGAACCTGTAAGGAACCTCCTGACCTCTTCAGCTTCCCATGCAGCCCAGAGACTAAAGTGGTTCCCCTAAAAGAAAACCTCTTCAAAAATTCATCTGCCTTATAAAACTAACATTGTCCCTTCTCTCCCTAAAAGTGTCCATAACAATTCCAAGGCAAATAATGTGCTGTCTGTCCTTCATTATTTAGCTAGATTGCAAATTTTCACAAGGACTTCCTTTCTGCATCTGTTTCTTATAGTTTATGAAAAAAAAACTTTCCTTTAACGTGTAATGTTCTGTGGATGACCATTTTATATGCTCCAAATTATTTCTTGTTTTATGGTTATTTGTTCAACTCAAATCATGTTTTGTTTAGTTTTCTAACCAATTAATGCTTATAGTTTGCATAATTCCCATAATGAGAAGTGTCATTTAGTTTTAGTTTTTGATTTAACCAGTAATTCATGTTTTAGAGTTTGTTAGACTAACAGTTGTGTGTTTTGTTTTGTTATACTTTGAAATGAGAAATGAATTAATGAATCATGTTCTCTTTATTCCAAAATGAAGAGAGTGTGAAGCGAAAACCACCAAGGTCACGCTCATGTATTTTGACTTCTATTTTGCCTGTTCCCACAATGTTCTCACAGAACCCAGACACACACACACCCGAAAAACAAACTCGTTTTCAGTTTTCTTAACTTTTGCTGCTCCTCTCTTGTTGAGTTTTTTCACTCTGCCTGAGTTCAGTCTGTTCTGTTGCCTCCTGATTTCTGCGCTGAAAACAACTTTGCAGGTCCAGCATCTCTTCAGCTATAAGATAATTTTCACAAGAAGAAACTTTTTACGTTGATTTTATAATGCTTTTCCAATGGGGATTACTCAGAGCACCTTTCCTCAACAGCTGATCTGCCTTGTGAAGTTCACGCTTCATTGCCTCACTGCCTGACAGCCCACTGCCCTGATCCAGACGCGCCGTAACTTCACTGCGTGTTAACCAGAGGTGATTGCAGTTGAAAGCATCTTTTCCAGCTGACCCTCAGGCTGGTACCTTTTCACAATCCAGTTTAGACTGCTGTTCTCATCATCTTCTGCTTCAGACACGGTAAGAAACGAGCTGTCTTATTCTTGACCTGGTATCAGCTGATCTGAGAGTCCGATCTCTGGCTGGCTCAAGTACGCTCACTGAGTTAATTAAGACATAACTTTGGTGTGAATTTACTGGCTCTCCCATTTTTTCTCCACTTGTTTTTATCTCTCTCTTATCATCTCTACATGATTGATACAGGTGTACCTCGAATAAACATCCATACAGCCCACTCTACATAATGTAAAATACACACATGTTGTAAAAACACACATAAACCCAACACACTATGGGTTTAAAGCTTAAACCTTGATTGAATTTGATTTGTCCTGCTTGCTTTGAGATAAGTTCTGTTTAACTGTTGATTGTTTAGTTTCAAATTAATCCCCTGTCGCAACAAGAAAGTGTGTAATCCGTTTCTAATCAACTGTTTACCACTTTTTCTTTTAATCTGATCATATAAATTCATTGCTCATGTTGTGAGGATGATCAAACATAATGGATGAATCGTGTCCCGTTTCTGTGATGTTTTGAGAGCCTTCCTCTTGATTCTGATCAATCCAAGCACTAGTGAGGGACAACCTATTTTGTTGAACCACCGATAAACTGAGCTATTTCTAATAAATAAACATGTGTCCCACTACAGCTTCACTGAACGATTCTTGATGGGAATTGCTGCCACAGTTTAACTAGAGAATACTTGTGTGTTTTGTTCGGATACATTTGTAGTTGGCTGAGGTCAGTTTGTTTTGCAAGTTGTTGCTGTAATTAACATCACTGACATTATGATGGTCAGACATGAGTCAAACACATGAAAAACATATGGGTTCATAGCTACCCTAAATATTGTCAGATTTTTAATAAAATTTTCAAATGGTATCCAGTTAGGAGGCATCTACCTCCACCTCACACAGAGTCAGGTACTCTTTTCTTCCAGGAATGACAACGTTGATGTATCGACCATCCATCCCATTACACTGAAAGCTTTCAGTAAAACCTGGAGCGATGCTTGAGATCACAGCACACCTGTCAGAGAAAAAATACTTTGTGTTCAGGAATCAGTAGAACCAAGGGATGGAATTGTTGCAAATTGCCATAATGAGATTTTTGTTCATTTATAAAGCAGTGTTTTAATAAGAATGTTCCCCACCTGGGATTGTTGTTTCCATTGTTATCAAGTGAATCGCCAATACGAATTTCAGCACCTTTTATTCGTTCAGGATATTCTACCCTGTTGGTTATGGCAATAGAGAACACTTTATGGGTTCTGCCCAGATCCAGTCTCCACCAGGGGTTGAAGTCATTGTTTGTGGTGCTGCAAGAACCATGGTCCCAGAGGCCATCACGATTCCCATCTATAGCGTTGTAGGCAATAGCAGTGGGAAAAACTGTTGACTGTGAAGCTTTTCCATAAACTGCCACATTCTCTCCTGAACAACAAGAAATTGGAAAATGTCAGGTTTGATATGAATAGCAGCACAATGAAGACTCTGGTTTTTCTATGTTAGAACACTGAAATACCACCTTTGTTAATTTTGTCATGTAATGCAATATATATAAGAATGCCAAAACATAAGCATTGAAAGGAAAAATATCTCAGAATATGTATCTCAATCAGAAATGAGTTTTTGTAGCAATGCAGCAAAGATAAACAAAATTTGTCAAAAACTGGGAAAAGTTTTCCAGATACTCAGCAGTGGAATTTAGGTTTTAAAAAGGACCTCATGAGAAAATTTATTCCAGTTATTATACAATCAAAGTTAACCAATTGGTTGGTTGGTGAGCCTAACAATGTAGGACAAGCACATTTACCTCTAAAAAAGAACTTTTGCATGAGTTTAGATTCAGTATTAACTGGGAATTTTAATTGATTTTGCTTTAATTTCTTCTGTGAGTGTAGTACAGAATAAACTGGAATGAATCAAATCAGGACTCACCAGTTGGGGCAGAGTAGCCATAGACCTCCACTTCACAGAGTGTTAGAACTCTGCCTGAACCTGGTATTAAAACAACCACAAAACGTCCCTCCACACGACGAGAAAACTGTATAGTATGAGAGCCACCGGCTGGGATTGAAGGAACTGTTGCAACCCTAAAATGAAAGAATAATGACCAAAAACAGGTATACTGTGGCTGTAAACCTGTTTTTATCACTGGTACAACTTAAATAATATGTTTTTGGTCATTTACAAGAAAAAATGTCCAGGAAAAAAAGCTGTAGTAAATAAAGTCCAAAGAAACACATAGTGCCTGACCCTTTTCATGACACTGTTTCAGACTAAGATCATCTTATGTTGAGAAACATCAAACTCACAGTGTGTTTGCAGTGCCGTTGTCCTCTAAAGAGTTGCCAATGCGAATCTCTGCGCCGTTGATCTGCTCTGCACAACAGTCTCCTCTGTTGGTGATGATGATGTGGTCGATTACATAACAGTCTAGTAGATCCACTCTCCACCAGGGTTTGAGCGTAGATGCAGTTTGGGTGCAGGATCCATGGAAAAAGGCAGGATCTCTGTTTCCATCGATAGCGTTGTAGGCAGCACCAAAACCGTCACCGTTGTAGAGGTGTGACTGTGTTGCTTTTCCACGCAGAGCCACATTTTCTGAAAGGAGAAAATATTATACTTTGTTTGAGTGTTACTTTGTTATTTATTTGAATGTTTTTGCCATTTTTCTGTCTCAGCAACTGTTTTTTTTTTTAACGACTGCTCACACACCAAAAAAAAGGAGCTCTGGGAATTAAGTTTTATACTTTCTAAACCTCATTTACAGTAATCAGAATGAAATTAAGTGCTAAAAATATTTTAGGTTTTGCATATCATTGTGTAAGTTGATTAAAAATTATAAGGGCAATATGTATTTGATACAATGCAGTTAATCAGTGAAAAACATTTACAAAGGTGGTTTATTTAGCTAAAACTATTGCTCTGCAAACTGTGTAAATGACTGTACAATGTGAAAGGATTTTTAAAGAAAGGACTTTATTTTCAAAGTTGTGCCTAAGCAATCATAAAAAACTGTAAATTAATAATCCGAACTTTCAACCTGAAGTGGGCATGTAAATTGTTGTGGTAAGTGGTGTCCCTCTAGTGGTCCATCTAAAAGCCACCTTTTGTCATGGCACATGTAGTTGACACGGAAAACTATAAAGTGTCAATTTCTGTACATCCACCCATTTTTTGTACCCACCTTACCCAGAAGGGTCACAAAGAGAACATCAGCCCATTCATGCAAATTCGTAAACAAACTGTTTTATCTTTTATTTTAACAACTTCTTTAAAACACAAAAACTTATTTGAATAATAGATCATTATCTTTTGTTTGTTTTATTCTCAGTGAGTTCCTATAATGTTTTTAATAATCAGCTGTGGTAAATGTTATTTACTATCAAAGGTTTGTAGTTTCAACAGAAGTACAAATATTTTTGCAGCATACTTACCGTAACTGGAAGCTGAGTATGCTGACAAGAAGAACAGCAAATGAAGTAATACTGAGTGTTTCATATTTCTGCTTAAAACTGACAAAACAAAGATTTATTAACAAAATATTTTTAGTGCATGTTGAAGCAGTTAATAATAAAATTTAAAAAACGTGCTTACCCAAAATCCTTTGTCCTGTCATAAAGATTTTCTTTAACAAAGTATGGTACCTATCCTTTTAATACCATAATTATCCAATCACATCACACTCTGCAGTCTACTCCTCTTGATTCAAAAAAAGTTTAAAATTTCATCACAATATTTGTTGGGAAATGTTTACCAAGGGGCCCTGTGATGGACTTGCAACCTGTCCCAGGTGTACCTCGCCCTTTGCACTGTGACGGCTGGATATGGGCACCAGTGACCCTGCAAGGAAGAAACAGGTATAGATAATGGATAGATCAATGGATGTTTACCAAGGTTTAGTGCACCCTCAGAGTAAACATTACTTTTTGGAGAATGCTAAAGAAAAGAAGCAGTGGTTTGCAGAAACTAAAAAAGGGACATTTATTATCTTGATTTGCAGAGTATTTTACCCTTAAGATATGTTATTATTATTATTATTAATATTATCATTATTATTATTATTTTGAGTCCTTGTGGTCTATTTATTGTAAATTGACACAACTGTTTAAAGTAGTGATAAACTGATCCACTGATGTTTTGTGGCGTAGGCCTTCTGGTATAAAAAATTAAAAAATTAAAAAAAATTGATTGTTCTTATCAGCCGTTAGTCTGATTAACACCCAGATATTCTCTTTTCTATAACTCCTAAAACAAACAAGCATGGTTTCAACATGCACTTGCAGTTAGGTCTTTTCAAAATGACTGCCAACAAATCTTGTTCAGTATCATAAATTGCAATTCTAGTTTTTCTAAATTATTATTATTATTATTATTATTGTTATTGCTGTTGTTGTTGTTGCGCAAAATGTAGTCAAACGTCTTAAGACTACATTTCCCATAAGCCCTGTACGAACCATGTCAACACTTTTGCGCCTGCGCAGTATCATTTGAAAACTTGCACGGTGAGAGACGCCGAGGAGGAGAACAACGCAGTGAGCTAAACACACAATGGCGACGGCGGCGACAACAGCAGGCGGAACAGGCTCAAGCGGGCCAGCCACGGGTCCGGCAGGCGGCGGAACCGCTGTAGGACGAAAGAAAGACGGCGGCCCTTCTACGAAATTTTGGGAAAGTTCGGAGACCATATCCCAACTGGAGACGGTGCGGCTTTGGATCGGAAAGCACTACAAAAAGGTGGGTTAGCTTAGCTCATCCATTGATTTCTATAAAGGCCCGCGTCTCGTTTGCACAATGGAGCGTTGATTAACCTTGTAGTTTTAGCCACATAAAGCTAACTTGGGTCAAAGTTTTTCTGCTTTATTCCTAATTATAAACTTAATTGTGACAGTGCATGGGGTGGTTCTTTTAAATCGTTACCAAAGATACTTTGTCTTTACTTTAGCTCTTCAACTAGCTTAAAAGTTAGCTCGCTAACTGCTCAGGCAGTGAGTGTTGCTTTTCCTAACGCTTTGACAAACTAATTATTTTATAGTACATGAAAGATACGTGCATTGTAATATGCATGATGTATTTAATATACATTTGTTATTTCTTATTAAAAAATATACTGCATTTATTTTGTATAGTAAGTAATAGATAAAGCTAACGGAAACGTCACGAGACACCATCCATTGAATAAAATACAACTCAGCCTTTTTATTCTGTTGTGAATAATGGTGTTAAAAAAAAGAAACTAATAGTGAGACCACTGTGTCTCGGTCACAAGATGAGCTTCTGTAGTGTTTTGTGTCAACACAGCAACATATCAGACAGTGGAGGCTCCAGCTTCCGTCGCCCACTTTAGTTAGCCAAACAAAGAGTGTTCATGTCGTGCTCTGATTCAAACTCACTATCAAGCCTAGATTGCTTGAATTATAAACAAGTGAAAGTTTTAATCAAATATCACATGGGAGGGGACTGTGGATGCTGAGTTAAGGCTAATTTGTTATAAGAGAAACTATTAAAATCAAATTGTATGAATGTTTAGTCACTGTTAGAAGTGTGTTTCTTATCAGATCAGGTCTTAAATGAGACAAAAACTCATATCTCAAGCCAAAAATGTATGAAAGCTGGCAAACTTAGAGAGTGATGTTTCATATGGCATTTACAAAACAAAACAACTAAACAAAATGTTAAATATTTTGCTACTATTTTAACTTGAACTAGCTGTTATTTACATATTAGCTCATCAGTGGTTGCAAAGACGTAATTGTGATTATTCGCTAATAATTTGTCATGATTTAAAATCTTATGTTTCAATTGTTTATTTGTTTCATTAACATTGTCATGGATTATTGGTCACTTGTTGTATGTTTCTCATAGTTCATCATGAATTATTTAAATATTCCATGAAGTGTACAATTGTTAATTACAGAAATGTCTGTTTGTCTCATCTTAGTATGTCCAGAATGACTCCCCCTCCAGTAAATCTTTGGCCGGCCTTGTGGTCCAGCTGCTGCAGTTCCAAGAGGATGCGTTTGGACGGAGGGTCAACAATCCTCCTCTTACCAAGCTACCTGTAAGCAAGCACTCGTTATTAGAGCCACTTACTGCCACCATAGCTGTGTCTCGAATGCTCAAATTTTACTTTCTATACGTTTATCATCTTTCGTCAGGCCAAGTGTTTTCTGGATTTTAAGGCGGGTGGTGCTCTCTGTCACATTTTGGGATCAGTTTACAAATTTAAAAGCGAGCAGGGCTGGTGAGTGGATTTATTGATAACTTCAAAATGTTAGCCGATTGTTACTTTATGTTATTGAAATATTACCTGGGTGGCTTTTTGTGAAAGGTCTTTAGTTATTACAGATTTTTATTATTGACTGAGGCCTTTTTCTATTGGAACTTGTGATGGTTCGGAGTAAATTGAATACATGTTTTTGTATAAATAAACAGGCTTTAGATCAACTTTGTCTAAATTCAAATATTACTTCTTACATTTTAAGAGTATTTAGTACTTGTTGAAACAGTATTTTGTTTTGCATTCCGGATTCTATTCTTAGGCGAAGATTCGACCTACAGAATCCCTCTCGGATGGACAGGAATGTAGAAATGTTCCTAAATGTTGAGAAGAACCTGGTGCAGGTACGGGCAATGAAGTCTTCACATGGGGTGCAAGCTGTAGATAGTCCTCATGCATCGTTTGGATATGTTTGCTTGTACTTATCTTTTTGTTTTGTGTAGGATGCCTGATTCTAACTTTAAGTTGTACTTGTAGAATAATTGCTTGACCCGGCCCCTCGTCTTCCTGTCACCGGAAATTGAGCAGAAACAAGCAAGTAAACTCAAAGACATCATCAAAAGACACCAGGTGAGCTCACATCAAACCAGAAAATAAAAAGTGTTTGTTAAAATTGTTTTTATCACTTGTGCTGATGGATCTCTTTATTTATTTTTTTGCTTTCTCTTCAGGGCTCCATCACTGAGGATAAGTCAAAGGCCACCCACATCATTTACTCACCTCTGACTCAGCAGGAAGAAGGTTTGTTAGACATCTCTGTGTGTGATCCTAGACATTATTTACTGTGGATGTTGGACCACCTGTTTTAAATGAATGGGCTTCTGCAGAATTTCAATAAGTAAATAAAACACTGAATTGGGTGTGTTGAAGCAGGGAAACAAGTAAAACATGTAGGATGTTTTAGGATAAACAAAGTCTTAATGTTGTATTTTATTTATTTATTTATTTTTAACAGCATTAACTTTTGTGTTTTTCAGAGGAATGGTTGCGTCCTGTCATGAGGAAAGACAAGCAGGTTCTCGTTCACTGGGGCTTCTACCCAGACAGGTAAAACAAACAGAAGCGGGGATTCATAAACATAGATAACTTGTTTTCATTCTGTATATTACTATAGAATGTACAATATGTCATTTTATTTTTAATATTTTTTGTGTTTAAACAGTTTTGTACTTTTTTTTATCAATAATAAATAAAACATTAAAAATCTAAATTTCAAAGCATATTTTGCTGTTTTGGTTCTGTGGCAAATTTGTAGAATGCCCTGACTCTTTACTGTTGCATTTTATTTATTTATTATTATTTTTTTAGCTACGACACCTGGGTGTCAACTAGTGAGGTGGACGGTGAGGTGGAAGATCCTCTCAGCACCGACCGACCCTGGAAGGTGAGGCATCTTCTGCCGAACAGATATTTTTGGCATTGAAAGCCTAAAGAGCTCGTGACATAAAAGTTTTGTGATAAATACAAATATATTATTGGAAAGATAACATTAAAAGCTTATTGCAAAAAGTAAATTCACGTTGCTGAGATGAACACTTGTGTCCTGTTTCACATCACCTGCGCCAAGTTGTAAACAAAAACGTGACGGTAATGTGACAAAATTATTTGAATTGTGCTAAATTTCCTAAAAATTGAGATGTTTTCTTTTAATTTTGTATTTGTAGAGCGTGCATGTCACAAACACTTAACATCATTTCGGAGGAAAATAGAAATATTTGTTAAAGTAAAATAAACAGTAAAATTAGCATGTTTACCAAAAATATGTTACGTGTTCTTAAATGCTTTATTATTAGCCCTTCTGCTTTCATATTATTTGTGTGTTGCAAATCATATTGTAGTTTAAATGCAATAACATAAATAATATTAATTTGATTGGTTTAATCAATATAAATCAATAAGAATGATCTTGTTTGACATGCTGGTAATAAACAAAACTTCTCATTTTGTTTATTTTCCAATCAGGTTCATGCCAAGTGGGTTCAAGACACGGATGCCTTCAATGAATGGATGAATGAGGAAGACTATGAGGTGGACGAGAACAAGAAGCCAGTCAGCTTCCGGCAGAGGATCTTCCCCAAAGAGGAAGAGGTAGATGTTTGTGTTGCATGTGATTGACTTTTCACTTTTAGGTTTTAAGAGATTTTAGTTGCAGCCTCAAAACAGCTTTCCTGTTTATCACTTTTTAAATACTACTTTTAAGAATTTCTGCCCTGTATGAAAGCTCAGTGACTCTTGCTTTAGTTTATAAGCTTGTGTAAATGTTTTTAAATTAGGATGTTTTGTTGCAAGCTTTTTTTTTATTGTTGCTTGTAGCTTTGCTGTGTGGATTGTTCTTTGTCGTCTTCCTTTGTTCACCTCTGGCTTCAGTCTGTTGTTCATCCTTTTCATCCTTTTCCTCGCTCTTTGTCTTTTTTTTTTAATAAATTTCAGGGTTCCTGTCCATGTTTAGTGAAAGGATATATATTAATTTAATTAAGATTGACATTAACCCAGTTAAATTATATTAAAAATAGAACTCACCATGCATTTTTAACTTCAAAGCCACATTGTTTTTATATAAGGATTTTATTTCACTATATTAGTTCTTTGTGGCAAATGAGTCTCATCAGATTTACTTTTTTCAGTTTCAAAAGAGTTTATGATGACACAAAAAATACAAACTAACTTTTTTATTTTTGGGTGAGATGTCAGTGTTCAGGAACCCTGTTTGTGTCTCCCTCCACCCAACATCCTCCCCCCTACCTGCTGTTGTTCTCCCAGTGCTTCCCCTCCTTGTGTGTGCAGCCAATCCATCCTCTCATTCTGCGGCTCTTTCTCTCATCCTCCATCCCTCGCTTCCTGCGCTGCTCGGGGTTTGTCTGATCAGTCTTCCCGTACACCCGATCGCAAGGAGCGCAAGGCAAACTCTGCCGGCAAGAAGAGGAGACGCTCGCCCTCGCCACCCAGCACTCCTGCGGAGTCCCGTAAGAAGGGAGGAAAGAAGGGGTAAGAAAACCATATTGGCATTGTAGTATGAATCAGATTATAAATGTTCTCTTAACTGTTTTAATACTGCTCAAAATATAAACAGAGAAAACAGCTATTCTTTAATTAGTCACTTGTTTTTGTTTTACATGTTTGAGTTTACAGTTGTCTAACTTCTTCCTAGTTCAGTAAAAATATCCTGACTGAAAATGTTTTTTTTCCAGTGGAAGTTGGTGTTTTGCTCTAATGAGTTTTTAGTTTTGGTTTTACTGACCTTTTAAACCACCTCCCTTCAGGAACTCGGGGCCACACTGGAAGCGACGGGGCCACAGAGGAGAAGAGGAGGACACAGAGGAGGACATGACGAAGGACTTGGACGACTCCTCTGCTGGTGCCAGCATGGAGGACGGTTGTGTGTCCAAAAATAGTACGTACTGAAGGACGGGATAAAACAGGATGCTCCCTTAGCACTTGAAGCATTAATACATTACATTTTATTTATATATATTTTTTTATTTTACTTTTTTACTAGAAAACAAAAAATTGCTGGTTTTGAGGAGTGTAAAAAATGTTTATTAATAAACAATAAACAGGTTTTGGATCATGTGCCGGTACAGGCTGGTCTTCACAATTAGTTTTATCATCAGAATTTTGTGATATTTGAGGGTCAGTTTGTTCTTAAACTAAGTAACAACTAACACACCATACCACAAGTATACATTGTTATTTAGGTGCATCTGTTTATTGCCAGATATACACAAATAATACATGAATCTATGTTGTGTATTTTTATTTTTTATTTTTAACCTTTGTTTGTCGAGTGTTTCACTTTTTCTTCTCTCTTTGTTCCATTTACAGCAAACTCTAAAAAAGACAGTGAGAACACTCCAGTCAAAGGAGGGAATGTGGCAGACTTAGGTTTGTACATTTTATATAATATGTATGTATTAATTCATCATAAAGCGCTAGAATAAAGGTTTTAACTGTGTTCATATTCTTAGCTTAACACTTGTTTTTATTTTTTCCAGATGACATGGAAGATGATTCTGTGCTGTCTGGTGGAAAGGTAAGATGGTTAAAGTATGAAAATAAATATATATATATATATTAGGGGTGCAACAATACATGTACCCGTATCGAACCGTATCCAACAGTGCTTTAGGTTCAATACACTCTTGTATCGAACAATACAGATTTTAAAATTTATTTTATCAACTTGTCTTCTG
>JARVJO010000305.1:3267441-3282700 GCA_031762555.1 Cynodonichthys magdalenae
CAAGTTAAGAAGTGCATGGAAATAGCTCTTTTTTTGTATCGAAAAAATATCGGACCGTGAGACAAAAGTATCGAACCAAACCGAATCGTGAATTTTCTGTATCGTTGCACCCCTAATATATAAATATATATATATATATATATAATATATACACATACACAAACATACATACATACACAGAAACTTAAGAGTAACAAATGACAATAGATTTTGTTAGAGATCCTACTTGTCAAGCTTCTATCTGATTTATGGTTTTGTTGTTGTCTAATGGTTCCAGATACAGTTGTCATAAAATAAACATCACCTTTCAGTTACTGCACAAGGAACTTAAACTCAAATAGGAACTACATTTTTCCATCAGAACAATGTGTTTATTGGTGAATAAAAATATTGTTCATTTCATATTGTGCTCGATTAGTCATATATTCTTTCCCTCTAAAGAAATGTGAATTTACATTCGACTACCACTTCATAGGTGGGAAAAAAAATGCAGTATGTTCATGTCTGCAGGATGATGAAGAAAGCAAAGGAGAAGTGAACCGCCTGGATGCCAGCGAGGACAATGTGACTGAACAAACACACCACATCATCATCCCAAGTTATGCCGCCTGGTTTGATTACAACAGGTAACTTGTGCTGAGATAAAAACATTATTTTTGTATTAACCTAAATAAATACATTTCTGTAAATTTATTTCTTTTTTTAGCATTCATCAGATTGAGAGAAGAGCCTTGCCTGAGTTCTTTAATGGGAAAAACAAGTCCAAAACTCCAGAAATGTAGGTTTATATTCACACGTTCATATGTTAGCTGCTCATACTCGTAAATGTCCTTTTTTATATGATGATTTAAATATATTTTGTTGTAACAATTTGGTTGCTATCTCCTGAACAGATATTTGGCCTACCGTAATTTCATGATTGACACATATCGGCTGAACCCTCAGGAGTACCTCACCTCCACTTCCTGCCGCAGAAACCTGACCGGGGACGTCTGCGCCATTATGAGGTGTGCTGAATATTGGGTTTGTCTGGATTATATCAGTTATTTAAACCTCAGTTGATTTATGATTATGAAGTGTTGTGCAGATGAGAATTTAAAAGTGCTAAAGCTGTTCAAAAAGCAAAGTGTAATGACAGTATAGATATAGATCTACTTGATAAATAACAATGTTATAAAAACATAAAAAAAGACATAAATGGTAAAAATAATAGAAATTAAATTATTTTATTTTATCATCTTCAGGGTTCATGCGTTCCTTGAGCAGTGGGGTTTGGTGAATTACCAGGTGGATGCTGAGAGCCGCCCACTGCCTATGGGCCCCCCACCCACACCCCACTTCACTGTCCTGGCTGATACACCATCTGGCCTCATGCCCCTTAACCACCGACCCCCACAGGTAAGAACACCCCACTTAAAGAAGAAAAAAACGTTGCAATAAACAAAGACCAGCGAGTTGTTCTTCTTAAGGAGTTCCCCTTTGATGTCACTTCCTGTTTCACTTCGGTCGCACCAAGTTCAACTAATTATGTAACAAATATGTTAAAGTTCCTAAATATTAAGAAGTTTTCTTCCACTTTTTGTATTTGTAGGAAAAGCCTGTCACAGACGCTTGTTTCTCCGTGTTTTTCTTTGCAGATTCCTCCTCCGCAGCCGATGCCCAACTTTGCAGATAAAAGTAAAGACAAACCAATTGATTTGCAAAACTTTGGCCTCCGGCCCGACCTTTACAAGAAGAACGCTAAGGTGAGAGGATGAGCTGGTGTTTAAATCTAGCAGCTACACATGTATATGATAATTTCATTATGGAGACATTGTGAAATGTTTTAATCCCACTTGTAATTTGTGTAACTTAATGGTTATTTGGTTTGGTTCTTAGCCGGGGAAAGGAGCCAGCACCACCAGAGAATGGACGGAGCAGGAGACGCTGCTGCTGCTGGAGGTGAGTTTTAAACAAATCTCTTCCTCTAATTTCATGCTCTTCTTTTTCACCATCCTTTAATCATTTTAACGTTTTGTGGACCTCACCCTTCTGTGCTTTCCCACCTTGCATGCAATTTCTGTTTGACTAAGACTCACATCTCCACTCTGCTCAGGCCCTGGAGATGTTCAAAGACGACTGGAACAAAGTATCGGAGCACGTCGGTTCACGCACCCAAGATGAATGCATCTTGCACTTCCTTCGGCTGCCCATAGAAGATCCTTATCTTGAGAGCACCGAGACATCTATGGGCCCTTTGGCTTACCAGCCCATCCCCTTCAGCCAGTCTGGAAACCCTGTCATGAGCACAGTAGCCTTCCTGGCCTCTGTTGTAGACCCCAGAGTGGCTTCTGCTGCCGCCAAGGCTGCCTTAGGTGAGAACTGATGAGTGGATAGAAAACAGATTAAGAATTTATTTGTTTGTTGTTGTTAAGTAGCATTCCCTGTTCTAACATCCAAAAATAGTTTGATTAGTTCTGCTGCTCTTGATGAGATACTGAAAATGCATTTTTGCAGAGGAGTTCTCTCGCGTACGTGAGGAGGTGCCGGCCGAGTTGGTGGAAGCCCACGTGAAGAAGGTGCAGGAGGCGGCGAGGAGCACGGGCAAAGTTGACCCGACGTTTGGCCTGGAGAGCAGCGGCATCGCTGGAACTGCCCCCGAAGAACCAGAAAAGACCGGTGAGCCGCGTCAGAAGAGATGCTGAAAGTGTGATGTCTGAACTTGGTCAGTTTGTGGAAAGAAAAGACTGACAGTTTGATGGCAGCCACCAGAGGGCAGCACATACTCACGATACTGAGAAAACGATGTTTGGGTTTAAGCAGTTTTTATGAAAATGGATAATCTGAGGATGTTAAAGCTGAACGAGGAACAAACCGTCTTCATTATGCTGCCAGTCTCTCTTTATGTTACATGAAGGTGATGGGCATCCATTTTTGTTGAGCAGTTCAGATTTTGTGTGTTTTATTCTGTTGTGGTAACCAGTGGATTAAAACAACAACAGCAGCAGCAGATGGGACAGAAGGGTGGGAGGAGGGAAAACAGAAAACTGGGTCATCACTCTATTCGCTTATGATTTTCTCTTCGTTTTGCTTTGTGCTGTCTTGGAAACTGGTGTTTACTTTAACCGCTGCTCACATGATCCCTGACCAAAAAAAAAAAAAACACTCCTGCAGGAATTACTGCTCTCGTGACCTACAGTTAAAATCAATAAGCTTTAAAGTGTTCCATGTCTCACTTTGCCCGAAGCACTCGCCTGCCACAGAATCAATATTCAGACTCTTAACATACGTTTAAATGCACACATCATCCTGGCATGTGTGTAGATGCTACTCAGGAAAGATGCTTTTTGACCGATCCCTCCTGTGTTTAAGTGATGCTTATATTGTTTTCTTTTACTGTGTCACTTATAGAAGCTACAGAACCAGAAAAGATGGATACAGATACAGAATCCCAGCAGGCTGATAAGGTGAGACAGCCACTGATTTTAATGTTTTATTTTAGATTTATAAAAGGTTTGATATTGAGTAAATATTAGTCTTTTCAGACACATGATTTGTACCTTGAACTGCTCAGAAAGTTGTGAGGACAGACTTCTTGCAATTTTACCTGCCTTATTGTTGTTTTTTTGTTTTTGTCCTTCTCGTTCAGGCTGAGCTGAAGGATGAGGCAGAGAAGCCCAGTGAGTCAGCAGAGAAGAGCGACAAGACCGAGACAACAGACAAGGTGAAGAAGGAGGGAGAGGAGACATCAGAGCGTGAAGAAGAGAATGAAGAAGAGGAGGAGGCTAAAGTAGCTTCTGCAGGTAACAGAACATTAAAAACTTCAAATAAAATATCACAAATTTCTGTCTTTTCAACGTGGAAATATAATTTTATTGCCTCATATTCAAATATCTGTTTATGAACACAGACAACAGAAGTGGGTAGTTTGGGCCTTACTTTAGATTGAAATAAAATGCTTAATTTTAAGTCTCTATAATGTTTGTTTCTCCAAATTTATTTAATTAGTGCACATGTTTTTAATTATGAATTGTTTTTCATCCTTTTTCAGACAAGGATAAGGAGGAATCTATGCAAATCTCTTCAGAGCCGGAGAAGGAGAACGAAGAAAAGACAGATACAGAAGAAGGAGAGGACAAGAAGAAGAAGCTGGAGCATGATATTGGAGAGGGGAACATCGCCACTGCGGCTGCTGCTGCTCTGGCATCTGCTGCCACCAAGGCCAAGGTGAGGCCTGTGAATTCAGTGTCTCATTACGTTTGTTCTGACATCTCTGATGCTGTTTCTTGTGTGCACTAAAGCTGAGGGCATTTAAAATACAGTGACTGTACAGTGCACACAGTGGAGAAAACTAATGAAGATTTTTGCTGAAAACAGCACAAAATTTCTATAACATTTGCTTATAAACTGACTTAATTTTCCCTCAGCACTTGGCTGCAGTTGAAGAAAGAAAGATCAAGTCTCTGGTTGCTCTGCTGGTGGAAACTCAGATGAAGAAGCTGGAGATCAAGCTGAGGCACTTTGAGGAACTCGAGACCATCATGGACCGTGAGAAGGAAGCTGTAAGTCCAGTTTATTTCAGTAGCATCAGTCGACCAAAGTGCTTCAAAAAGTACGAGTCGTAAAATAATTACTATTTATCCCTTTCAAGACTTATTTCTAGTAAGAAAAAGTGGAGTTTAAGTATTGATTAAACAATTTTCAATGATCTGGATCAAAAGTTTTCAAATATTTTATTTCCCGACCCACAAAGTGATCAGATTGGTGACCGCATCTACTAGCATTTAAATTATACAAAACTACTGAAAACCTGCCATATTTTTAGTTTTCTGCTATCATTGTACTTTTCACAAGCTTTTTCACATCAGCAGAGCAGAAATGAGAGAATATCTGAGTCGTCTTCATTTAACTGTTTACATCAGAAATACTTCTACGCAGGTTAAACTAAACTTTTATTAAAATGCTTAAATTGAAGTATTTACTAGACTCTTTTAATAAATAATTTTAATGTCCATCAGGTACACTTTGTGGAATTGCAGAAAAGTAACTCACTGTCTTACTGCCCCATTTCCCTGATTGCTGTATTGATCAAGTAGCCAATAAATATTTGCTCCATTAGCAGATGATCCCTCTAGATGTGTTGCTTCTCAACAGGTCCAACATTTCCTCAGAGGCAAAGTAAGAATTCTTTATAAGGAAGCCAAGTTGGTAATAAAAATATTCTCAGGAGCAGAACAGTTGTTTATTGATGCTGTTTCAACAGTTGTATGTCTTGACGGGACAAATTAATTATTTAGCTCATGTGTGTTTATGTCTGTGTCCGGCCTGGAACAATCCCCGGGGACACTAGTGAGAGTATAAAACTGTTTTCTTGGTGGCGACATCTGGAGCAAAGCCCAGTTTCACAGCTGTGAACGCTGCATGAAAAGAGCTGTTTTTTTTTTTTTTTAAAGAGAAGAACTGGAGTCAAACCAGTTCTGTTCTGTTGCTAATTAAACAGTGAGGCTGTAAAGATTCACACAAAACAGGAGAAAAACACAAGATTTTTTTAGACTTTATATGGTAAGAGGACAAAAGAACATAAGCTTAGACTTTTCATGTCTTATAAAACCATTAGAACCATGTTAAAAGTGAATTCTTTGCATTAAAAGACTTTTTTTTGTGCAGTTGGAACTTCAGCGGCAGCAGCTCCTCACGGAGCGACAAGCTTTCCACATGGAGCAGCTGAAATACGCTGAGATGAAGGCGAGGCAGCAGATGGAGCAGCAGGCTGCTGCTGCTGCAGCCGCTGCAGCACAGGCTCAAGGGCAGGGGCAGGCTCCAGGATCAGGGCCCCACCCCGGCCCCCATCCACCGGGCATGCACCACGGAGGTCCCATGCCTCACCACGGAGGGCCTCCTCCTCACCACGGAGGGCCCCCACCCCACCACGGAGGACCTCCTCATCACGGAGGACCCCCGCCTCATCATGGAGGACCCCCACCTGGAGCTGCAATCCACCATGGATACCCCCCAATGGGCCACCACCCCATGGCTCCTCATCACCCAGGACAGACCGGTGAGACGATTGACTCTACTTGTAAAAACATTTTTTAAATGTATATATAACAAAATATTGATTTAAAATAAATATACAGAATTTATTGGCTTTTGGTTAAATCCATAAAATTTTCAATAAATATTTGTTTTTTGAGACCAAACTTGGAGCGTTTCATACTTTTATTTTTTACAAAAACAGATGAATATGTTTAGATTTCAAGCTAATTATGTAAATGTTTTAAATCCTGCTCATCATCTCTGCACCGTCCAAACTGCAGGACCAATGGAACCAGGTCAGCCGATGCCGGGACGTATGATGTCTGGTCCCCCCTCTGCCGGCCCCCCTCCTGGTGGCATTCCTCCCATGATGCCCCCACGCCACCCTGGAGCCCCTAACGGCATGTGTGAGTACAAAACTCACCCTTTTTTATTTATTTTTTGTTGTTTAAACAATTTAACCAAACCAGTATTATATTGTAATTTTTATGTTCTTAAAATAAAAAACAAATGATTTGATAGGTGTAAGCAGACAGCTGCAGCTTAACATTTGGATCATCGCTGCTCATCAGCATCACACACCAAAACTGCAGTCTGCATTGATTTCACTAACTGTTAATTCCAAAGCCCCTTTAGCAATTAATAAACAGCAGCACGTTGGTTTACAGCTGTTAGACTTCTTTACACTTTAACAGCTGCACTTGTTTTGTGCAAAGTAAAAGGTTTACAAATTAAATCTTTCCAACATTTTGTTTTCCTTGATGTTTAAAACAGGCACCTGTCAGAACATGTCACTTATAGGTTTTGTATGTCAACCATTTTTGTTGAGAGTTTTTTTTTTTATTCAAAAAGGTTTGTGTCTTAATAAAGTAGGCGAACAGCCTATGCTAACATTAGCTTATCTATGGTAGTTGCTAGCCTCGCTGATGCTAACGTTAGCTTATGCTGTGTTCCAGTTGTATTGGAAGTTGAAATTCTGAAGCCAGACTGACGTCAGTTTCAGTTTCAAACATCGGAAAAAGCGTTTTTTTTTTATTTTGCTCTGCAACAATAACACAATAATAGTGCTCTACGAGGCATTTTAAGTGCAAACAGCCACACATCACTCGTGCACAGACTCTGGTTCCAAAACTACAACATGGCAGCTCCCTTAAACCGGGTCCTGCTGGTTTTGAATTCTAACGAGAGATTGACACTTAATCTATGAAGTCTGTGCTCTGAAGGGGCTGATGACCACCTGTAAAGATATTTTCCTTGTTCTTAAACTGGCTTCCTGGTCTCTCCAGATCCTGGCCCCGCTCCTGCACAGCCCGAAGCAATGCCTCCAGCTCCTGTGGGTCCTCCAGCTCCTCAGAGTGGACGAGTGGCCGATAACTAAAACACACACACAAACACACACAAAAGCACACAAGCTAACTCTGTCTCTGAACATGAGCCCCTTTTTAATGATTTTTTTGTTATCTGCTCAATATTTCTCCCTTTTTGACATTAAAGCAGCCATAAACATCATCCTGTTCCACACAGACTCACACTCAGGGTTCAACAGCAAAAGCAACCCGTTTTTACACACACACACACACACGCAGACTTCCTCTCAGGGCACAGCAGCGAGGTTCTTCTAGTAATAAACACTGTTTTCTGCTTTGTTGGGCAAAAAGGAGGCTGTACACAGAGACCCAGTGTAAATAAAACCAAGTAAAGAGACAGAAATAATAAAAAAAAAATAATAATAAAAGAGTTCTCCCCTTCTTCACTGTAAAAATACAATTTTTAGGCAACACTGTAACTATCAAAAAAACCCAAAACATTAACGCTTTTTGTCTCTCCAAGACGAACACCAGGGGGAGTCTGTGAGACTGAGGGTGAGTGGGACTTTCAGGGGTCCGTGTGCTGAGCTGGAACAGGTGGACAGATTCAGACAGTGCCATGAATCAAAGACACACAGCCCTTCTTCTTATCAAGTATCTACCTCTCGCTTCACTTTAAACGATACACTGTAGTTCTGTGTGTGATTGTGTGTAAGACGGGGGATGTTTGATGAAGGCGTGTGACCGTTTCTGAACTGACTTCCACTTCTGGACCAGTTGATTGGCGCATGAGAAAAGATTGAAAGGCAGATAGTTTGCATACACAGAAGCAAAGAAGACTCTGCTGTTATGTAGCTACAAAGTTAATAATTTAGGAGTTTGAGTCTGACTTGATGAAGATGTAAATTTCAGCTTATCTGTTGAGTTTGAACTGTCATTCTTAATTTGCTCCATCCCAAACATGAAAATAAACGTTACAGCTCTGATTGGCTTAAGAGGCCTCCAGACATTCCTCCTGCTGTCACACCACCCACAGCACTGGAACACACACACAGAAATGTTCAAGCTAAAGCTCAGGCAAACACTGGAGGCTGCACACACACACACACACACACACACACACCCCTGCTGACCTTCACACAGCCTGTTCAAAGTGATGCGGGTCGACCAGAACATCAGAACGTGACAAACGCTCTTCCTCAGCGCAGTGGGCTTCTAGGTGCTGGTCCTGTAGCGATTCAACTCCTTTCCCTCTGCTACCTTGCTAACCTGTCCCTCGTCTTCACACTTTCTGCTTGTTTTCGGCCACTGAAACTCACCTGTGTCCTCCTGTGAGCTACTGATTTCTTTTGTTTGAGCTGCGTGACAGTTAATCCTCAGATATTTTGTCCCCTGATACTGTGACTGAAAGAGACTCAAGGGAACAAACCACTGAACTGTAATATTTAATAACGATTCACAAGAGGTTTTAATAAGTGAAAATTTCCAAAAATGTATTTATTTAAAAGCTGCTGAGAGCTTTGCGGTATGAGTAATTGATCATCCCTGAGTTTAGACAGACAAAAATATATATATTAATTAATGCTTCTTAAGTTGTGGCCTATTTGTTTTCATGATCAGTTAATTGTAAAGTGTCATGTTTTGGTTGTTAAAGCAGTTATAATGCTGAGAAAAGATTAAGTTGGTGTTTAGTAATTTTTTTGTTTCTTTAAAGCCATTAGCTGAGCTGCCACAGTGCTATTATGCATTATCTCCTTTGGCACAGAAACATTGTCAGAATATGATGAATATTCAGTTGCTTTTTGTCTGAGAGTTTAAAGACCGTAAAGGTTTAGTCAAATTAATCATCACACTGGTGTTTCTTGAGCTTTTCTTCCTACGAGACAACTGTTGTTGACATTTAAAACTGTAGACGATCTCATCTTTTGCTTATGTTTAAAAAAAAAATACTCAGAGGAAAAATTAGGCCATATTTAATAGTTGTTTGCTTAAAAAAACTAGTATTTTTATTTAGATATTGGTGTTCAACTTGTAAGTTGGCTTCAAAGTAACCTGTTCACGCAAGTCACGACTAAACCTAAATATTTTTTTTATTGTGAATAATTTAAAACTTCTTTTCCCATTTTGCTAGCACTGTTAGCATCTCTGCTACCTCCTCCTCCACCTTCATCGGCTAGCTACCTCTTCTAGAAATTTTCCTCTTACTGCCTGCTACCTCTCACGCCCTTTTTGCTACCTCTCATGCACCTTTCCTTCTTTTCATTTCCTCTTTAATCTTTTCTTTTGGTGTTACGCCCACATGACTGCTGCGTCGCCTCTTCTCCCCCCCCCCCCCGGAGGAAGCAAGCGTTGGTTCACCTCACCCTCTGTTCCTAAGTTTTAACATCTCACCAGGCTTGTGATGTAACTTCATTTAGATAAAAGAAATTACCCCTAACATATATTATCTTTAATTATTATGTTTTTTTTTGTGTGATAATGGTGATGTATTTTTAAGGAGACATTTTGTGTAGATGAGTTTTCTCTGTTTGTAGCATTTGTTTTCTTTTTTTTTTTTATTTCGTATGGGGTCTGTTGGTACTTGGACCTAGACACTGTCAAATAAACTGTTTTCTATAATGTTGACGTTTAACTTTTACTGTTTTCTTTTCTCATCTCATCAAATATTTAAACTCTTGTAAGAGAAGACAAACGGATAAATGGATGCAGTTGGAGCAGCGGTGCTAAACTCTGTTACACAAGGGAGTCAAAAGTTGGTCCAACAGGGTTTCTGTGGATCCTTAAAAAAGGCATTGAATTCATCAATCTAAAAATAAGACCTTAATTAGCCTTAAAATGTCTTAAATCAGTCGTTCAGCGGTCTTAAAAAGGTTAACACATTGTAAGTTAGGATGATTGGAATTTGACTCAAATATTAAACTAATTTATTTAAACATATATTTACTATTTGATATAATTTGCTAAATGCTTCTCGAAGCTAGTTTAGTGTTAAACGTTTGGGTAAAATTGTCAGTTTTTTTTTTTGTTTTTTAATTTGTGTTTATTGTAAAGTTGGTCTTAAATTTAGTTTCAAGTGGCGTTAAAGTTTTAAAATGTCTTAAATTTAACTTGCCTTAAGCTGTAGGGATCCTGTCCAAGCCATGAGTCATTTTCTCTCACTGTTTATTTAATAAAATGTTTAATAAGAAATTATTCTTTTAGAAATACAAATGATATTTTCCTAATTTTGTTTTATGCAGCATTAAGAACATAAAAACCTAATAAAGAAAAACGATTACATATAGAAATACACATTTCTTTTCACGTTACACTCAAACTTTTTCATTAATTATTTTATTAGAGATGCTTTTTGTCACAATTCAGCAAATCGAGTTAAAAAAAAAAAAAGCCTCACTAAAAGTCCAAACATTTGATGTTAAAAGAATAAAAACACAGGTAAATATAAGTAAAGTTGATTTTCTCTTCTTTCCACACCAAAATCAAATGTTACTGAAAAATTTAAACTGACTTTTCTTGGCTCAAAAGTTGCTGTCATGAGAAAAATGCACTAAATACAGCGACAAAAAGAGAAACCATAAAACCGTTTCACATTTAGAGCATTACAAAAGGGGCCGGATAAAATGTTAACGATGGCCAGATTTTGGCCCGCGGCCCTGGAGTTTGACAACTGAGGCTCACACAAAAATAAACACAAAAACAAAAGTTCAACATAACAGCCACTAGTTCAAAATATACAAAAATGCACATAAATTGAAGACATCTGTTGTGCATTTCAGAATAAAACAGGCTGTTTAAAAGTTTTAATTTTTCCTGAAAAGCATTTTTAGCTGTTAGAAATCTCAGCTTTAAAACAAGATCGATGCATTATTTTCTGCTTTCTCTCCATGTTTTCACCATCTGCAGTTTCAGGATGAGAAGCTGGATTTTCTGTTTTCTGCCTTTGTGTTGGGATTTAGGACCATTGCTGCGAAACATCTGTAGATAACAGGTTCACGCTTCTCATGTACAGTTTGTAGTGACCTCAGCTTATTTAGCTGTTGTGGTTCTTCTAAAGCATCAAACCGTTTGTTTTCACCAGAAATGATGTATTTTATGTTCCTTAAATAGAAATTGCATTACACAATGATGGAATAAATGAGTCCGTTTACTATTTGAAATCTAATCCCAGCCGCCTGGCGTTATAATCTGGTGAGGGGGGTTTCTATGTCCGGCAGATTGAGCATGTTATTGAGTAGGATGAGGGGTCAGAGAGTGATTATGTATCCGGACGGGTGGGGCGGGAACAGAGAGGTTGGAAATCTGGAAAGAAAACGTAAAGGATTCTGGAAACAGTGATCTGTGTTCAGATCTTTGTTTAATTTGCCTAAACCCACAGGTTGCTGCAGCCAGAATAAGTTTCTAATGCAGGAAATAAAATAAAAAACAAACACAAGGTTCTCAGAAGCACCGCTGCAAATTGGACCAAATTAGCATTTTGCTGAGATCATCTGACAGAAGGTCAGAGGAGCTTAAATGAGGACGTTTTGACACAAACTCTGACCTTTCTCTGACAGACTGGTGGTCTGTTCACACACCAACAGAGAACTGCTGATGTCAAAACTTTACATGCATTCAGATTTTCCTCCAGACAGTTTTGTGAAGATTTTTGTTTTTGCCATCTTTCCAATTTGCAAGCAGACAGCACAACTTTATACACAAAATAAACATTGTTATTGTTGCTTATTTGTGAGGAGATGGTCTGAGTGTTGGACAGGCCGACTGCAGGGACAGATTATAATCCAGGGACAGAAGCAGGAAGAACATCACTTGTGACAGATTAGGTGTAGCGGGAGCAGCCGTGTTAATTATGAAACATTTTGAAGACTTTTTTTTTTCTTTCTATAATTAACAAGGCGCATGTTTCCTTAATTCACTCCACATCTGAAACTCCTGAGAAATTTATGTGAACAAAAAAAAAAGTTGCTAAAAATAAAAGACTGGGGATGTGAACTTGCGTCCTGCTGCAGCTCCACGGGTCCTCGTTCCTTTTGTTGGAGGAGGCAGTTGCCATGGCGACGGCACCATGGTTACGCTGCCTGCTTGGCACCCTGGCTTTGTCTGGCAGGTCAGTGGCCGCGCTGCTGGCGTGTAGCGATTGTTTGTGCCGATTGTCCGGTCAACTCCTCTATGAATAATTAACCCAAAACCTTTCTCCATCATTCAAAACCCCAGAAACAGAACGTTGGACGGTTTGAGACGATTCTTATCTGAGCTGGATCAACGAACGCTGTGCGGTTACATAACCAGTCTTACCTTTTATTAAGTGACTCTACAGTCAGGAGCTGGGAGTTGAGTAGGATCTGTTCTGTTTGCTTTGGAAATTAAAAATGACAGCATGTTTGTGTCCTGTTCCCCCCCAGGTTAGATGATCCATCCTAAAGAGAATGAATTTTAGATCCTAAAGCTTTGACACAAAAGGCAACAAGAAAATGCTTTATTTTAAGGAATGTTAGTTTCAATTTCATTTTTGGGTTGTGCTTTTTTTTCTTCTTTTTCGTCAGTTTTCTTTCAGTATTTGATAAATATAAAAGTAAGTTTTTGATAAATGTTACAGGCTTTTCATCCAGCAGGGAGCTGATGGTGTGGAATCTGTCTGCTTCACGCCTCGTCATGCATGTTTTAGATGCTGACATGTCGCCGCTGTCTGCATGATGATGAGGGCATGGATGTTGGAGCTGTGTGTGTGTGTGTGTGTGTGTGTGTGCGCAGTCAGTGCATAAAGGTTGCATGTGGATTTTGTCAAATTTCCAACAGGGATTTATTCTAATGATAAAGTCACTGATTGTTAACTTTTGCAGCTAACTTGATTTGTGCAGTGAGCTGCTTTACTCTAAATGTTTAACACAGCAGAGATTCAGTAACTTCAAAGTGCACCGATAGGGGGGCAGCGCTAATTATGTGTTTAAACTTTATGACCTAATCAACACACTTTCAACTTTTTCTGCTGATAAACAATCCTTTTATGAAGGTTTTGCTGAATTTTTGTGCCAATGCACACGAGAAAACCCAAAGAAATCCCAACAACAACATCCGAAAATAATTTATTTCTTCCCCACAGATGACTTCAACATGTTTGAGTTGTTATTGTGTGGGAAAGCTAAAGTATTTATTTAAAAGGGAAACATTTAGTTTCTTTTGAGGACTTTCATGTTTTGTGAAACAATGTGGCCCAACAGAATTTTGAGAATTTTAAATTTACCCTGTGTTTTTTTTTTGTTTAATTAAAACCTCACTTAAACCCTTTTAAAGAACAGTTTTAACTTTGTTTTACCATAAACCATCTCCAGTTTCAGTTCCTCAGCTGGATTTCTTGTTATAGCTGTAGATCACTGTTGGTGCTGACAAAAAACAAACAACCAAGAATAAAAACAAGTTCAGGGAAATAGTTTTAAAATCTTTTTCTTTTAATCTTACAAGAGAGAAAACTAGGTTGAGTCTTAATATGAGAGTTTCTCATCAAATCAAATTTAAAGCTCAGATTCTAAAAGCAAAACTAAACTTGTTTAACGTTACCTTTTAAAACGTATTTGCTGCAATCATGACTAAAACTAAAGCTTTGAATATTTAAAAAATATAAATATTTTTCTTTGATCTTTAACTACAATCAAACAAACTGACTGCTGTAGTTTATTATTCTGTTTACACAACAAAGACACATAAACCTGATGAAAGATTATATTTAACCATTTATTATTTGATAAAACTTTGACTTTTATTATGAGAAATAAGAACTTTTCAACTGATTAAAAAAAGAAGTCAAAATAGCCACTGAACTGTGAATTTAGTTTAAATTTTTTTTACTTTAACTAATAACAGCTGAACATTAACTAAATTTGCAGCAAATGGCTGAATATAGCAGAAATGGCTCAAATTAGCAGAAAAAATGCACACAAAGTAGAAAATGGCAGAAGAATAGCAGAAAGAAGCAGAAATATGGCTGAAATAGCAGAAAAAAGCTAAAAATAACAAAAGATGAGCTAAAATTAGCACAAGGAAGTTAAAACGAGCAGAACCAGAACAAAAGGTGAAAGGTGCTGTAAAGGTTCAGACCTTTTGAAGGATTGTAAGGATGTTGAAAATAGCTCCATTCATTTTTTTTAATGGGAAAAAGTGGCTGAAAAAGTAAAACAGTTAAGAATATAAATAGCTGAAATACTAAGTCATAGCCAGAATATTCTGAAGGAGCCGAACGTATTGATGTATGAACTGTTAAAATAACGAGAGATGCAATTATTTTCCTGATTTGTTCTACACAGAACAGAAAAAGAGATGTTTATGTTTAGGGTTGCATTTTATACAGGGAGTTGTGGGTGAGTGTGGGGGTCTTTGATATGTTTTCGGGGTGGGGGTGGGGTAGTAGCTGAACAGGGACTAAATGACCTTAATTCATGTGTTGAACTCTGTCCCCTCTCTAACGGAGCAAGTGTCCGGTCACTGCAGCACCTGACCTGAAGCACCAGGTGATAAAAGGAGGAAACGTTTGTCTCGTCTGCAGGTTGTGTTCTCTGTACGTCTGGAAGCTTCGCCGTTTAATATTTTCTAAATGTAAGCTTCAAAAGTGTCCTCCTGACCCACTTTTCACAACCCACTGAGCATGTTTTCTTTTCCAGTAAACATTTCATCAGAGAAACCAAACAAATCTGGTTTCTGCTTCTGCTGTTCTTTTACATAAACATGAACATGTGCACATACAGTGTGCTGCTTATAGAGCATTCTAATTAACACACACACACACACACACACACCAAACATCCCCTGTTGCCCAACCCCTTTCTTCTTTTTTATGCTTTTTTTTGTGTGTAGAAGAATGCCCACACAACCCCCACCACCATCATTACCCCGGGGCTCTTGGGCATTCATCACCATGTGAGTGGGGGGGGGGGGGGGGGGGGGGGGGG